>JAJEJO010002523.1:200282-527038 GCA_020662805.1 Glaucomys volans
AGAGAGAGAGAGAGAGAGAGAGAGAGAGAGAGAGAGAGAGAGAGAGACACTCCACTTCCAGATACAAAATATATACCCCATAGCCATGCCCCAATTCCCACCTCCTCCAGCCACACCCTACCACTTCAATTAATCCCACCAGGGATTAATTCACTGATTGGGTTAAGACTCTTACAACTCAGTCATTTCTCCTCTGAAACTTCCTACATTGTCTCACATGTGAGCTTCTGGGGGACACCTCACATCCAAACCATAATAGGCTTATTCACAGTTTGTTCCCTCTTCCTCCTATATTTCTTTCTGTTTTGTACAAGCGTGAAATGTGTCAATAATATTTATAGTATTTATAGCTCCTTCTTGGGAAACATCTTTCATTCAATGTCCCATGTGCTCAATTTAGATGTTTTTATTTGAAATAGAGATGGGTGGCTCAGAGTCTCTGTCCAGACAAAACTGTAGCCATCCATTCCTGATGTCATATTTGTGATCCATTACCTTTTTGTGTCACATCTCTTTATTTTCTCTTTTTGTCTTTGAAGGGATAGGTGATGGTTGAGAGGGTGATGTAGGTCAACTTGGTTTCAGTAATCCTGACCCTTGAGGACTCTAGATCCTTTCCAAATATCCTGGAGTCCTCAGAATCACTCACTTCCAATTCCTTTCTAATAAAAACTCCCAAGAAGAGAAATTTTTATCTCCGAATTTCAGCCTTGTCCCTAAGCTAGAGCTTCTCTCAGAAACAAACCTTCTCAGGTACCCTTGCAAGAGACTTAGAGTAGAAACAATAAAGCAAATGAGGAGGAGAGTCAGACTTAATTGACCTTGTGTCACTGGCTATAAATGATCTCAGAATCCTGAGACACCCACAGTACAAATAGACTTCAGAACTTCTCTTACCCCTGAGATTCAGAGAGTTAGTTGGCATGAAATGTAAACATTCAAGCCTTTGGAAGAGTAAAAGGGAAACTCTTGTGTGTTGAGTTTTGATCAAGATAGAGCAGTGGTTCTCAGTCTTGAACAGCTTGGGGTTGCGGTTAGAGAGTATTACTGCTCAGCTTCACAGAGCAAGGGAATCAGAATCTCTGGGGATGGAGGTGTGGTGCTTCTGGAAGGTGTTTTTGAGACAATGCCGAGTGAGAGTTCTTGGTCTAAGAAGTCAATGAGGGATGGCCATCTAAAGTGAGAAAATGGGAAGAGCTTGTGATTGTGGCAACTTTGCCCCAAGATTTGTATCTTTGAAGCCTCTTTGAACAAAGAATCCAGGAAGGCATGTTGCTCACTATTACTGAGGGTGCAAGACTACATGAAGGCTAGAAGTTGAATAATCATTGTATAAAAGACCAGTAAAAGGTACCTAAGAAAGGCATAGGTCAACTACAGTTTTAGAATGTTCTGGTCTCCAGGAAGTGCCATCATGCTGCTGATATATCTTGGGAGAGGTATTGAGGTGGAAATGATCGAAGCAAGTGGAAGAAGCCATCACTAAGACTGATGAGGCTATAAACAGGAGCCAATCCTGAGCAGCCTTAGGATTCTATGTGACAAATGCTGTGAGGAGGAATGCCCCTGGGTTGTGCAGAAAGGGACCCCTTCAGATGTGTCTCCTGAAGTAATTTTTGGCCCACAGATTGGACAAGTGACTATGCTTGATTCTCCCCTTGAGGAATTTCATGACAAATAAAAAAGGATATGTGATGTTTTGAGGTTTATAGAGAGAAAATGATTTTCAAATATTGGTCTTTGACAGTCTCTTGCCAGTTTTCTACTCTTGATGACATCTGATGCTCACAACCCTTGGGGTGTGAAGCAGAGAATACTGTAGATAGGGCAAAAATCCCAGCTTCTGGTCTAGTAGTGGCCCCTTCAATGTGAGCTTGGATGGAAGGTCAGGTGTTGTGGCTTCTCTTTTGGATACAAGAGAAGAATTTTCTTGGGAGCTCCTCTCAAGTCAGATGTTTTGAGGCCTCAAACAATGAGAGATTGTAGTATCTCCTTTCCCATAGATAATTCAGAATAAATATAATGCCTAACAATGCAACAAAGGAAGCTAACAGAATTCTTATTTGACTACTTTGGTGGTTTTTCATTTTTTAAAGTACTAATTCTTCTCCAATTTTTTTTTCACATTTTCTCTGGAGTTCTTCACATTGCTGGTTCCTTAAGCATGTGCCCAAAGGCCAGTGGAGCCTACGGTGCCATCCAGCATCAGCACACGGCTGTATACTGTCCGTGAGACCAATAGGAGGTTTCCTTTCCCACTAACAATGCCCCATCCCTGAATGGCTCAGGGAGTGGACCTTACTGGCCTCCAAATCTGTCTCCTGTCTTTTTCACAACGATGGGGCAAAAAGAGCAAATGGGTGACCATTGCTTTCCTGTTCTCCCCACATTAACTCAGGAAGCAGTGTGATCTTCTGGGGAGAGTAGCATTTTCGAGGCAAACCTGGATTACAACCCTCACTCTGTCTCTTTCTTTCTGAGAAGCTCTTTACTTCTCTTCATTGGTTAGTGTTCCTACAGACCTCATGGCTTCAAAGTAAGTCACCTAGTCTTTTGGTTTACTGTTACATTCTTAGCGTTGGAAGAGTGAGCTCAATAGATATTTCCTGAGTACATGAGCTCTCCATCCCCACCTTAGTTCTTCGAGCCTAAATGCTCTTTGAGAAGGTAGATAATAGTGTGCGCAGTTTTTGATCACTCCCTAGTGAGTTCATACCATGGGTGGAGGCCTGTATCTCCAAGGGGCTGGAATATCCAAGGAAATGGTATGAAGAAGTTTTCCTTTTGCAAATGGAGGTCAGGAATTTGAACTGCTGGCAATGAACTTAAACTTGTGCTTCAAAGCATTTTATACCTGTGGTAATAGAAATTCAAATAACTCCTGACTGATATACTATGGATTCATGGAAAGTAAGGTTGAGTAGAAGTAAGGACTGTTGACATTTGTTTTATTTTTATCCAGGTGTGGAGTAGCTGCAATATTCAGTCAATAGGTGTTTATAAAATAGTGGCTGTTGGGTCTTGTTGGCTCTCTCCTAACTCTTCACCCTCTCAGGGATGGGAGGGCCCTGGGCAGGGGTGGAAGGTAAGTGATTAGGGTGGAAGGATCTGGAATAGACCTCTCTTGGAACTCAGCTGCTGTCCTGCCATGACTGGTTTTGTGGGTTGGAGTCTATGGAGTGACATATCCACACTGGAAAGTGAGGAGAAAGAACTCTAACACCTCAAAAAGAGCAGCAGTGCTGGCCCTCCACCACGCCATCCAGAACAGTCTTCAAGTCTTCAACATGGCCCACACTGTAGCTTCCCTGTTCTTCCCTCTGAATCCTGAAATGTCATATTTCAAGGATGCTGTGGAGCTCCAGGCTGCTAGGGCACATCTTGTGGTCAAGTGGGGAAGGAAGCTTTGGCATTGGTGTTTAAGGGTTTGGCATTTACTTTGCAATTAGGATGACTGGAATGCACCCTCTGCTCCTGTCAGGCTCCCTCATAGCTTAGGGCTGTGTGCCTTGGCTTCCTTAGGAAGAGCCCGCAGCATCTGGCTGGGCCCTTGTTGGTGTGGTTGGCAGAGCTTCTATTACTTCATCCGTGACCTGTGGGTGAGTAGCTGGCCACCAAAACACGTGACTAAAAACCAATCCCCTTAATATCAAGGAAGATAGGGTTGCGGGGAAAGAGGAAATAGAAAAAAACAGACAAAAGAGACGGGACATATGTGGCTCCTGTGCCGTGGAGATATTAGTTATCACTCACACTGGGTGGAGATTTGAGTCTTCCTGTGGTGAACCCATAAGAATTAACGAACTTCTCTTCACAGAAAGTCGGGAGCAGGCAGACGAGAACACATTTTCTAGGTATCATTTGTCTCAGATTTGGGGGCTTGAGTAAAGTCCCTCATGTGTGTCAAGGAGATGTCTCGACTTATCAGAATGAATGGAACATCCTGAGTGGGACTAGCTTCAGCATTTCAAAATGAAACTGAACTTGAACCTCAAGATCTTTCCCGACATTGCCAGCCTTGACCTCCCGGTTCTCATAAACGATTTCAAGGTTGCAGTGAGCATTTCTAAGTCTCATTTGCCTCGTACAGTTCTTGCTCAGTCACCCACCAGCCATTTCCTTTGCAGCTGATTCTTAAATAGAACTGGAAGTAGAACCTAGTCCATCAGTTATCCACAAATTAGCCAATGTATTTCTTCCCTGCCTTCCTTTACTCCCTTAGAACCTCAGAAACACAACCTTTGAAAATGGCTTCATCTTGTTTCCAAAGTCTCCGGAAGGATCCACATTCTTTGTTGTTTCCATTTGTCAGACTGCACCCGAGCAAACCCCTGCTCCTCTGTCTTTGGAAAATGTTACGACATAAATGTCTGGTTCCTCTGAATACTCTCATTCCAAGCACAGAATAATTATTAGCTTGTGGAGGCTCTGCTCTTCCTTTCATTTTAGTTTAAGCTGCTGGGTTCCCCGCCTACATAAATGAAGTCAGGAAAGACACAAGAGATTCTAAGATGTTTCTATTTTCTTCTTTCCTGGGTGAGTTCTCTTAAAAGATGTCAGCACTCAATTGTTGGCTACCACCCTATGGCATTTAATTATTCCTGACACTTAATCCATCACGATGTAAAAAAAGAAAATGCTGCCTGTCTACTCCTCCTCCTCTTCCGAAAGAAACAATATAATAATTAAGATGGTAACTAAAGTTCTAAGAATAATGAGAAACCACATAAAGACTAGCATCATATTCCTCTCAGAACATTAACAGGAAACAAGTTCTGAGGCTATCTCCTCCTAATTCATTTTTTTAATCCTGTTCAGATAGTCGTGAGTCATTGTCCTGTATAAATGAATAATAGTTTAATTTAAATAAGCCTATACTGTTGGAGGTCATTTATCACTTCATGGCCCTCATTCACAGACAAGTCATGTGGAACTACATGACTTTCTTTTTGTGTACTGCTGCTGGAAATCACACTGAATCCAGAAGCTCCCTCTTCTGCGTATTTAAATTTGGTGACCAAGTTCAAAATTATTTTATGAGAGGGGGTGGGTAGGGATGGTGATGGGCTGGAAGGAAGTGGGGAACCTGGGAGCTGCCTGAAGAGGTTTTGGATTTTTTGCACTTGTAACTTGAGTGCATGAGAGCTGGGCTGGGTTTGAGTGATAGTCTGTTGATAGTGCTGCATGTGTGCCAGAGAGAGAAAGCCAAGAGCTAGATCGAGAGCGAGAGAGAAAGAAAGGAATTGATCCGAAAGCACAACTTTTCAGTAAGAACAACCCAAAGGAGAGGCAAGGGACACTTTTTAAAGGCTAACTATAGAAATTGGATTCATACTGTTAGGATTAACGATTGAACGCAAATGAAAACTCAGGCACCGCTCCTGAGCCAGCACGTTCGAATGATAAATTGCATTAAAGCACTGAAAGAAATAACAGCTGCAGTTAATGAAAAGCCAAATTTATCTAAATTTCTCCAGTTGATCAGTCAAAATCATCAGCATGGCTTTCACTCTGTAATCACTTTTTCTTTTTTTGGAGTGGGGGAGGGGAAGGACAAAGAGAAAAGGTAAGTTTTTTTTTTTTTTTAATTTCTAAAGGTAGCCTTTTGAAATGGAACTAACCCTAAGCTAATCTATGAGCACTTGCAGAGAATATAGTTTCTTAACATCAATATCATCAATGCTGTATATTTGTTCTTTTATTTTTTAACTTTCCTTAGGATAAGGTGGCAGATTCCTGTATAAAATGAACATACAGATGGCCAGGAGGAGGACTGCGATAATTACACAAAGCTGAAATGCTCAGTCCACCGAGCTGGTTTTTAAAATTTTTTTTATTTATTTTTTTAATCACAACACCTGTAACACAGACAAGTGGTGTGGCCTGTGGTTGTTTTATACTGAAGGAGACTAAGAGTGTGTGTGGCTTGGAGACACTTGCCCAAAGTCAGACTTCTGAGGTCCTTCCTCTAAGAGCTGGGGACAGAGGATGGGTTCTATATTCTTGCCAAATTCTTCACTAGAAAATAGAACAAATTCCCCATGCCTCACATCCCTACCTGGTGAAAGCAGGAAAATCCTGTCGCAGAAACCACTCAGAGAAGCTGCCATCAAAGGCTGCTCGAGGCCAGCTTCCCTCCAGCACCGAGCTCTGCCATGGGCCCGCACGTGGTGTGGAATTCCATTAGAACTACTTACCATATGTTTGCTTGCTGGAGTTCAATGGAACCTGAGGGAGGGCGTAATGGATCTCCGTTACTGAACCGTGTGGATGGCTTCCAGAGATTTAATAGTCTACCTCGAGGTGATGAATGGAGGGGCTCTCATATTCCTTGCATAATCAGGGAGCCTTGTGCTCTCAGTGCACCGCACTCTCCTCTGACACCCTTCTGGAAGAGTCTACATCTGGCACTCCTGGAGTCATTTCAAATACAGAGCTGGTGGGGGGTGGGTGCCTTCCCCTCATCTTCCCTGAGAGCAGATCTGCAGGATGACAGAGATTTTGATGAGAAGGAAGTAGGCTGGGGGAGTGGAGAGGAGAGGGCAGGTGTCCTGGTAGCACGGGATTGCCTCCTTTCTGTGCCATGGTCTGGTCATTTCATCAAGGCTATGGCTGTGAAGGGCACCAGGGTTGTTGGCTGGTGCTCAAGGGAGCCCGGTTGTGCCTGGTGTCTGGAGCCAAAGGTGAGGGACTGAACCACAAGGCTGCCAAATGGCCATGAGATTTTATTCCTTCCAGTGAATTTTCTCACTGATGTGCTTTTAATTCACATGGTGTGCAAGAAGCCTTCAAGGTATTCTCTGCAGGGGTGACAGAAATAGAACCACAGTAGAACTTTTTGCTGGTATATCTGCCAGAGGATGGAAGCACTTGGAAAAGGAAGAGCTCAAGGAGAGAGCCCACTGCTGTTTCTTTCCTCTAGATGTTTTTGGGATCTTCTTTGTAATTTGCCATACCAGAAATTCACGAGAACATGTCTGGGTTTGGATGTGGTTCCTTTGAAGATAAAAAGCCACATTCTTCTGTGTAGGCCTCTTTGAAGTTCTACCTGTAAAGTGGGAATAAATACATTTACCTTCAGATTGTTGGGAGAATTTAATACAATAAAAGGCATCAAAGCACAGGATCACCTAAAGGCTGTCTCTCACTGTCTCAGAAAATGCATTCTTGCCAAGTGTCAAAAGTAGAGGATTCCTAGGGCTGGGGAGGTTGCTCAGTGGTAGAGCACTTGCCTAACACGTGTAAGGCCACGGGTTCAATCCACAGTAACACACACATATACACACACACAAGTGCACACATGCAGACATGCACACACACGCACACAGTTCCAAAAAGGTCCAGAGTAGGCTTACAAAGAAAAAGGTGGATCTTTAAAGACATAGTATCCCATTGGCATTTTAAAGTTTCTTTGATTGGTAGCAGATCCAATGGTTGATTCCAACTGCTGCAGCTGTGTAACCAGACAGGTTGTAAGAGCCTAGAGGCAGCCTACTTCTGCTGGGTTGGGCATTCACATCATGGCTTGCTCCCTGACTTTCCTCAATATCCCTTAAATTTTGTAAAAATCAACCCTCTCCTAGTCTGATTTGCTTACAATTACAAGCACCCATTTAGGTGTGTAGCTCAATAACTTTGGACAACTACGTAGAGTCATCATATCATTCTATAATTATGCTCAAGACACAGGATGTTTGAATCACCCCCAAAGTGACCCCATGACACTTCACCTTTAATGATCTCGGGCATCTAGCCTTGATCAATCACTGACATGTTCTCTGTCATGTTACTTTTGCCTTTTCTTATATTTCATACCAGTGGAGCGTTGCAGTTACAGACTTGTTTGTTCACAACTTCTTTCTCTTAGCAGACTGCTTTTAAGATTCATCCATATTATTGATTTTTTTCTTTTTAGATTTCCAGTCATTGACTATTATAAATAAAGTAGCTAGGAATGCTTGCATGCAAAACATTGTATAGAAATGTTTTCATTTCTCTCGGACAAATACCTGTATGAGCAGAATTTCTGTATGGTATGGCAAATATGTACGAGAATGTTTTCCAAACATTTTTAAAAATCATTTTGTATTCATACCAGCAATGTGTGAGAGTTCCAGTTGCTTCATTCTTACAAATTCTAGCTATTGTAAATGTTTTAATTCTAGCTGTTCCAGTTAAAGTATAGTGGTATTTAATGGTGGTTTTAATTTGCATTTCTCTAATGACTGATGACATTGAGCATCTTTTTATGTGCTTTTTGCCACTCATATTTTCTTTGTTCAAATCTTTTACTCATTCAAAGAATCAAGTTGTCTTTTTATTGAATTATGTTTTCAAATATGGTCCAGAGACAAGTCCTTCATTAGATACATATTTTCTCCATTTGTGGCTTGTCTTTTCATTTTCTAAATAGTCTATTTTTAAAGGTCAAAAGTTTGTAATTTTATGAAGTCCAATTTATCATGTTTTTCTTTTATGTTTTGCATTTTCTGTGTCCTATTTTAAAAGTCCCTTCCTAACTCAAGGTCACAAATATTTTTTTCACAAATATATTTATTTTGGGGAAGTTGCATCGTTTTAGCTCTTAGGTTTAGAACTGTGATGCTTTTTGAGTTAAGTTTCAGGTATTGGGAAGGCAAGTGCCTAGGTCTGTTATTTTTCTAAATGGATATACAATTGTTTCAGCAACATTTGTTGAAAACACTATCCTTTCCTCATTGCATAACCTTGACACCTTAAAATAGGCCTATTTCTGGATGCTTTGTTCCCTTGATCTGTATGTTTATCCTTATGTAAATACCATATTGACTTAATTATTGTAGCTTTACAGTAAGTCTTAAATTAGGGACAAAACACTTTGTTCTTTTTCAAATTTATTTTGGCAATTCCAGGTCATTTGCACTTATAAATTTTGGAATCATCTTAACCAGTTACTACAAACAGATTGGGGTGATTTGATTGGTATTTCATTACATCCCTATAACAATACAGGGAAAATGGTATATTAACGATTTTAAGTGTTTCAATTATGAACATGAAATGTCTGTTCTATTAGAGCTTTAATTTCTTTCAGCAATTCTTTGTAGTTTTCAGCATGCAGGGATTTCGTATCTTTGGACAAATCCTCATTTTTTGATACTATTATAAATTATGAATTATATATGTACATATTTAAATTAAATTTCCTATTGTTTGTTGTTAGTATATATAAATGAATTAAGTTTTGCATGCTGATGTCTATCCTGTGATCTTGCTACACCAACTTTTTAATTTTGGTAGCTGTTTATACATTTCTTAAAGTTTCTGCAAGGACAATCAGATATCTGTAAATAAAGACAGCTTAATTTTTCATTTTCATTCTATTAGCTTTTAATTTCTTTTTCTTCTTTCATTGTACTTGTAAAACATCCAGGATGATGTTGAATAAAAGTTTGTTGGTCACTTTTAGCCACCATGATCCTGACAAAAACAACTCAGAGGAGGAAGATTAATTTTGGCTCAGTTTTAGAGGTTTCAGTCCATGAACAACTGGCTCTGTTGCTCTGGGCCAGAGGTGAGGCAGCATGTCATGGTGGAAAGGCATGGTGGAGGAATAGGAGGAATACTGCTCCATTCTTGGCAGCTAGGAAGGAGAAAGAGAGGGGAAAAGAGATGGGGGGAAGAGAGAGAGAGAGAGAGAGAAGAAGAAGGAAGAAGAAAGAAGAAGAAGAGGAGGAGGAGGAGGAGAAGGGGAGGTGGAGGGGGAAGAAAAAAGAAGAGAGAAGGAAAGGTAAGGGAAGGGAAAGGAAGAGAAAGGAGAGAAGGGAAGGGAAGGAAAGGGAGAGAAGAGTTGGGAGGAGAAGTTAAATCCTTCCCAGGCCCACCCTCAGTGGCCTTCTTCCTCCATCTGGATCCCATCTCCCAGCAGTACATTTAACTATCATGGATTAGTTCATCAATTGAAATAATGATTCAATCTCTGCCTATGATCCAATCATCACTGAAAAGCCACACCTCTGAACCTTGCTGTATTAGGGACCATTCTTTGAACACATGAGCATTTTGGGGGACACTTTTAACCTAAACCATGACATTCCACTTTCTCCCCCCTCCCAACTCATGCCTAGCTTACAAAATACATTCAATCCATCTCCAAGAGTTCCCATAGTCCTAACAATCCCAGAACTGCTCAAAGTCCGAGTCAAAAGTCTCCTCTGAGACCCCAGACAAACTCCTAATTGTAATCCCCTGTAAAAATTCAAAAGTGAGCTACATTCTTCCAATATACAATGGCAGAGTGTGAACCCTGCCATTCCAAAAGGAAGGAATAGGGGCATAGAAAGAAGGAATGGAAACAAAGCAAAATTGAAACCCAGCCAGGTAAAAATTAAGTCCTACAGCCTCATGTCTGGCATTTGGAGCATGTGGTGGTGAGATGTGGGCCCAAAGGGCTTGGGAAACCCCAAATCTATGGCCTTGCTGGTTGCAGCCCATATGGCCTCTCTCTTAGGCTGGCTGTTTGCTGTTTGCAGCTTTCCTTGGAAAACATTCTACATTTATGGCATCACTTAATTCCCAGGATCTCCACTGAGCTTCAGCTTCACTCTCACAGCTGCATGCATCACCGTCTCAGGGGGCTGCCTTCAGGAATTTTGACCATGCTACACATTGTCTGACCCCAGGACTTACTTTAAAATCTCAACAGAAGCCTTCACAATGTTTACAGTCCAGCATCCTGAATTCCTGTAGAACCAGCACCATGTGGATGCCAAGATCTGACACCAGCTTGAGCAGTAGCAGGGCCTCCTAGGACCATGGCTGCAGTAGCCTGAGTGCCTGGGTGGCTGAGCATGGTGAAATGAATCTGAAAATAACTTTCTAGGAAGTCACAGGTACTCTTCTCAAAGTAACATCTTTCAAATAAGTTTTAATGTTTACACCCTTGAGTCCACCATAGGTGAGGCTTCACTGATTCCTGAGATATCCTCAAGGAATCGTTTCCATAGTCTCTGTGCAAAGTACTTCACTTCTCTTTAATGGCACTAATCTTGGAAATTCTATCACACCTTCCTTGGTCCCAACTTTACATGCTTTTCTAGCCAAAGTGCAAGCTTTCTATATCTTTCTCTTATGCTTTCTTCCCCCAATTATCACAATAAAACTAGCTAAAAACATCCAGCAATACCCACACCATCGCCTGAATGCTAGGCTGTCTTGAAATTTCCTTTGCCAGATTAATTAGTCTGTCTCCTTTTAATTCGGTCTCACAGAAAGTATCAGGACATGGACTACATGTTACATTGCCAGAATGTAACATGAATGACCTCTAGTTAGTTCCAGGGCAAACCTGCAGTGGCCTACTTCCTCCAACTAGGTCCCACCTCCCAGTAGTCCATTCAGCTATCAGTGGATTAATCCACCGAGATCAGAGCCCTCATGACACAATCATTGCCCAAAGCCCCATCTCTGAACCTTGCTTCATTGGAGACCATGCTTTTGATAGGTGAGCTTTTAGGGGGACATTCCAGGTCCAAACCATTACAGAAGAGGTAAGAGCAGAGATCATTATCTTCCTTCTTCCTTATTGTAAGGGCCATCATTTAACCTTACACATATTTTAAAACACCATAAAACCATTTTCATGTTTAGTCAACTGTCTTTTGAAGAAATTAAAGACCAGATAAAAAGCCTTTCATATTTACCATTTTCATTGCTCTTCATTCCTTTGTGTAGATCTAGATTTCCATCTGATATCATTTCCTAAAAAACTTCTTTAAGAAGTCAAACTATCTCAGTTTGCCAATGACATGATCCTATATCTAGAGGGCTCCCCCCGCCACACACAAAAAATCATTCCACCAGAAGACTTCTAGAGCTTACAAATAAGGTCAGCAAAGTAGCAGAATGGAAAATCATTACCCATAAATCAATAGATTTCCTATATTCCGACAGTGATTCAGCCGAGGAAGAAATCAGGAAAACCATCCCATTTATAATAACATAAAAAAAAAGAAAAGAAAAAAAGAAAAAAACCTTGTGACGTAGTCTAACCAGGAAGTAAAAGATCTCTCTACAACAAAAATTAAGAAGGAAATTAAAGTAGTCCTTAGAAGATGGAAAGACATCCCAAGTTCTTGGATAAGAAGAATTAATATTGTCAAAATGGCCATACTACCAAAAACAATATACTGATTCAATCCAATCCTTATCAAAATACCAATGACATTCTTTACAGAATTAGAAAAAGCAATTCTTAAATTTATTTGGAAGAATAAGTGATCCAGAAGAGCTAAAGCAATACTGAACAAGAAAACTGAAGGAGGAGGCATCACAATACACAATAGTATACTCAATTATACTATAGAGCTGTAGTAACAAAAACAGTATGGTATTGGCATTAAAGTAGATATAAAGACCAATGGAACAGAATAGAAGATGCAGAGATAAATCCACATACCTGCAGCCATCTGATACTTGAAAGAGGTGCCAAAAATATATTTTGAGAAAAAACAGCCTTTTTAACAAATTGTGCTGGGAAAACTGGATAGATATATGTAGAAAAATGAACATTGTTCCCTATCTCTCACTCTGCACCAAACCCAAATCAAAATGGAGCAAAAATTTAGGAATTAGACCAGAAATCTTGCAACTGCTAGAAGAAAACCTGGGATCAACACTCCATCATATAGGTGCTGGCACCGACTTCCTTAATAAGACCCCCAAAGTGTAAGAAATAAAACCAAGAATCAATAGATAGGATACTATAAAACTAAAAGGCTTCAGCACAGCAAAGGAAACCATTATGAATCTGAAGAGACCCTACAGAATAGGAGAGAACTAGCTACTCCTTTGATAGGGGATTAAATCTAGAATATATAAAGAACTCAAAAAATATTTTTAAAAACCCCAATCAGTAAAAGAGGAAAAGAAATAAATAGAAACTTTTCAAAAGAAGAAACACAAATGGCCAACAAATATATGAAAAAATGTTCAACATCTCTAGCAATCAGGAAAATGCACATCAAAACTACGCTAAAATTTCATCTTTCTTCAGACAGAATGCAACGATCAAAAATACAAATAATAATGAGTACTGGTGGGGTTGTGGAGGAAAAAGTACAATTTTCATTGTTGGCAGGACTGCAGACCTAGTGCAACTACTCTGGAAAGCAGTTTGGAGAGTCCTCAAAAAACTAGGGCTGGAACCATGACATGACCCAACTATCCACTCCTTGGTATTTTTCCAAAAGATCTAAAAATCAACATACTATATCAATACAGCCACCTCAATGTTTATAGCAACACAATTCACAATAGTTGAATTATGGAAACAATCCAGGTGTCTGTCAATAAATGAATGGAGTTCTACTCAGCCACAAAGATGAATGAAATTATGGCATTTGCCAATAAATGGATGGAAAAGGAGAATATCATGCTAGGTGAAATAATCCAAACTCAGAAACTCAAAGGTTGAAAGTTTCCTCTCATATGCAGACACTAGGGTAAAATAAAAGAAAGGGACAGGAAAGGATATTATAAAGTTAAGGGACGATCAGTAGTGTAGAAGAAGGAGCTTGAGAGGCAGAATTGGAGGAGTGGGAAAGGGAGGCAATGCAGAATGACTTGTTAAAAAATCATGTTAGTGCATCTCTAAATATACCACGGAATTTCATCGTTACATATAAGTAAAAGGAATCAATCAAATAAAAATAAAAAGGTGAGTAAAGGAAGGAGTACAGGGGAGGGGAAGGAGGACAGGAGGGAAAAGGGAGAAGGAAAAGGGGGGAATCTTAAACTGAAATCAATTTCTATGCATGCATGAGTTTGTCGGGAGTAACCCAACTACTATGTATAACTATAGAGCTCTAATAAAAAACAAAGCAAAACAAAACAAAACTTCTTTAACATTTCTTATAATGTGTGTCTATTGACAAAGAATTATGGAAGCTTTTGTTTTCTCCAAAATATCTTTGTCTTCAGTTTTGAAAGATGAGTATGCTGGGTACAAAAGCCTTAGGTTGACCGTTTTTTTCTTGTAGTTCTTTAAAGCTGTCTCTCCATTGTCTTCTGCCATGCATACTATCTGGGAAGTCTGATGACATTCTTAAATGTGTTCCTATGTCTTTGTTGAAAAAATTTATGATTTTCTTTTATCTCTGAATTTTGGCATTTTTGTAATGATTTGCTGTAATGTGATTTTCTATGTCTGTTGTGTTTGGGGTTTGTTAATTTTCTTGAGTTTGTGGATTTATAATTTTCACTAAATTTGGACTTTTTGGACCAGTATTTCTTCAAATATATGTTTTTTTTTTTTTTTTTGGCTTCATCCCTGCCCCTTTATTTTTCCCCCTTCTGAGACGCCAATTAAATATATGTTAAAGTGGTTGACAGTTTTCCAAAACTCACTAAAGATACGGTTTTCTCTGCTCTTTGTTTTTAGGATATTTTTATCTACTTTACTTAGGATAGTTTTTATTGCTGATTCATCAAGTTCATTAATTGTTTAATCCATCCAGTGTGTTTTTCAATATGTATTACTAGAAGTTCATTTGTTTCTTTTCTATTGTCTACTTCTCATCTTGTGTTTTGGTTTCCTTTGCATCCTGTAGTGTATGGAGCATATTTTTAATAATGTGTTTAAATTCTCTCTAATAATTCCATAATTTCTACTACTTGGGGTCACTTTCTATTGGTTGAATTTCCTTCTGGTTATGGGTTTTTCTGCTTTTATTTGGCATGCTTATAACTTTTATTGGATTCTGGTCATTGTGAATTTTATGTGCATCAGTGATAGATTTTCTTGTGTATATTTAAGCATGTCAGACCTGTTCAACATGTTAAGCTACTTGCATATGAATTTTGTCATTTCCAGGCTATTTGTAAGTGTTGCATAGAGCAGGTCCAGTGAATCCTTTGCCCTATTGCTCATTTAGTTTCACAATTAAACCAACAAACTTCTGAGGACTCTATCTGTGTGTATTATTAGATCTGCTTACAATAGAGATTTGGAATTTGAAGATAAACTCTTCCTAGTCTTGTTTGAGCTATAGAAATGATTCGACTTATTGCACTAAAAAATTTGACCTCACACACGTACAGCTAGTTCTTAACCAAAGATTTGAGAGTATCCCTCTGCAATTTCCTGGAGCTCTCAGAGAAGTTCTTCTTTTTCTGTAAATTCTTATTCACATTGCTTTTCCCATCTTTGTCTCCAACTCAGAAAAGATAACTGGGTTACCTCTCTTGTTTGGATTCTCCATCTTGGTACTGCATTCTGGAAACTCTCCAGGCAGTAATCTGGAGGCATTTTAAAGCCTACCCCTTGTTTTTCCTTTTTCTCACAGTTCATAATCCTATCCTGTCTCTTGCACAGTATCTGAATACCATTGTTTCATATGTTTTGTGTGATTTTCAGTTGTCTACAAAGATGAGACATTTCTCATAACAGTTAATACTTTATCAATAGAAGTAGATGTACTATACTTTTACCAAAGAAAACAATTGATGCAAAAACACATTGTTTATAAAAAATAAAAGTAAGTAAAACTGGATTAAGTGCAATTCCTCCTAGATTTCTCCATCTTGCCCTCATTCCACATCACCTCTACCTTATATTAGTCCTTTCTGTAAAATGTTGGTGTTTATTATTTTTTCTGAACTCATTCCATAAATTTATAAATTAACATATATAAAACTATGTCATTTTTAAAATTCAGACATTTTGTGTAAATGGTTTTTGTATAACTTGTTATTTTCACTTAGTGTATACCTTATATATATTGCTATATGAGCTTAAATAGATATACCTGATTATTTTAAACTGCTGTATGGTATATTCATGTGGATATAAAATCATTTCTTTAACCATCTTCTCCCTTTAGACTTTTGAACTTTCCAACCAATAGATAGTTACGAATTACTTAGGACCTTAATTTAAAAAATATTATGACCAGTATTATGGTTCAGAATGGTGATTAATGTATTAATTCAAATAGTAGTAATAATATTAAAGCAACACTCTTGAACCCTCCACCTAGGTTTTGAAATGAAACAGTGCTAGTTTTCTACAAATTTCCTTTATGCTCCTTTCTCTTACAAATGCCCTCTGTACTCTCAAATATAACTACTATTTTGATAATCAATTCCTTGTTTACTTTATACTGCTACCACTAATGTATGAATCATTAAACTGCATTGCATTTCCTCTTCTGTTTGAACTTAATAAAAATGGAATCATACTGCAAATGCTCTTTTGTGACTTGTTTCTTTCCTTCAGTTGTGTTTGTGAAATTTATTGGCACATGTTATTGATGCATTCTCTCTTTTATTGTGGTGTATTATTGCACTCCATGAATATACATAGCTTATATTTTCCATTCTATTGTTGATGTGCATTTGGTTTGTGTCCAGTTTTGGTCAATGCTATTATGAACAACTGGTACAAATCTCCCTGACAAGAGTTTCTCTGGTGTGTGTATCTAGAATTACTTGGTCATAATGAATGCGTTTGTTTGTATTTTCTAGGTACTGCTAAATGTTTTTCCAAAATAATTATACAAATACACTTTCACTAACAGTGTATAAATTTTGACATTATATCCTCGTCCTCACCAACATTTCATATTTTTCAAATCTGGCACAAGCATAATGATAGTTAATTGTGCCTTTAATCTGTATTTCTTTGCCAGTGATGTGGAGTATCTCTTCATAATTATTGATTATTCAAATTGTTCCTTTTTGAGGTTTAAATCTTTTGCCAATTTTTTTCCTTTCTTTTTCTACCAGTTGGGACTTACCTTCCTCCTATCTTTATGTATCTCTTGATGGACAAAAGTTCTCCATTTTAGGGGGGAAGCACCCGGGATTGAACCCAGGGGCACTTGACCACTGAGCCACATCCCCAGCCCTATTTTGTATTTTATTTAGGGACAGGTCTCACTGAATTGCTTAGCACCTCACTTTTGCTGGGGTTGGCTTTGAACTCAGGATCCTCCTGCTTCAGGCTCTTGTTCTCAATTTTAATGCAATCAGATGTATCTGTATTTCTCATTATGGATTTTGCCTCTTGTGTCTTGTTTAAAATCTCTTACATATCAAGAAAATTATACCTAAAATCTTATTTTTTTTGCCTTTCACTATAGATGTATTGGACTAAATAACTGGAATTGACTTTATGTAGATATAGGTAAAGGTTGATTTTTATTTTTCTCTAAATGGAGACTCAATTGTCCCCACACATTTTTGAAAAAACTTTCATCCTTTGCTTGTGATCTACAGTGCCAACTTAGTTGTACCCCAGTTGTTCAGATGTGAATTGCTCAGTTTTTTGGCTCTCTGTTCTGTTTAATATTCTGTTTTTTCCATCTCTAAGCTTATACTAAGCTATTTTAATAATTGTAGTCTTATACTATGTTTAAATAATTACAGGATAAGGCCCCTTAAGTTTTCTTCTTCCTGAATGTTGCCTTGGTCAAGAACAACCCATACCTAATACTTCATGAATTCTATAATCAGCTTTCAAGTTTCAAAATACATGCACATAAACACATTCTCTTTCTTCCCTCCTCCTCTCTTTCCCTCTGTCTCTGTCTCTCTCTCACCTACATACACATACACAAACTGTTGAGATTTTCACGTTCTATTTAATCTAGAGATCAATTTAAGAAGAATGGACATTTTTATTATATTGAATCTTCTGATCCTTAAAAAGTTGGTTTACTTTAAAAAATCTTTAAAAGTAATTTTATTATTTTCTCCATAGAAATCTTCCATTCTTTTTGTTAAAATGATTCCTAGATAATCCATTATATATATATTTTTTGAATATTTGTATATTTGTATATTTTATATATATAATATATATTATTATATATTTTGTATATTGTATATTTGTGTATTGTATTTTGTATATTTGTATATTTTATATATATATTTTGTTATTTTTTAAAGTTCATTTTCATAGTAATTATTGCTGATACATAAAATGCAATAGTTTTATATGTTAATTTTGTATCAGACATTCTTGATAAACTCTCTTCTAATTATGTGCCTGCACAACAACTTTCTTTCTTCCCCCATTCTTTTTCTTTTTTCTTTTTTTACTGAATTATCTAGGGACACCAGTACATGTAAAATAAAATTGTTGATGGTGGCTATTTTTATCTTATTAGTAATTTTAAAGGAAGTACTGTCAACATTTCATTCTTAAGTGTAGTGTTTCATGTGTGTATATATGTTTATGTATTTTTGAAATTATTATTTTTGAAAATTAGTAAAAATTTCCCCTCTCCTATTTTACTGATAGTTTTATGTTAAATTATTACGAGGTCTCAAACTATCAAATGTTTTTTATGCAGCTATTATAATAATAGCATGATTTTTCTCTATTAGTCTCAATGTGGTGGGTTATGTTAAAATTATTTAATTTTTCTAATATTAAACAAAATCCGTATTTTGGGATTAATCTCAACTTAGCCATGATGCATTATTCCTTTAATATGCTGTTTTGTTTTCCATATTTTGTTTAGTGATCTCTGTGATTTTTTTTTCTTGAATGGGCCTTTCAGATTTTAATATTAAAGCTATGTTAGGTTCTGTTTCCTGCTCAGAATGCTGAAAAAAGTTATGAAGCATATGTAAAGGCAAGTCAAGTAAGACATCTTTAAAGACAAAGCAATTGCTAGATTCAAAATCAAATATGATACAAATGTTAGAATCACCTGACAGGGATTTTAAAAGCGTATAAATAAATACTTTGAATTATTTAACAGGAAAGATAGACAGCGTCAAGATCAGATCAACAATTGCAGTGGTGATATGGAAACTGCAAGAAATCAGATAGGAATACTAGAAGTGAAAACATAGTACCTGAGAAAAAGAATGGTTTTTTTAAGGTTCATCAATAGATTTGACACAACTGAGAAAAGAAAGTAATGAATTTTCAGCTAAATAAAGAGTCAGTGAATTTAAAACTAGATTTGTAGAAATAACCCAAATGGGAATACAAAGAGAAAAACACAGTGAAAACAAAAGAACACAAAACACAGGACAGACTGTCCAAGAGTCCTGGGGCAGCATCAAGCATTCTAACATGGATGTTTAAAATCCTGGAATCAGGGGGTCTGGGGAGAGAGAGAGGAGAGTGAAGAAAAGAGAAGAGAAGAGGCTAGAGGGAGGAGAGAAGGGGAGAGAGGGAAGAGAGAGAGAGGGGGAGGGGGGAAAGAAAGTGAGAGAGAGGGAGGGAGTGAGGGGGAGAGAGAGAGAGAGAAAGAGAGAGAACTTCTTACCTGAGTTAAGAAGTGCCCAGAACTAAACTGTGTCCCCCCAAATTCAAGCATTGAAGCCCTAACCCTTGGTACCTTAGCACATGACTGTCTTTGGAGATCAAGTCTTTAAAGAAAGAACTAGGCTAAAATGAGGCTGTTAGAGTGGCCCTGATCAAACTGATTGGTGTCCTTATCAGAAGAACAGATTAGGACATTTAAAGAGAAAGAGGCACAGGGGTGGACAGGAGGATCATGGAAAGAGGCCGCAAGAAAGCCACCATCTGTCTACAGGCCAAGGAGAATCCAGTCCTGAGAGCACTTTGATCTTTGACTTCCAGTCTCTAGAACTGTGAAAAAACAAATTTCTGTTTTAGCTACTTGATGATCTGTGGTGTTTTGTTAGGACAGCCCCAGCAAACGAATCCAAGGAATATTTCAGAGGGTCTGAATTTTTAATGGAAATTTTTATTGATTTTTGACTCTCTTTTCACTCTCCATGTGGAGCACCGTTTTCTTGATTACCCTGGTTACATGAATGAGGCTCTTACAAACCCCATTTGATAGCTGGCTGGCCCCTCTTGACTTTCAGGGATAAGGACAGTCGTATTACCATTCTATAGGACACAGATGGCAAACTCAAATGCTGAAATAGACTGGTCAGTAGGTGTACATGATTGAAGCAGGCTCTCAATATCCTCTTGGTACATCTTGCTACTTTTGATAGAGACATAAATACAGAGAAATAGTTCTCTGCTACAGGGAAAACGACGGCAGAAGCATGATGATGAATGGCTATTGACACTGGGTCTCAGTGCCAGGGAAGCAATATGGAATGGCAGTGACTAGCAGACTGCGAAGCTCAATCCAATTGTCACCACGTGATTATACATAGCCTAGGTTTAACACATCTCTGTCTTTCAAGAGAAGTCTGGAACCAGAGTAGGCATGTGAAGTCTGTTTTGAACATGTTTGCAACTAATTTATAAAAACTGTTTGCCACTTTTGCTGTATGCAGAAAATTACTTCATCTAATCACAATATAACTGCAACCAAGGCTTAGATAATTTAGCAGGACATTGAATGACATGTTATTAATCATATGGTATTTGTTGTTTGGGTTAAAAATGCTTATATATCCCCTCACCCCTCAGGCATTTGCTGGATGTATTGTTTACATTCAATTAGTGGATGATTTGATTCAGCAAGTTGAGTAAGTTACTTTTTTCAGAAAAAAATGTGCAAATTATTAAAAGCAATAGGTTTATGGGAAAGAATATGCCCCATTTGGGCCTCATGAAGTAGGAACAAACTTGTTTTCAATCAGACAAGCAAGACTACTGTATTCTTTAAGCAGCACAGCATTTTCTAAATCACTGTCATTTTCTAAGTGTGAAATGGTAACCTAACAGGATCTGGGGGACCAATTTTAAAGCTGACATGTGGGTTACAGTTACATATTTTCTTTCAACATCATCGTTTGAAACTATAATTTTCAACTGTATGTTAAAACTTAGTTGTATGTATTAGATCAAGACTTCACAAGTTTGTTAATTACCTCCAATTTTGCTTCAGAACTGGAGTAATGGAAGTTATGAGACCATGAGACATTTCAATCCCTTTTGTAAATTCTTAATTAATAATTGCATAAGATCTAGCATACTGAGAAAGTAACTCATTCTTAGTACTATAAACAATTTTTCCAGAAGAGAGAGGAGAGAAAGAGGTAGGGGTGGGGAGAAAAAGTGGGAAATTGGAGACAGGAGAGGAAGAAGACTGGGGTGTAGTATTTAACCTATTTTCAGATTTAAAGAGGGTTTCTTGCAAACGGCATATAATCGTATCTTGTTTTGTATCCTCTCTGACAATCTCTGTCTTTTAATTGGTGTATTTATATCATTTATATTTAAAATGATTATTGACATAGTTGGATTATTATTTACCATATTTATAACTCTTTTCTATTCTTCACATTTTCCTCATTATTTTATTTTTAGTTTTAAGTGACTCTTATATGATTTCCTTCTCCTCTTTTTGCATATCAAGGATACTTACTTTTAAAAACGATTACATGACTGTCCTAGATTTTGCAATATATATTTTTTACTAAATGTAAATACTCTTTAAAACAACACTATCCCATTTCATGTGTTCTCAGATTTTTCACAACACAGTGTTTTTAATTCCCGGGATGTAGACTTTGTTTAATTCATTCAACAAATAAATATAGGACATATTCTACGAGTCAGGTGCCTTGCAAGTTTTTGAAGGTATAGGGGTGAGTAACCTTGTCACAATCTGCCCTTATGGGAATTGTTCTTCCATGTGGGGACTGACAAGAAGGAAATGATCACAAAAGTACCGCTTCCCACATGCTGATCAGGGCTCTGAACTCCTAATGCAGGGGTCTGAAACTCTGAGGTGTGAGGGCAGCTTCAGAATTGCCTCCTCCGGGAAGCTTCTTGTTTCACTGGACTCATGTCTCTATAACCGTTGCACTTCCTGAAGAGGACAGAAAAGCTAGATCACTTCCTGGTCAAGCAAGGACTCTGAGTCTTCATTTCTGGATTGAATCAATTCTTGAGGGACCCGGAGGTGAAAACTGTCTTTTGACAGATTTATTCTCAATTCCCCCAATTTAGATGGAAACAAATGACTGGAATTCCTCTTTCTTTTTCTTTTTCTATCTCTTTCACTTTTCCTCAAATCTTTAATAATTAACAATGGCAGGAGGGTGGCAGAGAGTTTCTAAAGGGAAGTGGGCACATGGTCTTGGGTGGTTCCTTCTTTCTTCTCCTAAAATCTACTTAAAGACCCTTTCACATGGACTAGTTTTGAGGAATTCCATAGAGCCTTTCCAAATTGGTAGTATGGTAGAATAGCCAGTTTAACACAATTATAATAATGATGCTATATGTTTTCTTTGTGTTACAGTCACAATGACATTCTGAGAAGTAGCAGGCAAAATGTTTAAAGTTACCTAATGGTGGGAAAAAAATCTTCATTTTTCTATAGCTCACTCTACTCTGACTTTGAGATTCTATTGTGCCTAATGCTGTAAATCTGTCCTTTAGGTAGATCCCTTTCCTTCATTGTCAAATTCAGGATTGTCTTTCCTTTATCTCCCTCTTTTCCCCAACATTGATGGTAAGTTGGACAGGGACAGCTGATACCCTGATGTTGATAGGAAAAGTATATTTGGTTTCTAATTCTCATCTGACTTTTTATTATTCTGACATCTCTGAGTTGTCACTTATCTCTTCTGACCCATGGGTAGGTCCTTCATCCACCCTGGCATGTGTTGCATCTAATGTGTTCCCTCCTTGGATTCTGACTTCTGCTCTGTGTCTCCAGTCCACCTGTGGAAGGGATCTCACTCTGGTTTCCATCCTTATGTCTGCTGTGCAGTCTCCAGACTGAGAGAGGGAGAGGGCAAGCACCATAGGAAAAGGGGCAGGGAAACAAAAACACAATGTCTAACACCCCATAGTACTATACCAGTGCTACTTCTTGCTCAACTCTAATGGTTACTAGAATTTTGTTTTTCAAAGGCATTGGCTTTATGGTTTAGGTTTATCCATGTTCAAATAACTTTTTGTTTGTTTGAACTTGGTGAGTCATCTCCCTGAAGATTATTTTCTTCATCTGTAAAAGGGACATCATAATACCCACTTCAGTGGCTGATTAAAGTTTAAATGGGATGCTATTTCTAACTGCCTACTACACATCTTGACCTATTGTACATTTGATTTCAACTTATACTCCGTAGCAATCATATGCATGATCTTAAGCAAATCATTTTTTTCTCCTTAATAGTGAATTTCTTCCTTGGCAAAGTAAAGTCTAAGATAAGAGTGAGAAGGAAGGGTGGGAGTGATGTAAATGAGCAAAGTGTTAAGCTAAGTACCATTTTTGGATTCTTTGCCTTTCTAAAGTTCTATGATTTGGAGTGCGGTCACTTGAGACAAAGGGAATCTGTTCTAAGGGAATCAGCCAGTCTTGTAGAGCACAGAGCAAGGTTGGTATGCATTGCACTTTGTTCTTGAGCCTGAGGATTTCATAAAGGCCTTGGTGATGTTCTTGAGCAACAGAGTTCCCCTGACTATAGTTGTTAACTCAGTTTTAAGCAGTAGGAGAAATGATGACTCTGCAAATGGAAAATATAAAGATTTTAATTTTCTGAAGCTCCTAGCCAAATTTCCCCCTTCAGTTTCTCCCCCCAACAAAGCCTCAGGAGACACTGGACATAAACACTTCATTACCATTCAGTACCACTTATTACTAACTTTCCACAAGTCTGCTTTGTGTCATAGGGTTCAACTTTTGTCAATATTTCCTAAGAAACTTAACCCAGTGACTAACAGGAGCACAAGGGCTGGCATGGTAGTAGTTAGCCTTAAGTAGGTGGAAGGGAGTGAGGCAGAGCTTATGTGAAACCTACCCCTGATATTGCTGTCTCTGTGACCTTAGGAGAATTTCTTAACCTCCTCAGTACTCAGTTTTTTCTTTTGTAAAATGGAGATATCGAGTACTATGTACAATCAAGCACAACAGTACCACAGAGGGTTGGGATAAAGGTCGGGTGAGATAATTGTGACACAGAATGAACAACCAAGCCCCGGGGTTATAATTCCCAGCGAGGACAAGGTTGCCATGGTGGTGGATGTAGCTCTGTGAGTTGTAGCTGGGCTTCTTTCTCCTAGATTGTGCTACTAGAATATACCTCTATTTTCCCTTCCTTCCAAGTCTGGGGGCCTGGAAAGGCCTTTTAGTTAAGTAGATAATTTCTAGTCCTCAAGATTATCGTGCTTTTAAAAAAGAAGTGTACTGTAAAATGCTCCAGGCTCTGATGAAGGGTTTTTAACTTAGCATTCAGTGGTGTTAGGCTGTCTATAATTCTGTTAAGTGGTCAGCAGCCAACATTTGACATGAAAGAGCATGTTTCTAAGAAGATGTTAAGGTTTTCTACAGGTCCTCAAAGACACCTGTGTCCCAGAAAAGGTATGTGTATAGGGGTCACTGTTCCTGAGGATGTATTCAACTTTCTTTATGTTCAAAGTGAATTCTGTACATTAAAAACCATGCCCGTGGGGAGGGAAGAACTCTAAGCAGATCACGTTGGTGATGCCCAGAAAACAGGAGACAATGTTGGAGAAGGACTATTGAATGGTCAAAGTATTTGTGGGTGACCTCTCTTGTCCTTGAGAGTGATGGACAGTCATTTTTTCACTTGGAAAAATTGAGGTCTACTACATTTCAAATGTAAATATTCAGTGGTGACCTCCTAAGACAGTGTGGACAAGCAGAGAAAGGGGTAATTATTTCGTGGACTTTAGAACTATAAGGAAACTTGAAAATCATCTGGTCTAACTCTCTCAAATGACACAGAAAAGGTCTCAAGGGCTTACGTGACTTGTTCAACAAGCCAATGGCAGTCCATGGCTGGAGTGTGACTACTGACCTCCTCTTCCCATCTCTCTTTCCTCAGAAAATCCCAATAATTATTAGCTTCTGTCATCCTACAGAGCATGAATAGTTGGTTATTTAGGAATATGTACAGAATTGTGGAAGAAAATATAGGGAACTATGGAGGTTCTCTGGTGGTTGTTTTCAATCAATACAATTGAAACTGCTGGAATTTAGAATACATCTTATTTTTCCCGGAATTCCTAACCTGGTTTAAACAGTTAACAAGTCTAAGATGCTACAAATTTTAATTTTTTTTCTCATTTGTCATCTTCCCGTCATTTGCCAAAATGACGAACACAAAGAGAAAGAGGAGAGGCACCCGCTGTATATTCCCAAGGCTTTTTAGGAAACCTACCACTGTTCCTTTGACCACATACACATGTGGATCTACCAGAAAGTGGATTGTAGATATGAACACATATTGGGTTCTGTTCAGAAAGGAGTGCTCCACAAATGCTACCACAGCAAAACTGGAAGACTTCACAGTGTTTCCCAGAATGTCGTTGGCACTGTTGCCAACAGGTTAAGAGCAAGATTCTCATCAAGAGATTTAATGTGCATATTGAACATATTAAGAGCTCTAGGAGCCCTGATAGTTTTCTGAAATGCATGAAAGAAAAAGAAGGAAGCTGTTATGGTTTGTATATAAAAATGTTCCCCAAGGAGCTCATGTGTTAGGAAATGTAGGAAATGTGTTAGGAAATGTTCAGAGGTGAAAAGATTGGATTATGAGTGCTGTAACCTCCTCATCAGTAGATTAATCCATTTGATGGAGTAATAATTTGAATGGGGCCACTGCCATGGCAGATGTGGAAGATGGCGCAGAGCCTTGCACCTTGACCTCCCGCTCTGGAGTGCAGGCTTCAAGTGGTAGTAGGGTGACAAAACGTTCTCACTTCAAAAGTGGAATACAGTGCCCACGTGGAACTGGGTCATGGAGTGTGGTATGTGTGCCATCTGTAGGGTCCAGATGATGGAGGCCTGTTTTAGATGTCAAGTTGAAAATAAACAAGAGGATAGAGTTGTGGTCTGGGGAGAATGTAATATTTCTTTCCACAATTGCTGCATGTCTGTGGGTGAAACAGAACAATCACTGCCCTCTCTGTCAGCAGGACTTAATGGTCCAAGGAATGGGTAAAGGAGAGTGGTAGAAGGTTTTCTTAGTGCAGTTGTTTACAACCCTGGCAGATCTTGCTATCAAGTGCCCAGAACACTCCAAGGCTAGAACACTCCAAGGAAAAAACACTGCAAACAGGAGTGGATGGATCTGTGATCCTTTGGGACTCATCAAAGGTATGATTTGGCATTTTGTTAGTTTTAATTTTTGGAAATTCTCTCCAATTAAGATGATAATTTATTAAACATGATCTTTCCTACCTCTGAGGGATGAGTTACACATGGTGCTTAAAAGCGCTAAAAAAGGAGAGAACTCCAAATAGAATGAAATTTGTAATTTACATGTCTGTATACAAGGGGCTGTGGAAACAGTACCATTCACAGGAGTGTGTGTTGCATGCTCATAATTGATCGGTTATAAAGAAAGAGAACATTATAGGAACAGATAAAATATAGTTTAAACCTCCATGCAAAAATATTTTTTGAATGGACTACTAGATGAAAATTGTAGGCAGGAGGGGCATGGTTAGAGGAAATAGGTCTCTGGGGACAAAACTTTGGAGACTATATCTTGTCCCTGGCCCTGTTCCCCACCCACCCTGCCCCGTCCCTCCTGGCTGCCATGAGCTGAACTGTTTTTCTCCACTATACCCTTCCACCACGATGTTCTGTCTTGCTTTGGGTCTGGAGCCGTGGAGCTGGTAAACTGAGGACTGGGGCTTTCTTAAATTGTGAATCAAAATAAAATTTTCCTCCTCTAAGTTGTTTTTGTCAGGTATTTTGGTCACAGTGATGAAAAGCTGATTAACACAGAAGCCAAAGAAAAAGGTACCTGTGTTCAACTGAAGCACCAGTCTGCTCCATCCAGAGAAGCATGTAGTGTGGAAACCAGTAGCAAGAACTGAGAGCTGGAGCCCTCTCCCTATGAATTCATAACTTAATATGTGTTAAAACTCTTTAAAAAACTTCTAGGTTATTAAAAAACTCATTTTTTCCTAACTATAAAAACAATTTTGGAATATATAGTAAGCGGGAAGTTTAAAAAAAGATGAAAGAAAAAATAACTTCACCCGTAACTTCAAAATTAAGGGGTTACTTGTATTCATAGCATGGAATATAACCTCTGATTTTTCTCTTTATGTGTATCTCTCTCTCTTCCTATAGTCCCAACTCCTGTAAGTTTGGATCATATTTTTATCTATAGTAGTTGTACCCTGCTTTTTTCATTTACCATTATCCAAGCAATGTCTTCCATGCCATTAAACATAGTTTAAAAAACATCTCATCTAATGGTCACTGAGATGGCGTTGCATTCCTGTACCTTGATACCAGCTTAATTTAAACTTGACCCTGTGGCTGGACATGTGTATCCATGGATATTCTAAACAGTGCTGTGATGAACATCTCCACACATAAATCTTTGTTCACACTTCTTATTACTTCCTTGGGGTAGATAACTGGAAGCTGAGCTACCTGGGCAAGAGGGTTGACCTTTTCCAAATCTCTTGATATCAACTGTCAAATTCAGAGACATTTTAAATGTGCAGAAAAGGTCAATGGTAAAAGGCTCTCCTTCAACTTCTTTTATGAAACTGAACTGCTGAACTTGCTGACCCAAACTAGATTTTTTATAACCTTAACATGTCTGAAACTTAATAATTACTAAAAAGGAAATTACCTTTGCTTATGATAGATGCTCCATGAGGTGTTTTCTTACTCGTTGAGGAACGTCATTATTGGGCATGTACTGTGCGCTGGTTACCTAGGGTAGCTGGGGATAAGCAGCTGATGGCTGAGGTGATGATGTGCTTGAATGTTAATACTAACGGAGTGGAAACTGGCTTCCAGGCATCAGCTATGCCACGAGTGAGTTTTCAGAGGCTGCTAGGATGAATTATTGTACATATTTACAACAGTTTATTTCTTTGAGACTTTTCCCGTTTTTCTCTGAGCTTCCCTTGATTCTGAAGAAGTTATGTATGATCTCTCTTTCCCTTTTCCATATACTTGGCCCTTCCAAAGTTCTGCTTGCTGGAAACACTATGGAAATATTTAATAGATGTTTGAAAAAAGAAAAGTACAGTTGGCCTTGTTTTCCAGAAAGACAAGCCTCTTAACCTCTCTCATGCCTTTGCCTACACTGAGGACACTTAGGTGCCACCAGGGAATGTCACACTCCTGGGTACAATAACTGGGTCTCCTGCATTCACTTTGTTCCCTACAGTTAGTTCAGGAAGCATCTCATAAATTATCTTTTCCTTCTCTTATGCACCCTGGTCTCCCTCCATTTCCTTTCTCTTCCTGTCTAATGCTCCATCTATGACTAGGATGGAAAGGGGGCAATGATCCATGTAAACATGACCACTACTAACTAGTGATGAAAATCATCTACAGTGTGATAACGGCTGAACAACAAACTGAAGTTCTTTTCAATAACACCAGGCACAATCTATGTTTAGTAAGGTTTATTTCTTCATACTCTTAATATTTGAAGCTAAAAATACCAAGAGGGGAGTAAAAGAAAAGAAAAAAAGACTAAGTCAGAACTCTAATTTTTAGAAGTGATTAAACCTAGTAGCATGAACTCAAGTGCTGTTTGGATGAAACCATCTTGTTCCTTCAGCGTGGGCATCCAGACCTGTCTGTGAAACCCCATGTTTGTGGCAGAGAGGTGCAGGATTTTATTTTCATTTTATATATATTTTTAGTTTGCTTATCTAAAGAGAAAGTAAGCATGTGCCTTTAATGATTTTATCTTTTCTCTGTATTCTTTTGCTAGAATCTCATTTTTACTGACTATTCAGAATGTTTTTGCCCTAATAGTGGATTCTTGTTTGAATAAAGACTAATTTTTCAATATGTAGACAAATATTGGAGTAACTGGTGGAAATAATAAATTATCAGCAGAAAGTGATTTCATTGCTCTTAAAAGCAAAATAGCACCCTTGGGAATTTCAGAGAAATGACTCCATTTTCATATCGCTCCCGTGGTGGACATTTGATCTCACTCTGGGGTGGACTGGGGTGCGAGTTTATTTTTATTAAGAGAGCACCTATGTATTTTCTCTGGGAAAGCAAGCAGAGGAGTGGGTACTGGGGGGAAATCAACCCAGATCTCAAAAAGTAATGATTACATTCTAATTCTTTTCTTCAAATAAAACTTGCTTGTAGGAGCTGCCTCTAAGGACTATATGGTTCTTTCTCAGGAGTTTAATGATTTCTCTTTATTTTGACCATTTGCACCTTCCAGTTTCTCAGATTCCCATTGCATAATCCAATTCCAGTTTGTGGATCTGGTTGGAAAACAGCATGACAGGGGAATTCAGATTTTGAACTATGTTGATCTTTGGGATAAAGAAAATTACTGGATCCAAAATGGCATTCAGAAGGGGACCTCTGGAGTCAGGCTGTCCCATTTAATCTTGGTTGAGTCCATCCTAGCTTTGGGTGACTTAACCACCTTTGCTTAAGCTCTCTGGGCCCCCGCTCCTCATTCATATAAGCATCTGCCTCATAGGGAACAGAAGGGATTGAATGAGAAAATACATATGAAATGCTGGAACAAAGCACCTGAATGATATCCATTAACTGATACTATGACGCTGCAAGCATAAAACTGATATTCTTGGTTCAGGGCTGGTAGAATAGTACCCAATTGATGGAACCAATACATTTGCACTCCATGTGTGGCTTTTTCTCTAACCCCATGCACATGTGAACCACTCCTCACACACATTACTGAGTTTTCTTCCTCTGGTGCACAGACATTTTCACCATGTTAGGTTAAAAAGTTTATGTTCTCTTTTAAGATGTTTTCCTTTTATCTGCCCAGTGATAATCATTTCCTGTACTCTATCTATGACATCATATTCAAAATATGTTAGTACTTGGTCTTTCTGGCATCAAGCCGATGTGACTGGGCTAGAGATTTTGAAATCAAAACATAGATTTCACAAAAATCATACTGAAAGTTAGATATGAGATGTGTTAATTAAATTATACCAAGCTGGGCATCCCAAAGTACAAACCACTCACCCCTTGGATCAAGTGTAAGTTCTCTTGCCTTTTCTGACATTGAAGTCTTTTAGACTGGCAATCAAAAAGAATTTTTGTTTTTGTTTTTGTTTTTGATATGGGGGATTGAACCCAGGGATCCTCTACCACTGAACTACACCCCCAACTCTTTATTTTTCATTTTAAGACAGGTATTGCTTAACTGCTTAGGAATTTGCTAAGTTTCAGAGATTGTCCTTGAACTTGTGATCCTCCTGCTTCATTCAGCCTTCTGAGTGGCTGGATTACACCACACTTGGCCTGGCACTCTAATTTGACTTTCCAAACTTATCCTCTTTCATCTGGGGACCTCATTCCTCTTTGGGTGCTTCCAAATGCCTTGAATTAAGTGTGAACTTTTACTTGTTTGGGCATTTTTTAAGGAAGTATTGTTGGATGTGATTAGGTTCTCAAAGTGGACTTCAACCTAAGAAAGATTTAAAATCTTTATTTTACCTTATCTCCCTTCTACTTCCCCCTCACTAGCATCTCCATTGTGGTCTGCACCAACACACTCATCTCTGCTACAAATTTTTTCCTCACAATATTTAACATTTCCTGCTTCTTGAAGTCCTTCCCCACCCCCTCTGGCTACATCTATGTTTTATACCATCATTTGTTCTGTGACCACCTCCACAAATTTGGATTTTTCCTTAAAACATCTGAACAATTATTTCTCTTTCTATTTTCTTTACCTAAATGTATTTTATAAGGGAAACTAGTGATAAGTAACAAAAGAAAAAGACTGGCTTCAGAGAAAGAATATATCCAAAGATTGGTGACGTCAAAGGAGGGGAAAGAGGACTGGGGCTGGAGCTGTAATCTTGTCCTGGGGGGCTGAGAACAAGAATCATCAGGGAAGTGGTGGAGATAGACATAGAGGGCCTGACTGACCTGTGGAGCAGGAGGAAACGCTCATGTGAGAGAGCAAATGGACACAGGGTAGGGGTAGGGAAGAAGGGGAGCTAGGAGACAGGGTTTCAGACATTAGTACAGGTGTTGGGTAAAGGATGCTGCATGAGGAGGGCTGAAAATGAGGACGGAAATTTGGAAGTTGGAAAAAAGAGACTTATGAAATTATGGTAAATGTGGAGTTGAAGGATGTATAGAAGCTGCATTTTTTTGCACAGGGTGTGGAGAGGGATGTCCCAGAACCAGGGCTTGGGAGGCTGGATGAGACACCTGCAAATGGGCAGGGGCAACACCTGTGTGTACATGTCCTATGGGAAAGGGGTTTGAAGAGTAATAAATGGGGAACGTTCTATTATGGACAACTCCAGCCGTTCTGTGTGTTCACAGAAATCTGAAGAGCTAACCAAACCCTTGGCAGAAACAGACATCTACAAACAATTGCTTGAAAACACCACCGTTTGGTTCAGATGACAAAGAGGAACTCAGATACCTGACAGTCTCTTGGTGCTCAAATGAGTGGGCACATGGAAGTTCCCTGGAGGACTTGTAACAATGGCTGGGACCCTTCCCAGAGCTTCTGAGTCAGCAGGTCTGGGGATGGGCCTGAGTACTTGCATTCTTACAAGTCCCTGGTGGCACAGAGGCTGCTGATTGGGAACTACACTTTGAGAACCACTTGGCAAGGAAAACCAGTCCATGCTTTTTGGTGATTGATCAAAGTGCTCTTAAGTTCTTTTAGAACAATAAATCACTGCAATACAAAAATGAGGTAAGTGAACATGCTCTTTCAACTCTAAACTTATAGACTAATATAAAACATTTTAAATGGGAAATGAAAACATTTAAAATTGCTATTGATTCTCATCAGTGCAATAGTTCAATAAAGACAAGAATCATGATTTCAGCCTCCCCTCCTGGTTTTCTGCTTTAATATGGATTCTTAGTTTTGATTTCTGGTGAGACACTATCATTTCAGATTGAGTCTGTGGTGGTCCCTTTATGGATGAGGAAAAGCAGAATGAAAGGGAGAGCCAGGAGATTTTCTTCCCTAGCCTTGAATCCCAATACAGTTTTAGAAGGATGCAGTACCCATGACCCTGACCTTCCCTTTCAAACAGTTCTGGGCAGGACAGCCAGTGGGAAAGGAGGAAGGCTGCTGATTCTGAGCCAAGATGCTCTTCAGGCCTGGCAGCCATACTGTGGGTTGCTTATGGAAATGTTCTTCCCTCTGCCCCTGCCCACTGTGGGGACTGCAGCCTTTTCCCTGGGGCTATATCTGAGCTTAGAGGGCTGGAAAGACACTTGGAGGAATGATAAGGCACATTTCCAGAGTAAGAAAAAAAAATCCAGGAGAACCCAGAGTTGACTATATCAAAAATCACCGAATCACCTTGAGCATCTCTCATGATAAATCCAGACAGTGTGCGTACCCTGATAGATGCTGGCAGGGTAAAACAAGAAGCTTTTAAATATTAGCATAAGTTTTACATTTTTTCTCGTTCAGGCTGGAAAGACTTGTCCTTGCTCTTGATAAAGGGTTCCGGGAATGGAGGCAATGATTAAGAGAGTTGTTTAATCATGGAAAGGGAAACATTCCAATCAGTAACTAATAAAAATAAACAACAGAAAGGATGATGGATGTTGACTTCTTCATGCTCCTTGTTTTCAGCCATTGGCAACCTGTGTGTGTGTCTGCCATCAGCATTCACGTTTGATGTTTCTTCTGCAGAAAAAAGAAAAAAGAAATAGAGCAAATTAATTAGAATCAAAGACTGAGTGCTCAGGGTAGAAATGCCAGAGACAATATAGGATGCCTGGTTAAATTTGAATGTGAGATAGGCACCAAATAATTTACTGAATGGGACATTCTCATACTTCTGAAATTCAGATTTAGTTGGGCAGCTGTTTTTTTTTTAATATTTGCTAAACCTGGCAATTTGACTTATGAAAAACTTTTTCCTTCTGTCTTTTCCATTTTTATTTTTATTTTTTTAGGGAGCAGGCTGCACATTCAAGGTTGAATCTTGCTCCTGTCATCTATGTTGAGATGTTTTTAAAAAAGAAGATGCAAATTCATAAGTGATATTTACAGATATTTGTTGACTTGAAGGATTTAGAGTCATCGTCTTAAAAATGTGGGGGAAAAAATCAAAGTTGGTATTGAAAGAAAGTCAAAAGAGATTCCTTTTTTATGGTGATCAGTTGATACTGTCAGTTGGGCACAAGCTGCAACAGCTGAGTAACAGACAGGCCACCTTTGGATTAGCTGTGGCACGTTCAGCACCTCTTTGAACAATAATTATAATCTGTTGGGGGAAATATCAATTTAAAGGTCAAGAGCTTTCATAAAAAAGTGATTATTCGGTATTTCATACTTTGAACCTAAGCACACACCAGGATTCACTGTATCACAGTCTTTTGTGCAGCAGATATATGCTGAGCAATGGATCGCTTAATTATATGATTATCTGTCTTTAGGGAGGATATGCGAACATGAACAGAGGCCGCCAGGAGAGGTACATTGCTTTACTTGTGATCCTTAATCTATATCTACAGTCATTACAGGTTACAAGTTGACTTTTAAAACAAATATCTAAAATATAAATTACTTTTACAATGCAAAGTGGGTGCTTTGGTGTTAAAGAGCTCCTGGAGCTGAAAAATGGATACATTATTTGAGTGGGGCTCCAGGCTAGCATCGTTCCTTTCCCCTTTCTCTGATTTTTAGTGCTCAGTCAGACTAGGGGGTGGGGAGGAAAAAATCCCAGTCTCCTAATTAACCAGAGTGTAGAGAAAGGTCAAATAGTTAACCCTTGTAAGAAAATCATCTAGTATGATGTTAGACAAGAAGATGGCTTTGCAGTGAATCAAAATTCCAGGAAAATCTCGTGGAGATTCCAGGTGCCCTGAGAGCCAAAAGACTGGAGAACTTAAGTTCACGCAGCCAAACTCCATGAATCTGTAGGCGTATTCCTTAGTCCTCTGGGGTTCATTGTTAAGAAGGGGTTCAAAAGCTGCTGTGAGAAATAGCTGGGAAGTGGGGTTCAGCAGCGGCAGCAGCAGCACAAGAGGTCGCTCGTAAAATTACAACTAGCCACAATCCATTTCCAAATGATACCTTTGGCAAAGTATTCCCATGACCTTCCAGTTTGGAGGCTAGTTTAGCTATAAGTCTATTTCATAGCAGGACATTGCGAGGTCACTGCAGAGGACAGAAAAAGAGAAACCAAACACTGGACAACGTTGTAAAGATTATATTGTATCTCCTGACCAAGGGGATCCAGTCCCTTGCTCAATCCTGAAGCTAATGTGCATTGCTTCAGCTTCTAAGGTCATCTAATGACTTTGGACATCATGTTCTGGGTCAGTTTCTAATATGTAAACCTGACCCCCAATTTTGTTCTTGATAGGATGAAATCAATATATGCATGTGTTTCTTCTATACATCAGATTCACCTAATTAATTTCAAATCCCTATGTGTTTATTTACAAATGCAACATTTTTGGAGAAAGAAAATTTGCCAAAGAGCAGGGAAATCTCCTCACAAAGCTGAAAATCTTTTTATGATCCAAAGATGAGCACTAGAGACACTAGAATAATTCATTCTGTGAAGATTGCCAAGAAAACCTTGTTTTGAAATCCCCGTGCCCGTGATTACATCATGCCCTGTGAGGCATCCACCTTCAGAAACAATAGATAGACATTTGCTCTTCTCGAACTCCGCTGCCTGGTTTCAAAGAGCTTTTTATTTTTTATTTTTTATTTTTTTTTTTTTGCCTCTCTTGGCTCTGAGTGGCTGCAACACATGGTAAATCTTTAACTTCAAGTGTCCTTCTGTGGTGACCAACTAAAATATTAGCAAAATAAATGTTTTATGGGAAAATGTTGGCAGGAACCCCAACAGAAACAGGTGGTATTGGGTTATTTCAATATAATGTAATGATACAGCCAGGTTTCCATCTGGACAGCATGTGGTTGGGTCTGCTCAGAGAGTATCAAAGAGTGTGAGCATGCACTGGGGACACCAGCGGTGTACAAGTGTGCAGCTAGATGGCTACTTTACAAAATAATAGTCTGGGTTTCGGGTCCTCTGGGTTAAATATTTTTACTGTCAAAATCTGAATTTCTTCATAAAATATTAAAGGCGAAGCAAACCTCTGACATGCAATACTGAGCGGCATAATTATAAAGCAGTTCCTGGAAACCAAAGAGAGCGTGCATTAAAGTGAGGCGTTTATTATAAAAGAGTTCATTACCCTTGGAAGTGAAGACATGTTTTAGAGGGAGCCTTGGAACAGAGAAGCTTTTTCAGCAAGGATTATGATACTGCAAAAAAAAGGCTCAGCCTTGTTGGTGAGAGTACAATTAGAAAATAAAGAGAGAATGGGATTAGTTGACTGCTAAAGGCCTGATTGTGATCCAAAGCTAAAGAGATGTATCCTTAATTTACCACCAGGGAAGAGTCTTTCTCCCTCTTCCATAAAATTCCTGCTTCAGGCACTTCAAAACACATGGAATTAGGAACACTTGGAACATTTGGTTTTGCACTCAGCTTTCCTGACTGTACATTCATGCTAAGCTCCATAATAAACTCTTGGCTCAATAACTCCCTATATTGTATCCCTGAGAGGGGCATCAAATTATGGCTATGTGCAGAGGTAGATCTTCTTCAGAGGCAGAGAGACCTCACTCCCTGGCTCTCTCAACTCTAGCCAGAGGAAGAAGACTGGAATATGCACACTGGGAATAAGCCATTTGGAAGTGGCTTGCAATCTCCTTGATGATGACTAGCAAATCCAGGAAGTCATGGGCACCATCTGCCAAAATAAAGGAGCCACTTGAACCCTAGGGTACTTGGCCAGGAAGACTTGGCTTCTAGAGAAGTCTTTGCAGCCATTAATTGATAGTACAACAGACATGTAGACACTGAAAACAAAGCTCTAGGTATGAAATCTAAGGACTGATGGACAAAAATGGAGCAGTGAAAACCAGAGAAAAAGAATTAATGAAGTCAAAACATGACTGGTATCTGGGGGCAGGCATGCATTCATTCATGTGGCTCTTACTTGTTACTCAAAGAGTGGGCTGCCCCATGGTATCTGCTGCCAGAGGAGATGGTGTGATGAGATGTCAGGAAGCCCCAGAGTCTGACTCTTCCTGTTACTCTTGTGGAGCTGGATTGAGGCCAAGGAGAGAATGGTGCCCTGGAGGACAGGCAAGTTGGAGCGAGGGCCCTGGGTTGCTTGGGAAAATGATTTTCTCCATCTGGATCAGATTTAACATGAAACAATAATGGCAGGTCTCATTCTTCTTTTCATAATGTATTAGGGTAGCTATTGTGTGCATCGTAAGACTTTGGTTCCTGTGGGATTCTAAAAGGTAGTAGCACATACAGACTTCCTAGCTGAGGAGTTTATGATCTAATGGGGGAAAGTATATTTGACCTAGAATTTGAGTTATCCAAGGGGAGAGAGACTTCATTTCACCCCCAACCATATGGCACATAGTAGATGCCAAAGTAAATGCTGAATTGAACTAGACTAGAACATGGATGATAAGGTTTTACAGGTATCTCACTGGCTTAGAAATTATGTTTAACTCCAAGTACTAAGTTCTCTCCATTATATATCAACCCCCCTACCTCTGTGCTAAGAAGTGAATATAATGATTCAAGAGAGAGGTAGAGAACTTCATAACAGAGACCCAACTGCTTGGCATTTCAGCCAGGTGGGACTTTTTCATTCTTTAGAAATCATCATAGGCTGAGAAACTTTGCTTAAATAATTGCACAATCATTGAAAATTCTGAATATCTTACTCCAGAATTTCCCCTATATTTTCCTTTTTCTCCTGAATTCAAAACTATCAAGAAATCTATCTTCATTTATTTTATGTTGCTATTAGAGAGTGGATAATTTATAAAGAAAATGGATAATTTATAAAGAAAAGCAGCTTATTTAGCTCAGCATTCTGGAGGCTAGAGGTTGAAGGGCATAGCAATGGCACCTGGTGATGGCCTTGATGCTGCATCATAGCATGGCTGAAGGCAAAGGGCAAATGTGTACATAGAAAAGTGAGAGTATAAGGGGCAGACTTCCTTCTACAACAACCTACTCTTGATAACTAACCCAATCCCTTGAAGATGAATTAATCCATTCACAAGGGCTCTGCCTTCATGGCTCAATCATCTCTCATTAGGTCCCACCACCCGATGTTGTTACATCAAGGATCAAGCCTCCAGCACACGAATTTGGGAGACACATCTAAACCACAGCAGCCTCCAAGTGTAACACCATTAGTTTTTTCTTAAGGAAAAATAAGTGCTTAAAGCTTTGGAATAAGGAAGTAGTTTTCTTTGGGTAAAGGAGGAAACTAGAGCAGAGACTGTATTTTGCTGGCCAGGAGAGCAATGGAGTATATCTGTGGGTATGTGTTCGTCTCCCTCTGATGCTGGCCTGTGGTAGTAGCTTATATTGATAGGTGGAAGGTTGGGAGCTTTGTGGTAAAATGCAATGAGTTCATGCATTATCTATGGGCTCTTCATGGTCTGGTTGAAATGAGGAAGGTTGTCTCACTAGGTTCAAGCTATTGGAGAAATCATTTAAACTAGCCCTTAATGTTGTACTGACAATAAAAGAGATGCAGTTATAGCATTTGGTTGGTCAATCTGAGATCTAATTGAAAAGGTTGCTGATGCCTAATATTTATCTGAGCACTTACTATGTATAAAAGCCTGGGTTAAATTGCAAGTGAGAAAATTGAAACTTAGGTTGAATAACTGGTCCGAGGTCATGGAGGTTGTAGGGGTGAGATTGAATCAGGTCTGTCTGACTTCAAAATCCAAGCTTCTAAGCCTCCTGTTAAAATTACAACTCCAGTATGGCATTGTATAAATAAGAAAGTCATGAGGCTATAACACGTCAGTGGCATAAGTTGGGGTTTGTGGTTAATCATTTAGAAAGGGTCAGAGTGTCCTTCCCTCTCATCACATCAAAATAAACTATATGGATTAAATGTGTAGATTAATAACAGAAACAAAGTACCAACCAACAAATGTAATGGAAGAAAATGTTGGTGAATATAATAAATGACAACTTGAGGCAGAGAAGGCCTTTCTAAAGAGGATAAAGAATATGAGGGAAGAAAGATAGATTTGTCTACAAAAACCCTCTAAAATTTCTTTATGTCAAAACTATGAGGGAAGTTAAAAGATAAATAACTGGGAAAAATATGTGCATAAACTTTATGTCTGCTAAAAGGTGCAGATCACTAATGCTACCACATTCTTACTAATCAAATAAAGAGGCAAATACTCTAATAGAAAAATGGATAAAGGCCATGAATAAATAATTCACAAAGAAGACATATAAGTGGACAAATAAACAAATGGAGATAGGTTCAACCTCAGTAGTAATAAAAGAAATTAAATTTTAATCAATATGTCTTTTTTTGTCTCATAAATTGGCAGAAAGAAAAAATAATACTTAAGTTGGTAAGGACCTAGAGAGGTTGATCATACATGGGGCAATTTTCTTCTATTATTGGTAGAGTACGACCCTGCATGACTTATCTGTAGAGAAATTTGCCAACACATACAAGCATTTTAAATTTGTTCATACCCTTTGTTCTAACAATTACATGTCTACTAATTTGAGAAAATATAATGTGAGCACTGAAACATCATTTATAATGGCAAAAGAAAAAAAGAGACAAACTGAGAACTTAATAATAGAAAACTGGCCAAAGTATACATATTTGCTGAATATTATCCACTCAAAATACCTTTTTGTGTGTGCGTGCGTTTGTGTGGGGGGGATTAACCTGGGGTGGTTTATCACTGAGCTGCATCCACAGATCTCTCTCTCTTTTTTTTTTTTTTTTTTTCATTTTGAGACAGGGTCTTACTAAGTTGCTGAGGCTGGCCTCAAACTTGTGAGCCTCCTGCCTCATCATTCTGAGTTGCTGGGATTACAGGCATGTGTCACTGCTCCTGACTCAACATAACTTTGTAGAATACTTAACACGATGAAAAAATGTGCAGTATGTCATCCTTACTAACAAAGAGGGCTGAAGAAATAGTATTCATTTTTTCTTAAAAATTATGTATGTTTACACCATTCTAAAACGACCAGGAGAAAAACTACCAAAATGTTAATAGGGTCTAGGGTCTAGTTCTCTTGCTAAAGGGATGATTTTTTTCCCCTTTTTGATGTGTTTCCCTGTAATTTAAAAATATTAATATTTAGAGTCTAGGGATGTGGCTCAGTGCTAGAGCATTTGTCCATTATATGTGAGGCTGTGAGTTCAATCCCCAGCATCACACACGCAAAAGTTACACATATATGTATTTAAATATTTATAATCCAGAACAAAATGGTATTAAGAAGTGGACTGCCTTTTAAAATATACTTTACTAGGACATGGTTTGTATATGTATATGGGAGGGCTAAGGATCAAGTGCTAGACAATATATCCATCTGAAATAGTCATGTGTAAGCATATTATTGAGTATGCTATTGCAGTTCTGGGAAATCTAGTGTGTTCTAAAGAACACAAAGATGCATAGAGAGAATACTTTGAGATTTTCAAGTACAGGCAAGGAGCTATTAATGTACTGAACTCATGATATTAAGAAGCAGACCAAAAAGTGCTAAACTGACGTGGAAATGGATTCAGCCCTGAAAGCACTGGTCAGTTGGGATTTCTCCACACCCTCCAGTGTAAGGTAGATTGAGGTTTGGTTTCTCTTATGGTCATCAGTTCAGGTTTCAAGTCCCCCTTCCATCACATTGAGGAAATTTAGGACGTAGAGTTAAGCAATTAACCGAGAAGCAGATGGTGTGTGAGAGAGGAAGATGGTGAGGGACAGAGAGAAAGAGGAATAATGTCTGTGAGAAGGTAGGTACTGTAAATCTTTTGACTTTTTGAGCAGAAGCCTCCTGCTTTGTGTAATGGTTAATTTGAATTGTGAACTTGATTGGATTAAGAGATGCTGAAGATTAAGAGGCTTCTGGGTGTGTCAGTGAGGGTGTGTCTAGGAATGATTGGCATATGGGATACTAAACTGAAGTGGAGACGCTCCCTAAGTATGTGCAGTACTGTCCAACAGGTTGGAGGCCTGGATAGAATAAAAGTTGGAAGAACAAGGAAGCAGCCACAGATGCAAGCTGGATTCTTGAACAGGTTCTTGATTGCTGTTGTGATCGCTTGAGGACATCAGACTCTCCATCCTTCACTCTTCCGAAGGGGGCTCTGCCAGTGATTCTCTAGGGAGTTTCCAGAAGCCTCTTGTTTAGAGGCCTCAGCTTCTTGGACTGCACAGCTGCTGGTTCTTCCAGCTCTCCAGCCTGCAGACGGCCATTGTGGACTATCCAGTTTCTGGTCGTGTAAGCCACTTTAATAAATCCCCTTTTTATAATCATACCTCCTGTTGATTCTCTTCCTCTTGAGAACCCAGACTAATACACTTGGGTTGAATTTATTCACTCCTTTCTTGACCACTTTTTCAAAAGAGTTTAATTAATTGTTTAATGAAGGAATCTTGGTTGTTGTACAAATGTGACTCAGGAGGCTGAGACAGGAGGATTGTAAGCTTGAGACCAGCTTCAGCAGCCTAGTGAGAACCTGCCTCAAAAAAAAAAAAAAAAGAAAAGACTGGGGATGTAATACATTGGTAAAGTGTCACTGGGTTCAATTCTCAGTACCTAAAATCCATCAATCAATCCCTCCTGGATTCTGTTGAAGATCACTTTACTAGTGATCTACTTAATCCCACTAATTGCTGCTTGCTGTTCTAGAGCTAAGAAGTGAAATTCTGGATTAATTGTTGAGTCCCAGATTTAGAATCCTGAGCGTTCGCAGTGAGCTCTAATAACCAAACAGGATGTCACCTTTGCTGGGAAAGGAATACTGACTAGCTGGTGGAGTTCATTTAACATTGTCTTGTGTTATCCTTGAAGAACTCAGAGAAGCTAAAGGTCCTCACATTCTTTCCCTTCAACCAACATTTTTCTGGCAGTGCCTTTATTTTGTGTTTGTATTCTTTGGCAATTTTTTCTGTTAAATGTCAGTCAGTCTGTGTTCAAATGAACTGTTTTCTCTAATTGAATAAAGGCATCTTAAATCTTATCTCTACTTTTCTTGATATGAATAATTCCACCCAGCTATTGCATTTGCACATGAGAAAATAAGTTATTCTGTTATCACTTTATAAAGGTTTTTTTTTTTTAAACAAGCAGAACAGGCTCAAGAGAGCATGCTGTTTACTCTCTTGAGGTTAATTTCCACCCGTTAAGTGTCAATCCATATTACATCAGCAATGTAAGATAAATAAAGTTCAGACAACATGGACATGTCGTGTGGACATTATATCAAATGATATGCCTTATTAAAGTTCAGATGGATTTAGCTAGGCATGGTGGCACATGCCTGTAATTCCAGTGATTCACTGAAACAGTAAGGATGTCAAGTTCAAGGCCAGCCTCAGCAGCTTAGCAAGACTCTGTATCAAAATAAAAAATGAAAAGGACTGGAGATGTAGCTCAGTGGTAGAGCCCTTCTGAATTTAACCCTCAGTACCCATCCCCCAAAAAAGTTTGAGTGGATTCTGCCTCCCTCACCCTCTAGTTACCTAAAATATAACTTAGGAAAACTAATTAGGATTTAGATTTCTCTCAATTGATTTATTTCTCCAGCTGTGGATGGTTATTTGCTCCAGTCCAGCCCATCCCTGGTGCTTCTTCATGGGAGCCAGAAACGGGGCAGTCTATTCAATTTGCAGTCAAGTCCTAGTGAACCACACTAATAGGGGTGGCAGAGTGGTGTGGAAGCTCTTCACTTGAAAAACCCAAGTATCTTCTGCTAGATAAATCAGTATGGGGTGGCTTCAAATCAAATGCCTTCATTGCAAAGTGGCTGGACCTCATTTTAGATCTATGGGGAAAAGAGAAAGTCTAGTGAATTGGAGAAAATCCAAACCAGTTCATCAGCCCTTAATGTCTTCAAGAACATTTTATTTTGTTACAGTGTCTAGTAAAGAGTTTAAGTCTGCCGTGGTGAGGGATGAAAAGCGGAGTTATTTTAGGATGGATGACTTCATAAACTTCAGAACATGGACCCAATTAAATAGAGACCTTGAAGGAAGGTGTGCCTTTGGGGTATTTATTACAAGCCCAAAGAATCATGAAATTAAATAAATCCTTCTTTTTGCAAGGCACAACCACATTCAACCATAGAGGAGAAACATGCTAGTTTATTAATAACTTTGTGATGGAGAAAGCTCAGTTCATTGCATTTTTAGCCCAAATTTGGAACACTGTTCTTCCAGGGTCCTTTGTAGATAGGGAAAAGTTGTTTGAGATCTGTATGAAAATGCAAAAGAGAGCTGGGAGCAGTGGGACACACCTGTTATCCCAGTGACTTGACGGGCTAAGCCAGGAGGATCACAAGTTTGAGGCCAACCTCAGCAGTTTAGCAAGATCCTCAGCAACTTAGCGAGACCCTGTCTCAAAATCAAAAACATTAAAAGGTCTGGGGATGTAGCTTGGTGATAAAGCACTCCTGGGTTCAATCGCAGGACCCCATCCTCCAAAAAATGCAAAAAGATTTGTATTTGGCTATTAGTAACATGAATCAGTAATAATAGTGGTTTTTATCAGTTATGAAGTTTTTCTTTCTCATGCATACAAGTCCAGAGACAAGCAATCTAGGCTAATAGGAAGATTCCATGGTGTCATCAGGGTCCCAGATTTTTTTCCATCTTCCTGTTCCTCAATCCTTAGCACATGGTTTCCATCCCTAGGGTTGCTTTATGGTCCCTTTTGACTGATGGAGTCCTAGTGATCATCACTTCCATATCCAGGAAGGGAGGAGGGGACCAAAGAAGGCCCAGAGGAGGAGCTGCCAGCTGTCTGCACTCCCTCAAGGAGCTTTTCTGGAAATCCCTTTCAACAATTCCATTTGCATGTCCTTGACCACCAGAGCTGCAAGGCAAATATTTTAGCTGGATATCTGCAATTGGATTCTTTTACCAAGGAAGACAGGAGAAAGTGCACGGATTGGGCAATTAGCTACATGCCATAGCAGGAGCTCCATGGGACTGGGTGAAATATTTCCTGAGTGCAAATCTGCCTAGTCACAGTTCCCATCCTGGAAGATTTCTTCATGAATTTAGAACCTCTTAGCATCTTTCGTGATGCAGACAAAATAAAGGACTCATTCATCTATGGACAACAGATGGACCTCAGAGAAGTTCTCTAATTAGCTATGGGATACACATCAATCAATCAATCAATAAGTAAATAAATAGAGAGGGACTGGAAACTGGCTTTGGATGCTAGAAATAGATATCAAAGGCAAGAGAGCAAAGTTAAAACACAATGTGAAATATCACTGGTGTTACCATTTTACCAAGGATGATAGTGCACACTTAGGTATTAGTTCTCCAATTTATCTCCAGCATAGGAATTTCCATTGTAATAGCCACCTTTTGTGGTGCACTTGATACAGGCCAGGTGTTGTCTATTCATTATGTCTAATCATCTTATGCTCTTGCATGGGAGGCACGGATAGATCCATTTTTCAGCTGGGGAAACAGGAAGTCAGAGGTGTTAGATCACTACTTCAAGTCACACAGAGAGAAGGGATTTGGACTCATTTGTGACACCAAATCTGTGTCTTGTCTTCTGTTGCATGCTGGTGATTTAATGCTAGTTAGGATGTTGAGAGTCTATAGGAAAAGATTTAATGGCTTATTCTCAGGATAAGAAGTGGTACTTAGGATAGTGTGATGTTTCCCTGGCCCTGCTTAATGATCACCATTTACTGGCTGTTCTATATGCATCTTAAGTCATAACTAGGTGCTCAGAGCAGCGAATGCTCCACCCTTTCTCCTCCTCATTGGGTAACATTGCAAGCCACTTTCCTCCCCAGGCACCACCCTGGAGTGGGGAAAGGCATCATAAAAGCAATCAGTATATTCTCATATTTTTTCTTGATGTAAAAAGATGAAGTCATGGCATATGGTCAGATTGCCAGCACGTTAATAATAAACCTCACATAATTAAGCACTGATTTATTCCTTTATATAAGTGAAACAAATTGCTTTAACTGCCTCTGCTTGAGACCATCCAGTCAGATGGATTATGTATAGGAAGTTGAAACTAAAAATTATGGGCACTCATATTTCACTGTGGTAGAGGTTTATTGGAGGTACAATTAGAACCCTAACTAAATGTGTCCTGCAATCCCTTTGATGGAGAGATCAGATATTAATCTGGGGATATGACTAATTCTCAATACAGCTGCTCTTTGAGCTCTAATATTCCTCCTTTAGGTTCAAAACCTGGAAACATGTTTAAAAAATTGATCAGAGCTTATAATAGCAATAATCACCTTGAAATTGGTTGTTACTTCAGTTAATGAACTGAATCGCAGAGCATGAGCCTCCCTCTGTGTCCCTCAGGCCTTTAACTAACAAGCTAGTTGTTAACCACTAGGTTTATTTAAAAAGAAAAATCTCCTTAGGGGATTGAATTGGGGAAAAGTAGGGGGCTGGATGTTTTCTGAAGAGTCTTTTGACAGTACTGGCCATCCACAACTGACCCCAGTCTCTGTCACCCCTGCCAGAGCCATGGTGGGGGTGACCCATTGGAAATAGCAAGTCTTTTTCTAGGAGCTGGGCCTTGCTGCTCAGAGAGTGGTCCAGGACCTTGTTAGTAATGCAGAATTTTGAGTCCCCGGCCAGAGACTCAATCTGCACTTTAACACGATCCCCCGTGAAAGAAGTTCTGAGCAGAGTGACTTCTTTTGCGCCAAGCTCCAGCTTGTGAAACTTGGACCTCATCTCAGAAGATTCTCTGAGGCTCTTGTAAGCCCACAGCAAATCCTCGGCTCTGCTCCTATCTAGATCTCTGTGGAATAGAGGGATAGAGCATGTGACACTTAGTGCACAACAGACTCTTAAGAACTATCTGTTTAAAAAGCTATTCTTCCAAAGTGCAGGAGGAATTCCTCTTTCAAGGAAGAATTTCTTAGAGAAAGGGGAAGGCAGACAGAATGAGAGATGTGGGGAATATCAGCCTCAGGTGGGCAAGGCAGTCCCTGGAGTTCCATCTGTTCCCAAGTAAGGGGCTCACACCCTGGAACAATGCTGTTCTGTCTTAAATTCCACATGTGAAGGTTTGTGTAGACCACTTGCCCTTCATCCAAATGCCATGGACAAATTTTTCTGCTCAATGTCTGAAGAAAAACACTCCTTTTCAGAGCCTGCAGACTTCCCAAGACCCGGCTCCAACCCCTTCCCAGTGAGCAGGGTTTGGTTCTACGCTCTGCTTCAGGTCTAATGAGCTGGTGTTTTATTTCTTTGCTCTGTTTCCTTTACTGACTGTCCACAGCAAAAGATTTCCTCAAAAGCTTAATGTAACCTGAATAACAGAACTGCTGTGTTTTATTGATGTACTGCTGTTCTGGAACTGTGGGACTGCTAGACTGGGGATGGGAGGGCAGCGTTAGGGAGCCATGGAGGGCTGTGGGAGTGACGTCATGGGTTAGAGCTGTGAAGGCAGTTGGAAGAAAGAAATTCTCCTGCAATCTGAAGTCCTGGGTCTGCAGAGAAAATAAAATATATATATATATATATATATGTATATATATATATATATATGTATATATATATGTACACACACATAATATAAATACATATTATATATATAATATAAATATTTATTATATATATTTATATATATATATTTTTTCTCTCTGAGATAAGCAGAAGATCATGTATTAGGGAGCTATTAGGAGCCAGCTGGGGACAATCCAATTCCTTGCTCAGGCCTCCAGAGTCACTCAGGCTGAGAATATGAGAAGACAGTAGGGAGCCCCATGAGCAGCAAACCTCCCAGGACCTCATTCCTCCACTGCCCCCCACTCTCACTTCCTCTGTGGTTTTTATAGGTGTTGGGTTCACTCAGTGGCCATGCCGTGGCCCTCCTTTCAGATTTACTGGAATTTAATTTTTACTCTAGGGAAGGTAGTCATTGAAAAACTGCCTTCATTTCTTAAAAGGCAGGCTCCACTGTGTAATTTCTTCACTTGTGACCAGGCTGATCATGTGGTTTTATGTTATTTTTCACTGGTACAGTTTCTTTACAATTTTTTACATTACAAATAAGAAGTCTCATTTTGTACTTTGCAGTGTAATTGTTTAGGAATCCAAGCAAAACAATTGGTCTCTCAGTCTGTTTAGGTTGACTCTTCTATGAAATTCCATTTCATTTACATGCACAATTTTTCTTTGCTTTTCCCCCAAACCTGGCAATTTGCAGGTGGTAACACAGTGTTGAAATAAAAAAGAGCCATTTAATCCTCCTCACTTAACGGAAGCAGGACCTCAAGAGAGGTTGTGATTCACCCAAGGCACAAAACTAGTTGGTGGCAAAGTTGGAATCCTCTTTCTTCTTTTTAAAAGTCTATTTGGAAAATTGTAAAACTAAATATATGTTTGCAAGGAAATTAGCCTTCGTCAAAGGTACGGAATCCCTTCTGTCATAATTAATCTATTGACTTGTTTTCCCTGCTGCTGAGAAACTTAAAAATGTAAATTCAGTTAAAGTTATTCGTTTTTTTCTTTATGGTTTCTTTACCTGAATTTATTTTGGAATTCTTTTTCATAAACATCTTGACTTTCGTGTGTGTGTGTGTGTGTGTGTGTGTGTGTGTGTGTTTCTAGAGAGATTTTTTTTTTTAGTCATTTTATGAAGTCCACTGCCTGTCATGTCCCTATGGTTATTTTGATTGGCATTGGATTCCAGTCCTTCTGCCTCACAACCCAGTAGTTCTCCACCAAATTAACTTTTTTGAAAAAGGAAGAATACAGACATTATCATGCATGGGACTGGATGCCTGAACCCAGACATTAACCAATTCACATTTATTGAAAACATATTTCATTAAGATACCATTAGACAACTTTATTTTATATATTACTAAACATTTTTAAAATGCCAATTAATTATGTCACCCTATCAAGTGTAAGATGCATCCAACTTTGGAGATGTTAAAATGTGAAAAATATGTGCTTTGGAGTCAGTGATGTGCTATATTGATAGAATGTGCTATATATATATGTGTGTGTGTGTGTGTGTGTATATATATATATATTTAAAAAAACTACAATAGGAAATTTGCTTGTAATAGTTTTACTCTTTCTAAATGTGTTTTTCAAAAGTCTCATTAAATTTAGCCCTTATTACTTCTCTGTGGCATAGAAAGGACCAATATTTTAATTTTCATTTTGCCCATAACAATAACAGTAACACATAGATAGCAGTAACCAAGCCAGGCACTGTTCTAAGTGCAAGGTCAAATGAGAAAGTCAAGATTTGAAAGTCAAGAAACTTGGCTCCAAAGTCTATGTTCTTAGTCATGCACAGCCTGCCCGTGATAAAGCCCGGGACCCAGAGGCAGTGAATTCTTGCCATGAACCCTCAATGGATTCTGACTCCTACCCCAGTCCTGTCTGCATCTCATCATTTGAAAACCGTAATAGCTAGAACCGTGGAGCTTCATGTTTCTAAAACTTTGGTTTTGGCTCCAGAATAGCTGATGAAGTTGGGCTTATGGTGTGACTGACAGGAATGGGGGGTGGATAGGAAAAGGGGCATCCACATTTTTTAGACCATATGGCTTGAACCTCAGAGACCCAGCATCTTCTAAATTCCCCTTCTAATTTCCCCTTCTAATTTCCCCTTTCTAAATTTCCCCTTTAGGCAGCATGGAGCAAGAAGTGAGAAAACTATACACAAAAGGGAGGCTGTTCATAGGCTTGAATGGTGTGTTCTTTAGTTTTGTGTTTTTGTCATTCCTCCATTGCCTGTGATACAACATCCCCAGATAGGTATGACTTCATGACAGTGACTTTGGGTTTCTGTGCTGGGGCTCTCACTTTGGTGATCCCAGACAGAATGGCCAACAATGGTGGATTCCTGGACAAATCCTCCCTCAGAAGTGTGCAGAACTGAGTTCTGTTGACCAGAAGAGGACAGTCCTGGCAGGTGAGGGATACAGCTTATTTCCTCTGGAGTTAATCATGGATATTATCTTCATGTCCCTGCCTGAACTTCCGTGTAGGGTAGAGAGTTTGCATTTATCTTGAACAAATGGCTTCCTGTGGCATCAACTGATCTAATCTTTTGAAGTCATTTCCATCCACAGAGGACTCAAGGGCATGTATACATGAGTGATTTGAGTTTTCACTGTGCTTTTTGGGGTAAAGAACATTCCAGATGGAGTGAGGCAGCAATATTACTTTTGAATTTTACCTGGACTGATGGAAATTAGGTATCCTTTCTCATTGTCTGGCCACAAGAACATTTTCTTTGTTCTAAAGTAAGTGTGGATTAACAATTTTCTTTAATGCTTTTACAAGCTTTACCTGTCAGGGAGTAGCAGGTTGCTGTATGCTCCTCACTGGAAGTTCCAGATGCAAGTAGTGATAAGAAAGGAGTATAAGCCCCAGTTCAGGACTGATCATCCCCTAGCCAATTCCATGCCTTAAACCTCTCTGTGATGCCTTTTGCACCCCAGAGTCTATTGGCTGAGAATTTGGAAAGGAACTTTGTTGAAGTGAGCATTGCAGACAGCCCTTCACCTGCACACCATAAGGACTTCTAACTGGTCATCAAAGAGAGGAGCAATCTGCTGACTCCTACAGATGAGAATGTACTGCAGTCTCATGTGTTGAACATTAACTAATGATCCCTAGAAGAACTGCTCCCCATCCTCATTAACTAATTAAACAATTCCAGATAGAGAGTTACCCATGCTGCAAAATATTGCTTAAGTAAGTGGTGCTCCTCCCCAGCTCTGTAGTGATTTCTTAACAAACGGAGGGTGCCAAGATGCTGCTTTGTTGATCTGCCTGTGAGCCCTGTCACTGGTGTGGCTGCTGATTTCATGCTAGTAGTTGGATGTGTCCCCAGAGGCTGCCCTCTGGAAGCAGGCAGCTAGATCTGCATGGCCTTCTCCAGGGTTTTCCTAGCATTCTCTTTCTCAGCGGGGTCATGAAGAAGGAAACTGTGTTGGCCTCTTTTAGCTCGAGGGAGCCTTTGCTCTCAGCTGTGATTAAGGATCCCTGCTCCTTGAGAGATGGTGAATTTTCCATTGTTTCTCTCTTGTTGAGGACCCCCTGCCCTGAGGTATTTTGAATTACATAGTGAGGTCCTGAAAATGCTAATTGCTATAATTTACTGGAGAACTTGATATGAGGATTGTTTCCTTTGAAATATTGCAAACATTAGATACACATTGCCTCCACATGTATTAATCACAATGATGATTCTAACATGGTCAGTTCTGAGAGTGGCCATGGGGCCTCATTTGCATGGGGGAAGGCCTTTGGAATATGTAGTAGTTTTTACTTTAATTGCAGTTTTTGTGGCTTGGCCTCTGTTATACAGTTATAGCAGAGGCTAACTATAAATTTGCTGTGTATTTTAAACAACCGTTGAGGGAGGAAATATTAATTAGTGGTTAATGGTTGGGTTTTGGGCATAGATTCTATGGGTTAAAATCCCTGCTCCCCTACTTGTTGTCTCTATGATTTGGGAGCAAGTACCTTAACATCTCCAAGTTTTATTTTCTCATTTGTAAAATAGGAAAATAAAAATACAGGTCTCAACTGCTTATCTAAAACAGTTGGGACTGAAAGCATTTTAGAATTCAGATTCTTTCAGATCTTAGAAAAGTAAAATGGTACTTCTGCCCTATTTTACAATAAGCCCTCAGCAAGGGCAAGGTGTGGTTGGTATCCTGTAACCCATTAATATTTCTGCAGCAAAATGGATAACTATTCATACTAAATAAAGATTAGGAATAGGCCCATAGCCATTCAAATTTATGTAGATTTTATTGCCATATGATTGTGTGGCAAACCTGAAAAAACTAGGTGGCTATCAGGACTTTCTGGATTTTGGAATTTAAATGAGAGACAATGGTTCTGTTTTTATTCACCAAGTTATTACTTTTAAAGAAAGCATGTGTAAAGCACCTACCTTAGTGGCTTCTACACAGTAACTGCCCAGTCAATGTTCTAGCATGAAGGATCATCCTCTTGCTAACACCCACTTCCTTAGTTTGTTTTTAAGCATTCTGGCTGGTCATGTTGTCTCTGAGTCAGCTTATGAAAATGTGTTGTCCCCACATGTATCCAGATGAGCAGATTTTTACTAGCTTTGCCTCTGAAAAGTTTCTTTCCTTCCCCTGGTTCTAGAGGTCAGTGCTGTCCAGTAGAATCTTCTGTAGTGATAGACATGTCCTCTATATGAGCAGTCTGATTGGGTAGCCATTAGCCATCTGTGACTATTCATTCCTTGAGAAATTGAATTTTTAATTTTATTTCATTTTAGCTAATTAGTTAAGATCTAAATTTAAATACACACATGGGGATAGTAGGTATAGTGTATGAGGTGTGAGAGTCTAGAAGACTTGGACATAGGGTCTAATGCTGAGGTAACCTCTCTCCTCTACATATAGACTTCTTTATTCTTAAGATACTGAAGTTGGTGAGGAACAGCTCTTTCACTTTTTAAATTTTTTTATTTGTTCTAATAAGTTATGCATGACAGTAGAATGCATTTAATGCATTTAGATAAATCATACATAAATGGAGTATAATTTTTCATTTTTCTGATTGTACATATTGTAAGATCATATCAGTCATGCAGTCATATATGTACATGAGGTAATAGTGTCTGTTTCACTCTGCTATTCTTCCTATCCCATGCCCCTTCCCCTCCCTTCACTTCCCTCTACCTAATCTAAAATAACTCTATTCTTCCCTAGGCACCCCCATCCTCTTATTGTGAATTAGCATCTGCATATCAGACAAAACATTTGGCCTTTGGTTTTTTTGGGATTGGTTTATTTCACTTAGCATGATATTCTCCAACTCCATCAATTTACCTGCAAATGCCATAATTTCATTTTTCTTTAAAGCTGAGTATTTTGTGAAAGTGCATTATGTGTCTAACTCTGTGTTAGGCAGTGGGGATAGAGAACAAGATTTTTGCACCTAAGGAAAGCATGCATATTTAAAGCATACATTTAAGAACATAAATATGCTGTGATGAGTATAATGGTAGAGATATTGGATTGTTGCAGGAGCACGGAGGAAGGACGGTACTGGGAACTGGCGTCAGGGCTTTGGGCCTGCTAGGCAAGTGCTCTAGAGCTGAGTCCTCTGAAATAATCTCAGTCCTCTGAAATTATTTAGCCCAGTCTCTGACATGTAGAAAGTGTTCAGTAAATACTTAGTCAACAAAAGAGTAATAGTGTTGCATTTTTCCTTTGCAGAAAGTGAGTTTAAACTCAGATGACAGCTGGCAAGGCTGGGAAAAATCTGGAAAGATAGCTATCTTCATGTCAGGGGCTGTGGTTGTTTTTTTGGAACACGAAGGAACTGATTGCATCATGCTCACTTGATTTTGTAGTTTATCCAGTTAAGCTCTGCTTTTGAAAAAATAAATTTATTATGAGTTCAGTAGAGCCCTGGTGCTCATTTCTCCAGCATGGGAGCAGATGTGCATTTGGAGCATGATGGTTTGGGGGACCCACCAAGCATCCGAAGGAACTGAATGTGAAATGAGCAGGGAATGCTGGCTCCCTCTCTCAATGATGCTTTGTGATCTAAGAGGTGTTTTCCGTTTTCAACAATGTGTTGCAGAACGGTCTGTAACAGTCTGTTGCAATTTTCTTCCCAAATCTCCCACATTTCTGCCAATAGTGAATTAGACTGTCATTAGCTTCACAGATGTGCTTTGATCCCTATACAGCTTGTCTCCTGGCAGGGAGGCATCTGAACCATTGATGCAGATTTGCTAAACCTGGAGGGTAAAGCACATCACAGTGGAGGAGCAAGGAGGATGAGGAGGCTGGAGCCCTGGGTTCAAGTTGCATCTCTGTTGTTAATTAACTGCCTGTCATCTTGGGTGAGGCATTGACATTCTCATGGTCCCAGTTCTCTGATCTGTGAAAGGAGAGGATTGGATTGGTTCTTAGATCCTTTTCAGATTGTCTGATATTGAAGGGGAAAACTCTTCAGGTTTGGGAACAGATGCCATCTTGCTTTTGGGGTCTTGACTTTCTGAACTCACAATCCACAGATCAGATCCACAGTATGCACCAGAAGCAACCATTGATCCTAGTTGGTTACTAGTTCATGATTTCCACTCTGTTGCCTTTTAAGTGGTGCAATAGCTGTCTGGGCTTGTTATATCTTTATTGGTCATCTCTGACTGAAGGCTAGGTTGTTTAAAGGAGGAAAAGTAAGTTAAGGAATCATATATCAAAATCGTCCAGCTCCACTCTTACTATGAAATTGCCATCAATTTTACTGTGCATTGTTGACCCAAACATCATTATGACCCGAACATCATTATGAGCCAACACCAAGATGGCTGGATGGTATATACCATCATTATGTTATATACACACACATAATTATGTATACATACATTCATATATATATACATAGAGATATTCTCTGACTGCTCTTTTTATCACTTATTATTTTATATGTAGAAGACAATGTATCTTGTTGCTCTAAGAATATCAACTAGATACTTTTGCTCTTCATAGTTTCTGTTTCTTTGAGTTCTTATTATTCTTTTCATTTTTATTTATTGTGTTTTCCATTTTGGAGGCTTTCCTAAATCTGCTGCTGCTTTTGAAATTTGACTTTTTTTTTTCCAGTTGTGGGGATTGAACCCAGGCCTTTGCACATGCTAGCAAGCACTACTACTGAGCTATATCCCCAGCCCCTTTTCTGGTGCTTTTAGTGTCCTATTTGGGGACAAGCCAATACCAAGGTGACTAGATGCTTGATGTATTTATATCTTGTTATTTTTGGCCAACCAGTGGGCTTCACTGTAGGATGATCAAATAGAGCAGTCATTTTGCTGGGGAATGCCAATTGCCAGTTCATATTGGTTTTATGTGTTAGTAAGTTTCTCTAGAAAATAGCCCATCAATCTTCCGCCAGAGGTAGTAGTGGTGTGGGACTGGTAGCAGCATCCTCACAGGAGAATGGTGGAAGTGGCTTTCATCTATTTTTGTGTCTCTGAGTCTGGATCTATCTGGGAAAATTTCTTCAGAGGATGGGGAAGGATAGTTGCCTGGATGTAGAGAATCATGGGGAGAATCTTGGAATTTAACTTCTACTATTTAAAAAAAAAAAAGTTGTTTCTTCTTTATTTCAGTGTCCAGCCCAGACTTTTCCATTGCTTCCTCAGCTCTGAAGTGGAAATGGACAGAAACATTTTAATAAGGAAAATGTGCAGATCTGGCTGGCTGTGATGGTAGAGCCTCACTGGTCATCCACCAGAACCTGTGAGTCATACTCACTCTGTGGCTGAACGTGAGATTTTCTGGAGAATCTGTAACCCATTCTAGTTGTTTTAATTTGATATATTAATTACCTTAGGGCATAAAATCTAAGTTACTAAACTTAGTAGGGTTGTTCCAGTTTTACCTCTTTCCTAGCTGCCAGCTGCCAGTTTACCTCCCTGCAAATGTGCAAAGAAGATTCATCATTCCTAGACTCTAGTATTTTTCTCCTTCTCTCTTCCTTCTCTGGTATAAATTGTTTTTGCCCTTGTTCTTTGGTCTTTTCCCTTGCAAGTAAAGAGTACCACATAACTAAAATGTCCCTGAGTTATTCTAGAACACTTGTTTTATATCTTCCTCCTTGGGCTTGTGGTACTCTTATTTCTCAGTCAGTTCCTCCATTCTTTTAATATTTTCCAAAAATTCATTGACATCTCTTACCCACTGTTGTATTTTCCTTCCCCCCTTTTTATGTAAACTTATTCCTATACTATATATTTATCTTGATTTAGAGAAGGTAGAGAAATAAATGCATATGCTCATTGATTATAGTTTAGTAGGTAACCTACATATTGCATAAAAGCTACATTCAGCTACAGTCCTTGTTGAAGTGAGTAGACTTGCAAAGAAAAAGCTGGAAAAAAAACATAACCAGTGATTTTACCATGTATTTTTTTCTCTGAGTGAATTTTAGCTGATTTTACTGTCTTGGACTCTCACAGTTTTGTGATAAAACCAGATGCTATAACACATTAGCTGGTTCATGAAAATAATGAAATTAGTACAGAGATGAGCATTGATTCTCAGAGCTCTTTCTTAGTGGGTTGAGGCTGACCTCAAACTCCCAATCCTCCTGCCTCTGCCTCCTGAGGCACTGGGATTATGGGCACATTAGAAGTACGTGGGCACAGTGTGTGGCAGTGCATGCCTGTAATCCCAAAGACTCAGGAGGCAGATGCTACAGGATTGGGAGTTTGAGGTCAGCCTGGACAATTTAGTGAGACCCTGTCTTAAAATTAAAAAGTTAAAAAAGCTGGGGATGCAGCTCAGTGGTAGAGTGATCCTTGGTTCCATCCCCAGTACTGGGGCAAGGGGAAGCTTTTGAAAAATGTAAGTACCCATTACTAGATGAATAAAATCAACGTCTACAAAGATGGAATCCTAGAGTCAGTATTTAAAAAAAGAAAATCACCAAGTTACCCCAAAGATTGGGGGGGTTGTTTATCACTGGTCTGTCAGCCTGAAGAGTCGGTTATGGCCCTCTAGGTGTGGTTTGAGGCATTGGTTCTCAAGTTTTCTGTTGACACAGGTATTGTCTGGAGTGTTCGACTCCGTTGAGATTTGGCCTTAACTGTGAGGCTGAGTCTTGCCCTGTATGTAACAGGGCTTCCATGTGATTCTGAGAAAGATGGTTCAAAGGTCATTCAGAAATACTGATTTAGGGTTTTGTAGGAAGATAATTTCTATATCTTCAGATACCTCTTTATTCTGATTTTCAGATCCCTGAAATTACATAATTAGAAATATTTTTGAAACATTTTCTCTGTCAGACTTGATATCTCCAAGAGAAGATTCTTACTCTAAGCATACTCATCTGTGAAACCTAAAGGAGACCTTGATCTGCAATTAGGCTCTGTGGCTTCCCCTGTGGTTCTGCCTATTTTTTCTCCTGAAAAGGTAGCATTTTTACTTTCTTGCTTTCTCAGAACTCTGAAAATTTTGTATATGGAAACTGCATCTTCATTATAAGTCAGTAGATGCTTAGTGAATATTTATGCATTCACTGCTTAGTAAGAGCTTGGATTCATCAACTCATTCCTAAAGGTAGAATTTGCTAAAAGGAAACTTGGAGAATAAATAGCAATTTGTGTAACTTGAGGAGGAAGGAAGAAGGGTCTGCTAGAAAGAGACAAAGAAAAGGGGTGCTGGAAAGGCTGGGTAACCCTGTCTACTTTATAATTTTGCCTCCAATTGGAGCACATAAAAGTCAGGTAGTCTTACCCTAAGGAGGAAAGAAGCATTCTAGTAACCCCCTAAAGCATAATTAATCTCAACTCAAAGTGTATCTTCATCTCTTGGTAACACATGAGTTACTTCCTGGTGACTTCTCCTGCAATACTATTCTCCACTGCCCTCTTTAAGGCATGGAAGGCAAGCCACCATTGTCTCCATTTGACACATGAAGGTGATGGACACCCAGTGGGATTGAGATCACACAGCTGGTGTGGTGTGATGCTGGCTGAAGGGGAGCCGACAGCAAAGCTGCTTCATATGTGAGCAGTTCTTTATTAAGATCTTCTATCTTTTGCATTTCCATGGAAAGCTGGTTACACAGGCTGTTTTATACAAGTTTTTAATCAATCAGCCATGGGAATAGATTTTGTTCAGAGTAATGTCTTTACAATATGTAAAGTTTATCTTTATCTTAGTTATTTTCTTTTTTCTTTTTTTCCTCAGAGAAGTCCTTTCCAAGGAACAGGAGCTTGAAGCAAAGCAGGAGAGCAATACCTTTGAAGACGAACCACAAATCCTTACATCTTAGTAATTAGATAATATGACTGTTCTTTCCACTTACTTCTGTTTGGTTAATCTCCATATCTTTAGTTCCAGGGGCATAATAGACAAAGTTAGTGAATTATAATGTATATTTTTTTACACATGAATATGTTCAGAAAGGTGAATAAATCAGTTTATAAATGGAATGCTATTTAATAAGAAATTATTACAATTTCAGTTGGTTTTCCCTTCATCTCTAATGAAGGGAAATCTAATGATTGCTAATTTGTGACACAGATAGTTAGACCTTCCCAAGTATTCCTTGTTGTCCCTTGTACTGCTCAGCTTCTCTTGCTTCATCATGAGACCACATAGATAGTTCTAGCCCAGGGGATATGAGCAGAAGTGATGGATACCACTTCTTGTCTGAGACAATTGTGACCTGGTGGCAATTCTCCATGTTCTCTATCTTGGTTTGAGTTGCAAGAAGGACTGGAAGCAGAGAGCCCCAAGACAGCATTTACATCATGGAATCAGCTTGGTTTTCTGAGGCACTATTGGAGAAGTAACGATAACTGCCTCTCCTTCCTCAAGAGTGATGTGAGTGGGAAACACTCATGTCAAACCGTAGCAATTTCAGGATTTATCTGTCATTATAGCAGAGCCTACCCCATCCTGACTAATAAATACTTCCTTTGATTGGTTTCTTTTCATGAAGATGTGTGAAAGAGAATATAATGAACACCTATGTATTTTAAACTTGAGGACGTACGAAACTTTGCTCAAAGGGAAGAAAGTCTCCTGGATCATTTTATTTAATATTTTTCAAGGTAAGTATATACATGAAATTCAGTAAAAACTGTGTCTAGTTTTTATGTAGCTAACACCAAAAAACATTTAAAAATCACATAGGAAGGCTAAATAAAAAATGTGATTAATAATATTTTGTTGAAATAAAATTGTGTGCAATATATTTAGTCTGCGAAAAACACAAAGGTCAAAGTTCATATATTTTCTCTCATTTGTCAAAGCTAGAGAGGAAAAAGGAAAACAAAGGTGGGGAATCTCATGAAAATTGAGGGGAGGTTAGATTAGTAAAACAAGGAAAGGGACAGGAGGAGAGAAGAGAGGAGGGAAGGGTGAATGATATTGTACAAATTTTGTTGCTATATTGTGTGAACATGCAAATAGGTAACAACAAGTCCCACCATTATGAACGACTATAATGCACCAATAAAAAATAGGGGGAAAATGTAAGTTCAGTTCTGTATTTTATTTACTTATCTGTTTTGACTTCAGCGAATCTAGAGAAAGTCTAGTTGCATAAGAGTGCTGTACAAAATGGCTTGAAAATCTTCAAGCTCTGGTTTGCTGGTTCAAGATAATTGAATCTTTTCCTTAGCTTAAACTCTGTCTTGGAGCAATCTGCAAATTCACATTTCCACAAGGAGTCTCCTAACCACTCTACTAGCTGTCTCATTCATTGGAGGGAAAAGTACTGCGTTGTGAGTGAAACCTGTGTAAGTGGGTATCTAATCCAATTATTGTTTGGTTTAAGGCAGAGAAAGTATTTGTTGTGGGTTTGTTACTATGCTTATTGCTAATCAGCATTTCTAAGTGAGTCACAGGAATTCAAGAACCACCAGTAAATCTGTTTTCAGTCTTTTTGTCCTGAGTACCAGAAGTTTCTTCTGAGTTGGGCATGAGGGACAGTATATCATCTTCCTGGTAAAACAGAACAAAATTCTCATAGATAATTATATTAGATTCTTGGAAGTTTGTCCATAAGAGTAGGAGGTTTTTTTGATTTCTAGTTTCCACAAATTGTATTTGGGCTTTTGAAATCAGGGACACCTGAATTCAAATCTTCTCTCTCTCTCTCTCTCTCTCTCTCTCTCTCTCTCTCGTATTGGGAATTGAATGTAGGAGTACTCTACCACCAAGATACATCTCTAGCCCTTCTTATTTTTGAGACAGGGTCCCTCTGAGCTGTTTAGGGCTTCACTAAGTTGCTGAGGCTGGCCTCAAATTTGTGATCTTTCTGCCTTAGCCTATGAAATTGCTGGGATTACAGATATATACCACCGCACCCAGCCATGATTCGAATTTTGAGTTAGCCATATAACCTTGGGCAAATTGCTTATCCTACCTCAGATCCTGTTTATTTGCTGTTATGTGGACATACTAATACCTGTTGTGCAACATTGTATTGATTAAATGGGACATATATATTTAGCACATGGCACATGAAGTCATTTAATAAATGGAATCTGTATTTACTATGCCCCTAATATGCTCCTGAATATACTTGGGTGGGTCAGTCTTCTCTTTTCCACTTTGTTTTTGCCCTCTAATAACTTGAGGTTGTTCCTGAAACTCAGAGAAAAAAAAGATGCTATCTGCAAAGTATTTACCTTAGAAAAGATCATGCTTGCATTTTAGGGCAATAATCTCCCACTCAGATGCTTAGGTTTTGATGGACTGGTTGGGCTGGAAATTGCATGGAAGTCTAAGATTGAAAAATACAGTCTGTTTAGAAAATGAATTATTTAACATTTGAAGGTTAAAAACCCTTTAAACCTTCAAATAACCTTCTAACATTGGTTAGAAAATGTTCTGGGAGTTTATTTTCTTCTAAACGAAGTACAAAAATGTACATACTGTATTTTTCCTCTCCACATTTTGTGGGGCATTTAGCTATCACTGTGGCAATCTCCATTTGATATTTTTTTCCATTTTGTGTTTAGCATATTTTATCCCGGGAAGTTCTAATGAGTAGTCTCTGATGTATAAACTCTGATATTGGAGTTAGTAGGAAGAAGGAAACTTTGTGGGTCCTTTCCTCCATCAATGCTATGATGTTTCTGTCCTGCAAGTTGTATTTTAGTCTTTTTCTTTAAAACGCATCTAAATCCAGAAGTAGGGAGAAGAAGGGCAGAAATCATGAGAAGCTCCATGTATCCTACGATCATTTCATAGATTAAATTCCCAGAAAATTTACCCTGCATTGAGAAAGCTACTCTACTTAAGTTATTATCTTATTAGCCTGAGGTGGTGGCAAATGCCTGTAATCGCAGCTACTCTGAAGGCTGAGGCAGGAGGATTACAGGTTCTAGCCAGTCTGGGCAATTTAGTGAGACTCTGGCTCAAAATAAAAAATAAAAGAAGACTGGGAATGTAGCTCAGTGGTCAAGTGCCCCTGGATTCAGTCCATGGTAAACTCCCCCAAAAGAAAGAAAAACCATATCAGTTTATTACCTGAATTTCTTCATTCATCTCATCTTCTAAAAATGCCATGACTTTTGAGAATGTTGGAGACGAATAAGTATCTGCACTGTGAACTAGTTCTTTTGATTACTTTCTCTGGCACCTAGCTTGGCTTCCTTGTCTCTGAGATCTCAGTATTTGGATCATTGAGAAGGGAGCCAAAGAACCGTGGGGTCATGCTGCATTATTAGAGTTGACTCGACTAGGCAGATTCTTGCATGTAGTACTCTTTGACAGCCAGAGACCCCAGAAGAGAGGGACATCAGAAAGGACACAAAGGGAAGGGAGGTGGAAAATGCCACAAACTTTTTATCAACAATAACCTCTCTTTTATCATCTGCCTACAGTTATCCCTAAGACCAAGAAAGGGAGGGTGAAAAAACCTAGGAAAGAGAAAACACTTTTAGCTCTTCTTCCTCTGTGACCTTTGTGCCCTTCCATAATCCTCTCAGAGACGTAGACTTCAGCAAATCAATATCTTGACTTTATATTCTCTCATCTGTAAAATGGGTTGGAAGTTCCTGATGCACATCTAAACAGGAAGAGTGTAATGATGAAATGAGACACTGCTTTGAAAAGACTAAACATTATATGAATGCGAGATGTTGTCACCATTGACTCTGGAGGCAGACACTGGGCCACACAGGAATCAGTCTTTTCTAGTCACTAGCAGGGGATGCTGGGAAAAGTACATTTAATTGGCATGACTGAAGGAAAAACCTGCTTCCTTCCTGTTCAATCCAGTCCTCACCTGAGCTGAAACATTTTATGAACAGCATTTTTAGGGTTTTACTCCAAGGAATGAAGAAAGAGAGCTGAGTCCATGGCTAACATTTTTTTTTCTTAGCTTTTCCTTCTTTGGAAAAATGGTCAATTCCAAGTGCCTTGCAAGTTTCTCCTAGCTCCTGCTTGAACACCTGGGTGTAGCTCTTAAACAAATCAAGCCTGATGTGTTGAGACTTGGAAGCTCCCTTAGCAGAGCCGAGGATTACCCAGGGCATAGCAGCATGCCTCACCTGCAGGTGTTTATGGAGACAGGATCACCCGCAGTTTTAGGTTGAGTACAGGTTGTAAGGGAGTGCTGTGTTCTATTCCTGCCTCTTTTACTGCTTGCAGTCTGATCTCAGGCAGGGGTCTTTTCCTCTACTTGCCTCAGTTTCTTCATCTGGAAGTTGGGAATAATACTTGTACCTTCATCAGACAGTTGCAGGGACTAAACAAAATGAATGAGAGAATTGAGAACATAATCAAGTGCCTGTGTATGCAGTGAGCATAGTACCCAATGCTAGTTACTATCAATGTCTAAGGACCTTTAACTTCTTGGGAAGAGCTGTGGGAGACGAACTTGAGGCTAAAGATTTAGGACCTCATGCAAAATAAAAATCAAGCTGAAGCTAATACAAAGCATGATGATACTAAATATTTCAAGACAATAGGAAAATAGGATTTGACAAAAATATCTCACTTGACACTAACTTTTAAGAGCCTCATCTACTGCACAAATAGTGACCAACCTTCATTAAGATGCTCAGCTCTTGCTTGTGTTGGCAGCTATACACCTGTTTGACTTTCTAGGAGAATTTGTGATGGATTTTCTGCTGTATTGAAGTGTAAGAGAGAAAGAGAAAGAGAGACAAAGCACAAGAGAGAGAGAGAGAGAGAGAGAGAGAGAGAGAGAGAGAAGGCAAAATCCTATTAAATCTAGGCACTCTCCATTTTATGGGTTAAGACGAAAGAGTGGATGGAATGTCAACATCAGAATATCCCAAGGGAGTAGGCTAAGACTATAAAGGATTTAGGACTTTCGAAAGGTCTTTATGTCCAGTGATACTTGAAATGTTTTTAACATTCTTCCATGCTATTTCTGCAGAAAGAAGCTGTGATGACTCTGAAAATTTATTTGTAAAAATTTAAGTCTCTAAAGCAGCCATCCTTGTGTACTTGACATCAGTTTTGACTGATTTCCATGTAACCATGAAATATGACCAAGCAGACTGCAGTCTCATGTATGGCACAATTGCAAATGAACCTGCTGTGCCCACCTTTATGCGAGTCCATATGTGAGTTTAGTGTGAAAGGAAGTCGTCTATTCTATTTGCCTGGGTTCTGTCTCTGTCATCGGGACGGCCTTAAACGTGGGTGGATTTCTGTGCTCGCAGTTTCCCAGGCATGATCACCATTCTTTTGATGAAGAGAAAGGACTGAAGTGATCCTCTTCTTTGCCAGATGCTTCTTCACTGGTAGTAAGCTAGAAAAGAAAGCTTGCAGGTTCATTCCAGGATGTGGCTTCTGGTCTTCTCTTTTGGTTAAGGTGGATTATGGCTCTGGAACACTTTTAGACTATACAGAGATTGGTTTCTTCTCTCTTGAGATTGTGCCCAGCCTAATGGCACACATGTTGAATAGCCTCTCCCTTTCTAATTAAACTCCTATACAGCTCCAGGAATTCTGAGGTGTGGCTTTACTTAGTCATGTAAGAATGGGGCTCTTATCTTCCTCTTCACCTTACCCATAGCAAAAAAGACTTCTCTATCCCTAAGAAGTAAAATATGGAAGTGAACACTGATCCTTTCCAAGGGTTAAGAAGTTAATTGGGGTGTTGGTGGCTGACATCTATAGACCATATTCAACATCACTGCTCACTGTGCTATGGTGCCTCAGTCTGTGTCCAGAACAGGTGGGTGCATGTGTTCCCAGTCTCCATGTGATCATCAGACTAAATAAACTCCTCACTCCATCATTCGACTTTATAGGAGATTCAATAAAAGCCAGATCTGGTGGTGTGATCTTGCAGTCCCAGCTATTCAAGAGGTTGAAGAAGGAGGATAGCTTGAGCTCAGGAATTTGAGGCCAGCCTGGGTAACATAGCAAGACCTGGTATCAAACAACAGTACCCCCCCCCAAAAAAGTCATTAAATCTAGACATTTCCCATTTTTGAGTCAGGTAGGAATTTCTGCCAACCATTTGGCCACTTGTTAGAATGGCTTCTCTAGACTAGATTCTCCTTACTACAGGTCCTAAGGACCACATTGGTGGATGGAGAAGGAAGCTGCCATTTTGTTCTTAAGTCTAAGCTGGATTTTCTTATTCAGCTTTATAGAAAGTCTGGTCTTTAGGGGTTATTGAACATTTATTTAGATGTTAATAACACTGATGTCATGTTACACCTTGCACTCATGATCCTTGGGTAGGTTGGATTGATTGGTCTGAATAAGGATGAAGGGAAATTGGTGAGATTTGAGCCTCCCCCTAACTCTTTCAACAAAATCTGAACCTGAAGTACTGTGATTTCTATCTCCTTGACTGCACCAGCCTCCAACCTATATGGAACATGCTCCTCCTTCTTTCCGCCCAGGCAGGCTTTGTATAAAGTAAGCTTTGTTGTTGTCCCAAGAGAATGGATGGCCTTCACAGTTCCTACCCCACCCTTCTAAGCCCAAGTTGAGTCTATCGCTTAGATTCTGGGTAATATGGTTGTCTGGAAAGGGAGGGATAAAATTAATTTCTGGAGAACTAACTTTCCGAGAGGTCAGTTGGGAGAGGAAAGATATTTGCACTCACTCTAGGAAGTGGGGTACTTCATTAGAGAATCCTGGGGTTGCCATGAGCAGCAGAGGGACCCTAAAATTTTCCAGCAATAAAAATTCCTGTTAAGAAATAAGAAAGGGGAACAGTGATGGCACTATAAAAGGAGAGGTTTATAAATCCTCAGAATGGAATATTTTTTCTTTTTTTTATTACTTATTTCAAAAATTTCTTATTTCTTTCATTTATTTTTTCCCCCAGTGGATTTTTCTTGGGGTTCTCACTTGAGGCATCATAGATATTGAGGGGAAATGGCAAAGTCCAATCCCAGCAGGAGCAGAGTCGCATTGATGACAGGTGCCCATTGGGACCATTTGGGACCGCCTTATTGGCGTGGATATAGAAGAAAATGGTGACTTGAGAGACAACCTGGTGAACCCAGCCTTTTCCCACTGAGCCTCAAGAGCAAGGAGCAGCTGGCGGAGCAGAGCCTTGGGATACGCAGCTCACTGTCCTCTCCTGCTGTGTCTCCATTTAGGTTCCTGTGATCCACAGTCAATCTGTGACAGCTGCCTTCATTGAGCAGAAACAGTGGGAAACACAGTGTGACTGGAAGGCATGTGGTCCCGCCAGAGTAAAAGCCACACTTCCTCTGAGCACACCTCTGAATGCTGAGGAGTGTGGCTCGGGGGAGACACATATGTATTTAAATTTTGTAAGGTTATAAGATCTGAAGTGAATGTCCTGGGAGAACAGTGTGAAATGGCTGTTGAGTCCAAACCAGGGCTATTTTTTATTAAATATTAATGCCACACATTTCTTCAGGGTTCATAGAACAGATGTTAGGTCTGACATTGTGGTGGTTTAATTGACTAAGAATATTTCCTGTCATTTTTATCAATGTCTGGCTTTCCAATGTCTGTTAAGTCTGAAAATATAAAACACAGGAAGGGATAATTAATACTCGAGTTCCATCCGTGGTTACCTGCAGATATTGGCCCCTAGAGAAGCTATAGTGCTCTCTGGAGTTTTTCTTTTTTTTCCTAGAGGCAGAGATAGGCTGAGCTGACCTAGTCTCTGAAAATTGTTCCACTGTGTTTCTAGCTGGACAACAGCCCACTTTGTAAGCACAATTCTTTTTTTTTTTTTTTCCTGTTGGTTTTAAGAAAATAAGCAAATTCTAAATAAGCTTTGTTTTAATGGTGAAAACTCTTAGGGATTCTGAATTTTCTCTTTCTTTCTAAATCCTACCCTACCTCCCTAAGCCATTTCCCTCTATGTCCCCATAGATTAAAAATAAAAATAAATTTTAAAAAAGTTCTTCAATGGCCAAATCTTCACTGAGGGACCTTTCCAAGTAGAATCCAGGAAGTGTATAGAACTTATTTTGAGCAAATTCACAGTGACATAAAATGTGGCTTATGGTGATTTATTATCAGGAAATATTTACTAAGTAGAAGGCTCAGGAAAGAACAATTCTAAAATGATTCTCGGTCAGGTGCAGTTTATAAAGGGTCTATTCATAGGGAAAAAAATGTCCAAGTTCCCTCTTCACAAAAATTACATTATTTACGTGGAAAAAAAATGTAGTCACACATTTGCCCTATAAGACTGTGTCGTTTTACATTTATTAAATGGTTCTGGTCACCATGCTGAGGTCTCAGTTACACCCTCAAGGGAGTGCGGCTCATGGAAAGAGAGAGAGAAAGGAGAAGATGTGTTGCTACCAGCCCCAAATGTTAAATCATTGCAGTAATGATTTTAGAGGAAATGAGGCAAAATTGGGCCAAATGAAAACCTGCTGGTGTGGCCCGGGAATTACTCCTACCCACTGGGGAAAGGACTAAGTGCTCCTCCATTGGTGTTCACGGGACTGAGCTGTTGCCTTATCCCTGGGGATTTGCTCTTTGTCTCAAGTGGGTAAGCAGGGCCCACCAGTCCGCTTCCAAAACTCCCTTTCCTCTCTTCATGGAAGCAAGTTGGCACATGTCATGGGGCCAGGGAGCCAAGTCCCATCCAAGATGTTGAAGTGCAAGACACCTTTGAAGGTACCTTTTAGGAAGCAGAGAGATGTAACATCAGCATGGCAGACAATGTGTGATAAAGGGAGATGGTGTGGGTGTCCTTGATTGAGTCTCACTGAAACATATTATAGGATGTGCTTCATGGAAGCAGGATCCAGCCCCTTGACCTTGACCTGGTGTGATTTAAGGGGCCCTGAGACCCTGGCATGCACCTAAAAGTTGTACCATGTGAGCTGGTCTCTGAAAGTTGGCAAGATCTCTGAAGGAACCTCCTTAAAATGCACATGTGCTGCCTTGGATGTCATACCAAGGAGGTGATGTCCACTTCAGAAGCTAAGAGCAAGCTCCTGTAGTGAGGGGACATATAATTGTTAAGTTTTGGTGGGTGTCGGGAGGATGGGCAAGATCTAGGCATAGGTGTTCTTTCTATGGGGTGTCACAGAGTCAAGCCCAAGTTGAAAGCACCGTTGAGGGTACTAGTTACCTGGAATCACGAAAGCTGCCAGGAGGGGAATGGGCGGAGAGGTCATTTGCGTTCCTTCCCAGGGTCTGCCCTGGATGGGGGTATGTTGTTTCCCACCTGGACCAGCACCATCACATGCAGTGCTTTCTAAAGGGTCCCCAAGCATCTAGCTTTCTCACACCTGTTCTGCAGTTAACAGAAATGGTGGCCCCAAACCCAGGCTCCAAAGTTGTCCTAAGAGATGTTATGACACGGGAAGACTCAGCTACTTCAACTCCCAGCCCAATATGTGGAGCACCCCCGCCCCCGCCTCTGCCTCTTCTTTGCCACTGAGTTTCCAGCAACAGACTGAGGAAGCATAAACCAAGGCCTGGGTGGAAAGTTAGGGGATGTTTATAGCCGTGGAACCCAAATACAGGAGGAGGCAGGTGGGTGAGATTTGCCTAGGTGGCCTCTCTGCGAATAAATCAAGAGCTTCAGTTCATTTAGGGGGAAAATTGAGCCTTCCTGAAACAGACCCATTTCCCCCCAGCTTTTTTAATGTGCCTTTTTCATGGATTTTGCTTTCAAATCTGCATGAATTATTTTTCTTGTATTAAATATTAATGTGCCTTTCTAAGTAGAAAAAGGGGGCAAATTAGGTCTGGTACACATCTTCCTTGCCACTATTTACTGCTGCTGCGGGATTGCAGCAAATGCCAGCTCCCAGCACATTATTAAATCAGGCCTGTGCCGAGCCCAGATGTTACACTGGAGCCGAGCGCAGCGAATACAGGCTCAAAAACAAACAGGAGTGATCTCCAGTCTGCTCCAGCGGGGGCCCTGTCTTCCCACAGCCTCACCTGCCTTTCCCATCCTGCATGTCTACCTTGCCCTTTGACAAGCTCACCGTTGGCTGGGCCCAGCTCACTCTTCCTGGTGCAGCTCGAGTGAGGGGGATTTATTTTTTAAACCCGTTATTCTTTCCCCCAATGACTCTTTCTACTTGATTAGTTCAGGATCAATATGTCTGGTAGGCGGAATGTGATGGAGAGAGTGATTTATCAGTGTCAGGGGTAGCTCTGGGCTTTGTTCATGTGGTTCTCCTCTGCTCGGTGACTTCACCTCCTTGCCACCACACACACACACACACAACCCCTCCCTGCACTGCAATTCTCTCTCTGTTCTTGTCCTTATCTGTATTCTACTCGCACAACCAAGATGAATTTGGTCTCCTCTCTGAAGCCTGTCCTGTGATTCTTAAACTGTGACCTCCAATGAAACTATGATGTTTCAGAAGATAATTGTTCCGTGGTGTGGGTTCTGCTTCCCTGAAAGGCTGTAAGTCCTCTGAAGTATTATTTCTAAAAATCATGGAGAGTTGAAAGGAGCACTGGATACAGAGTCCTTGGATACTGACCATGCACCTTTAAACAACTTATTTGACCTCTAGGAGATGGTTTTACCATCTTTATGTTCAGCACTTATCATCAGCATTCCTGTTACTCGGGCCAGTGCTTCTCAAACTTGGTCATGCATGTGGAGCAGGCCTGAGATTCTGTATTTCTGAGAGCCCAGGTAATGTTAATGATGCTTGTCTGCTTGTCACACATTGAGAAGCAAGGTCCTTCTGAATCTTGAATGAGGTAACTTACAGGAAAGTGTCTTGTAAACTAAAATATCCTGTAGTGTCACTAAATCTTTTATCATCTTTATTTTTTCTCTGATCTTTATACACATCTTAAAACCATCAATTTTAAATTCTATCAAGACTATCAAGGGAAGGCACATTTAATTCAGACATTTATGATCCCTTTTACCATTTTCTACCAAAGACTAAGCCACCTGCAGTCTGCTCAGGCTGCTATAACAAAATAGCATAGACTAGGTGACTTATAAAGAACAAACTTATTTTTCATGGTTCCAGATGCTGGGAAGTCCAAGTTTAAGGTGCCAGCAGATTCAGGGTCTGGTGAAGGTCCACTTCCCTGATGGCTGTTATTTTGCTATAACCCCATATGAGGGATATAGGGATGAGGCCTATATCCTTGAGGCCTCTTTTATAAGGGTACTAATCCCATTAATGACAACTCTACCCTAATGACATAATCACCAGTCAAAGGTCTCATTTAAACCGTCACTCTGGGGGTTAGAATTCCAACATATGAGTTTTGGGGCCACAGAAATATTTAGACGATAGCTGCTACCATCACATCAATTGTCTAGAAATTATTGTAGTAGCTTTTTAATTAGTATTTCTTACTGAGATTGTGTCCCCTCTACCCCTTTTACACTTTGTAAAACTCTGTCTCTTAAAATTTTCAGTGGCATACAATGGTGTATTAGTTAGATTTTTAATTACTGTGACCCAAACACTGGATGAGAACAAATTAGGGGAGGAAGTATTTATTTGGGGTTCGTGGCTTCAAAGGTCTCAGTCCATAGTTGGCTTACTCCATTGCTCTGGGGCCAAGGAGATGCAGCACATTTGGAGAAAGGCCCTTTGGAGGAAAGCTGCTCCTCTCAAGGTAGCAAGGAAGCAGGGAGAGGTGGGAAAGGGGATGCAGGAAAGACACACCCTCCCAGGGCATGCCCCGCATGACCTACCTCCTCCAGCCATGCTCACCTGCTTATAGTTATCATTCAGCTGGTCCATTCAAACTAGTATGGACCAAGTAGATTACAGTTTTCACAATCTGTTTTCGTCAGCTTTGTGCCTGAAAGATCTGATCAGAAAAATTTTAGAGGAGAAAAAGCTTATTTGGGGGCTCACAATTGCAGCGGTTTCACCTCAGAGACAGTAGACTCCATTACTCGGAGCTCAAATTAAGGCAGAACATCATGGTGGAAGAGTGTGGTGGAGGGAAGCAGCTCATATGAAGCAGAAAGAGATTCCCCTTGCCAGATACAAATATATACCCCAGAGCCATGCCTCCAAAGACCCACCTCTTCCAGCCACATCCTACCCATCTTTAGTTACCACTCAGTTAATCCCATCAGGCAATTGACATACTTATTGGGTTAAGGCTCTCATAACTCAATCATTTCATCTCTGAATGTTCTTGCATTGTCTCACACTTGAGCTTTTGGGGGACACCTCAAATCCAAACCATAACAAGTGTCTTAATCAGTATGGCCCCTACCATAATTTGCTAACAACCTTCCCCTCATTTCCTTGACACTGGCACCTTTAACCTCTACAAGAGCATAGTCCACCCTATAATATTTTCAGGCTCCCTCCTCAACTTCTCTATTTTGTGTGTGTGTGTATGTGGCAGTGGGGTCCTATTGCTACCTAAAATTTTCCTAAATTCCTGTGTTTGTCTATGGTCAGCCTCATTGATTTGAAATAAGCTCCATGGAGCCGGGAGTTGTCTGTCTTATTCTACTTCTTACTTCTAGCATTTGGAGTGGTTGTTTAGCATATGGTAGGTCTCTAGATATTTGCTGAATTTAAGAATGAATGCAGGATTGTCCCTTAATTAAATTGCTTTGTACCCTGCATATGACAGAGTAAATAATTCTATAAGCATTTTTCTGAGGCAACCACAGTTTGGATTTTATATGAGTAGCCTTCAGGTGTCTGGTACTCATTTGTTTTTGCTGTGGGTCAAGTAAACTAATATGGGTTGACAGAAACATGTATATATTTGAGCAGGAAGTGAGACAGATATCTGAGCTCTATGAGGCAATGATGGTGGGAGGTGAGATGGGATGGAGGGACTTTGGCCACTTGGGACCACTCAACTCTACTTAATTGCTTCTTTGCAAAATGATGCCAGATATACCCACTCACAAATCAACCAACCAACCATACAAACCACACAAAAGTCAAACAGTAACCACTACAGCACTGAGCTCTAAAAGGACAGTACAAATTGAGAATCCGTGTTTCTAGTCGCATAAAAACATTGCTTAAATGGGTGCACACGGGAAAGGGCCTCTCAAGTTGGATAATGGAATCTCTCCTTACTTCAGCTCATCTAAAATAGCACATTAATAAACTGAACCAAATGTGGTGCTACAGCTGGTTTTATTGGTCATTAACATTTACAGATCCACGTGAAGTCATGTTTTCCAATTTTGAGATTAAAAGATTTAGCTGGCCTAATTATCAGCCTCTGAATGGGGACTGCGGCTGAGCTCAGTCAGCAGAACAGAGCCATCTCTATCTCCCCTGATGGCTGCACCTTCATGGAGCAGGTGAAATGAAGACAAATACATTTATTGACCTCTGGCTTGATCTGACCCTGAAGTAGGCTAGGTCCTGACACTGCCCTAGATTTTACTGTGCTTATGTTATAAGGACACCGTCTACTTTTTAAGCCTGATTTCTGGGTTCAGAGACTTCCTTGAACATGCAAGCAAATGGTATCCATCCTCAAAACCTGACTTTCTTTCTTCTCAGATTCTGATTGAATTTCTGTCTTCTATTCTGTGAGGTCAAACCATTCATTGTTTAGTAAATGTGATTAAAATCTCTGTCCAAGTGAGAGTTTGGGGGAGCAAATTCACTGATAAGAAATAGTGCTTGCTCAATCATGAGTCCTGGGTTTTGCTTCCAGAAAATTGGCAGACCTGAGGTAAAGGCAAGTAAGTGAGAGAGGAGTGAGGATGCCAGGAAAGAAAGACAAGATACAAGGAAATTGTATCAAGACCCCTGTCTGCTCCTGTGTGTATGGCATTGAAATGGGGCTGGGACTGGAAAGTGTACTGGGCCAGCCCTGGGCTTGGTGTTTGGTGCAGATTTTGTCATTAGTTCCTATCCCAAGGGCGTGATTCTATGGGTGAGAATTTGCACGTAGGGCCCAATGGAGATGTGCTGTTGATGGGGAGTGTGGACTGTGGCGCTATGGCTGCTCCATCAGCACCATTTCTCCCTCCTGATCACCTGCCCACCCTTGCACCATCCATTCATGTCCAGCTTGGGGAACCCCCACAGGAGGGCAATGGGTCCAGAGGGAGATTAAATTACTATGGCCTGGTTCTTCCTGGGGCCAGGAAGAGAGTTTATGGCTGCTGCAGGCTTGCCTAGGCCTAGAGAATAATTTGGGGTAAAAGGGAGAAACTTAATCTGTCCCATGATTACTTAAATTTGTTGAACGAGTCTGTCCAATACAGGTTACAGTTATCATTTTATAAGACTTAAGGAGCAGGGGAGACTAAAAGGGAAGGGGCTGAAACATGAGTGAGACATGTTCGGCAAATGAGAACTTGGCTGTCTTTTGTTCTCATGGGACTTGAGCTTCCTTGTGCAAAATGTGGACAACTGGCCCACTGAGTAGCCTATGTGCTATACTTCAACAGTGATGGCAGGTGCCCATGGGTGGGTCTCCCTGTAGGAGTGGCCACAATTACCTCTATATGCAGTAAAACGTAGCTGCATCCTGAAGGTAGATGGAAAGAGGAAGAGACTGAGGACAAGAGGAGAGGTTAAGGAAGTCTAGCAAGGTTCCACACCATGGTTCTCTGACTACTGATTTTTTTTTTCTATCTAAGTTCCTGGACTCTGATCCTTGCTCTTAAATTCCTGTCATATATAGATCAAATCAAGTTTCTCTTTTCCAAAGATATGTTGGAATCCTAATGTGCAGTATTATAGAATGAGACTTTTTTTTTAAGATAGGGTCTTCAAAGAGATAATCAAGATAAGGTCATTTGGTGTGTCTTTATTCAATATTATGGGATTTTTATAAAAAAGGAAATCTGGACACATAAATAGACATGCACATGGGAAGAATGCTATGTTAAGATGAAGGAAGAGATCATAATGATGCCAAGAAAAGCCAAAGATAGCCAGCAAAACTCCGGAAGCTAGGAGGGAGGCATGGTAGGAGTACCCTTCAACCTTCTGTGACAAAAGGAATCAACCCACTGTCACATTGATTTGAGAGATAATGAATATATTTGATTTAAGCTACACAGTTTGAGGTGTTTTGTTATAGCATCTTTAGCAAACTAATATAGTATGTTTCTACTATTCTTGTTTCAGTGACTGCAGCAACCATTTATTTTCTCACCCCAACTTGATTTCTTTTCAATAATGCCAAAGGGGCTTAGTCCTTATATTGGAAAACTTAGACTTGGCTTCATTTCTTGACTTTTTTTTTAGGTCTTTCCTGTCTCTTGTCTATTTCCTGGGTCTATGCCTGCCTTGTTTATGCAGCTCTCCACTTTGTCTTGGACTTGTGTGTTGCTGGGAGAGGAAAGTAAAACTCCTACCAGGGGGGCAGCTTGACTGAATTCTGTAGTTTGGGACTTACTCTACGCTGCCACCTGTTGTCTCTTGGAACCTAAATCCTTCACCATGTTTTTAACTTCTAACTAGTATTTGAAGCTGAACTAGAAAGGTTAGTGACTTGCAACTCCTTTGGTTACTTTTCAGATTTTTTTTTTTTTTTTGGCATACAATATCAGCATTCTTGGTCCTGTTTCAAATGCATTTACTCCAATGTTGGGTTCTAAAGTTGGAGGTGGAGTTATAATCAGAGGAAACATAATTAAAATAATGTGACAACTTTGACCAATATTAAATTTTCATATGTAGAAAGTACACACAAAACTATAAGAGCCCAAAGGGACTATATGATCTATTCAGAAAGGTAGTTTCTTATGGTCCAATTCCCTCATGGTATTACAATATACATTTTCTCATTAAACTCCTTATTTAATATGGCCCTGGAATTTTATCATGAGTATAAAATATATTACTTTGATCATTTCTGGACAACCTTGCTTTATTAAATGAAGCCAAAAAAGGCACACTTTGCCATCAATCATCAGAGGAGCCTTGACCTTGTGCTGGTCTCTCAAGTTCTATGCTAAAAGTATAAACATGGTCTCTGTCCTGAGAAAGCCTTCCAAAGTAGTTAAGGAGATAAGGCAGCCAGATGCCAAGCACTTAGAGAACAATTAAATGCTAAATGATGTTGAACTGGCTTTGATGCAGCCAGAGTCTGATTTCATGAAGTTGTTAGGAAAGATTTCCTTGATAATATGGAACTTTAGTTTGTTGTGGAAAAGGTAAACATATCCCCCTACCTCCCACTCTTTCCTCCTATCTGCCCGGATTCTGGGTTGTTTGACTACAAAACAGTCTCTAGGGCATACAGAATGTTGTGGAAGAGGCTCTTACCTTTGATGCTATGGTGGAAACCTTATTAATCTGAAATTTAGATAGATACCCCTTAAAAATCATTACAGTAATGGTTTCCTATTAGTCCAGGCTATTTCTTCAGATTCCATTTCCTATACTTCACCAAGGTATCCACCACATTCTAAGATGTACATGAATTTAAAAGAGGCCACCGTGAGTTCCTTTTCCATTTTGTTGGTGGAGGATATGGGAGACAGGTTCCCAGCTTGGAATTTGTACAGATGTGTTTCCAATAAAGCACAATTAAACCCCACATCTCCATTGGTCTCTTTTCATTAGCCAGGAGGTACTGCGGATGAAGTGTGAGCTCACACGCAGGGTAATAAAGCCATCATTTGCTTCTCCTCTCCTCACGTGGAAAGGGCCTTCATTTTGTTTTCTTCACAAAAGTGCAGATTTAATTTGAAGTTGGGGAAAAGAGGGAGGAAAAGCAACGTCTCAAAACATGAGACAATAGTTCTTCTTAATAGAAACCACATTTTCCGTCTAAATTATGGTACCTGTGGGTCTCTGTGCACAGATTGGGAGGTGACGAAGGTAGGCTTTGGAAGAGTTTGAGGAACTGTGGTTGATATTTTGGCCCATCTGAGCTCATATCTCTTGGGTTTCTTGAGATGCATGGAACATATTTGGGCCACCATGAAATCTGAGAAACCCTTCAGAAAAGTAACCATGGATGTAAATAGCAATGAGTATTTTCTGTGTTTAGAGCAGAGGTCAGAATGCTTAAAAGTTCTGAGAGTCATTAGTGGGTTAGATAAGGTCTGTGGGGACTAGAGGTTTTGTGGTGGAACTGAAGGTCATAGGGGAAAGAATGAAGTAGGTGGGTTGAGAGGAAAAGAGGGGTAAAGAAAGTGTCTATGAGGAATTAAATTAGTAGTTGTAACAAGACTTCTGGCTCTATTTTTGGTTAAATTGTTATCCTTGTTTTAAAGCAGGATTCCCACAATTTTCCATATGAAAGGTACTTGGGATTTTTAAAAGTCTCTGGATTTTCCTGCAGTTTTATTCTTATGGGGTAAAGTGCTGATTAATATAAGTTACTGGGGCACCAGAATGGATAGAGCCTGGGAGCCCTCCTTTTAGGTGGGACCTTCCTTGAGGTGTGGGGCCTTTGGTGGTACAATGGTAACTGGCACCAAGACTCAACAATTAAATGTCCAAGATTGTCCCTTCTTTATCCTGGTCCCTTTGCTCATTCAGCCTCCTGTTACAAGATCACATTTTCTGGGTGCTACTAGCCATCCTAACATTGGGGGTGGGGCGTGGTTTCTGTCTGTGCATCCACAATCACCCCAGATCTTTTGGAATATTCAGAAAGATCTGGAGTGAGTGAGATTATTTATGGAGTTTTGTTAAAAAAAAAAAAAAAAAAAAAAAAAGGGGAGGGGGAAAGAGCACAGGTGGAATAGCACCCACCCTGCCAGAAGAAAATCCCTCAGAACCTCAAAAAAAAAAAAAAAAAAAGAAAGAAAAAAGAAAAAAATATGACAGAAAGAAAAAATTACCCAAGAAAAAGTTTTTGACACAGATTTTAGTTTTTATATAGTGCAGGATTTCCCATTATAAGCAAAAATTTGGAGATAGGTTTTATTTACTTTTTAGTTTTGTTGTTTGTTTTTGTAATTCCAGGACCACTTCCTACAACCAGCCTTCCTTCCTTCCTGCAAATGTTTGCAGAGATTCTTCTTTGTGCCAGGAACAGAACTAGGCACTGTGGGTAGAGAAATGACTCCTGCCCTTGGGGACCTCGCAGTCCAGTGGGAGAGACAGAGATGTGAACATTAATTACGATGGCGTGATGAATGCTCTAATAAAGTTCAAAGCAGGGTGCTCAGCGCCCCACAGAGCTGTAGGGAAGTGATCATCTGTTTTACCTCAGCCTTCTAAAGGTCTTTGATTCCTCCAAGAGTAAACTACGATTTCCAAATCTCAGGAGTGCTGGTTTAGGTATAGCTTTAAAATAAGTCATGCAGGTTGCAGCCAACTACTGATTCCAAGGCAGCAAAGGGGGAGATGGCTGTGAGATTTATTCCCAGGGATCCTGGATTTCTGAATTTATGTTCTCTCAGCCCCCTTTCCTCCCTGGGGCATAAATATGCTCTGTAATATGGCAGTGCTCCATTCCCGCTCCAGCCTGTCTCCAACCTGCTGTTTAGCTTGGTTCTTTGGGAGGTCTCTTATTATCCAAAGAGTTCCACTAAATTCAGAAATGGAGTAGGAATTGACGGAGACCACATCCTTCACTCCATCCAAGACCGATCAAACAACAGCTGCTGAGGGTTCAGAACAGATTGTGAAGATACTTTGCAATTTTCCAGCTCCTTCCTTGTCATCATTAATCCGGAAACTATGGACTTTCCAGAGCCAGGCTGCAGTCAGGAAAGAAGACAGTGACAATGGTAACACACAAATCCCTGGGGAGAAATGCTTTTAGGAAGAAAACAATTGTATTCCAACATTCCATTGGTTTTATGACTACCAGGAACAGGAATCGGAAATTAAAAATATGAAGTTGGGAAAACTTATGTTGTTGCTAAGGCTTGACTATATTGGTTTCAGATACTGTGTGTCATAGTGGAAAAGACACTTGTGTTGATCCCACTGAGAAAGTTTTGTAATGGTGTATGCTACTTAGAAGGAGATCTTCAACCAAAGGAGAGGGAACATTCTGGATTCACACATCTCCTTGACGGCATTGGCCTTAGGTAACAATCCCAAACCTCAGTGAGCAGAGAGATTTTCTTTAGTAGTTTAAGTGTAAATTTGACTTTGTTTGGGTTGTTGAAAAGTTAAGCTGCTTGACAGACATTTCTGTGAATTATGTGGTTGAAGCATATTACGTGGCCTTCTGGTGACCCTGAAAATGTGATTAATAACACTATGGCAAGAAAAAAAGTGTCTGGACTAGTTAAAAGAGAAGAAGATGGAGTTGATAAAAAGAAAAAAAAATTACAATCTAAATATAAAGACAAGTAGACAGAATGGGGGGAAAAGTAAAAAGGGCATAGTGATTGCTTTATAAATTGTCCTACTTGGGGTGATAAGGGCCTGGCTTTTGGGAAAACAGGGCTGTAATCTTCCAAGTTTTGGCAATTGAGGAAACATGTATTTAGACATATAGATCAAGTCCAGTCACCCAGATGACTAGAGTAGATAGATCCCTGTGACACTGGTTAGTCTGTCCCTTACTGTATCATCTAAATTCTGTACAAGAACCCAGAGTTTGGACCAGCCCTTGAGGTTCTGATTCAGGACAGGGACAGAAATTGGCAAGTCACAGAGTCAACAGTGCCTATGCAAAGCTTTGTGCTCTGGAAGACAGCACCACGGCAGTATAAAAGCTCTTGCCTCATATTTGACTGGCCCATTTCCCAGCTTACTAGAGCACTGGTCACTGCCGACTCTGCCAGCCTTCCTTACCTGCCCTCCCTACCCTCAGTCCCAGCCCATAAGTGGTTCTGCTTGGTCTGAGCTCTGTACCTCACATGAATAGCTTCTGAGGTTTTCTGATTTATAAAATCTTAGAGTCCTATTGATCACTGAAGGAAATCTGAGTATCTTACCCAATAAAATCAAAGCGAGATGGCTCAGAGATATACCTTTGAAAGTCTAATTGTGGGAGTTCACGTTCTATTAGGACATATTTCCCTTTAATGACATATGATAATGTCTGTTAAAGCATATGGAGGATCACATATTGACTCCATGTGAAAATGTTCATCCCCCTTCTGACCTGCTCTGTCCTGAATCTGCATCAGACATTATTATTTCCTGCAAAAGCCAAGTACATGGCTCCAGGCCTATGCTGTAGCTGTTTCATCTATCATCTATCTATCTATTATCCATCTATCTATCTATCTATCTATCTATCTATCTATCTATCTATCATCTATCCATCCATCCTCTTTCCTTATATTTTAATAATAGGATCTTTTGTCCTTTTTGTTTACTTATATAAGCTGTTCATTTATAAAATTATAGGAACAAACTTGTTTATCAACCTGATTTTAAGAAGCTTAACTTTTCATAGATTTTAAAAATTTATATTGATTATCAAACGATCCAGATGGGCATGGTGGCGCATACCTGTGATCCAGGGGGCTCAGGTAGAAGGATCATAAGTTTGAGGCTGGCCTCAGAAACTGAGACTCTGTCTCAAAATAGAGCTGAGGAGGTAGCTCAGTGGTAGAACACCCCTAGGTTTAATCCCCAGTACCAATTTGAAAGCAAAACAACAAAACAAAATAAAACAAAACAAAAACCCAAATATCCAATTTGGTAGCATTCTGGTGTTGAGAAACTTTCAAAATTCACCCTTCAATCTTAAATCAGTGTTTTTTAAAAAATTTTTTAGGGGCTGGAGTTGTGTCTCAGTGGTAGAGTGCTTGCCTGGCATGTGTGAGGTCCTGGGTTCGATTCTCAGCACCACATATAAATAAATAAAATAAAAGATCCATTGACGACTAAAAAATAATGTTTAAGAAAATTTTTTAAAAGTATTCAAGCCTAGAATGCTAAATTAGGAAAAGTAAAAGCAACAAAAACTGATCCTATTATTTTCAAATCTGTCTGCTTTTCTGCTGACTTCATATCTGCACAAAAATATGAAATAAATAGGTGTTTGAACAGTTTTCAACCTTCCCTGTGAGGTCTCTAGAGTCATGCCCAGAGAGGGATGGAAGAGTGTGGAGAGATGAAATCACTCCAGGTGCTGCCATCTTGTTCCTCAAACCTCATCACCTTTAGGGAACTTGGCAACCCCTAGTGACCATTGCACTTTTTATCAGCTGAATTGTGTTTCACCCAGATTCATGTTGAAATCCTAACCCCCTATAACTCAGAAAGTAACTGGGTGTGGAGATAGAATCTTTTTAAAGGTAGCAAGGTAAAATGAGGCTATTAGGGTAGGCTCTTATGTTAGTCTCTGTCATTATAGCAATACTTGAGTAATCACCTTGTAAAGAGAAAATGGTTATCGTGGCTCACAGTTTTGGAAGCTCCAATCTGATTGATTGCTCCATTGCTTTGGGCCTATGGTGATTCAGCACATCATGGTAGGAGCGCTCGGTGAAGCAAAAAACACCTCATGACCAGGAAGTGAAAAAGAGCCAGGAGGAGGCCAGGGTCCCATAATCTCCTTCAAGGGGCCTGGCCTCAATGACCTATCAGCTTCCCAATAAGCTCCGCCTCCTAAAGGTTCGCTGCTACCTCCCATGATGCCACCTTGGGGAACAAGTGTTCAACACATGGGCCCTTGTCAAGGCCCAAACCATAGCAGATCTAATGGTTGGTGTTTTTTTAAGAGAGAAAGTCGGGACAAAGACACACAAGGAAGAAAGCTGATATGAAGACACAGGAAGAAGATGGGTACCTACAAGCCAAGGAAAGGGTCTTGGAATGAAACCAACCCTGCTGACCTGCCTTAATCTTGGATTAATAACCTCTAGAACTGTGATAAAATAAATTGCTATTGTTTAAGCCATCCAATTTGTGGTATTTTATTTTGACACTCCTAGCAAACGAATACAGTGCCCTACAAAAATACTGTAACCTTCACCAGCTGGCTTAGAGATCAAGTCCTCACATAGGAAATCATGGACTAAAACAATATCTGCTTTAAGCTACAAGGAGGCCACACCTACTCATCTGCAGCAATTTACAAGTGGAGTGTAAGGGAAGAGAAGGATTTATTCCAAGGCATAAATTAGGATTTATACTTTCCCTAATTTTAGGGACTGTGAAAGTCTTAGCATTCATAGTCAGGTCAGGCACTCCTATCTAAAGGGGTTCCCTCCTCCAGGACCCTAGGGATTAGGTCAAATATCTGGAACCTTCCATTACGTGAAAGATATTGAGCATATCTTTCCATCACAACCATGTCAGTCTGGTGGGAAAGAGCACTAAAATGGAAGTCAGAAGATGCAGACCTTCAAAGGTTCTGATTCTTTCACAAGCTTCCAGAGTGCTCTCAGGCAAATAAATTTATCTGTATGAACTTAAGATCCTTACATGGGCCTCTTGAGCAGTTTTCAGACTTACTTTCATGAAACCCTAAGGGGATCCATGGAGGAATTTAAAGAGTTCTGTAAACTTTTTACTGAATTTATCTTGGAAAATACATTGTTTTAACAATTTTAAAAAGCAATAAAAGTAACATATTCAGGTGTATTTTACTTCACATTTTAATGTATCTATGAACATCAATATGTTTAAAATGTGCTGCTTGGTTCATTTGGAATGAATAGCAGAACAAACTGTTGTCATCTGGGTGTATATATTTGATGATGACTACTGATATTCTGCACTGATCCATCTCTTAAATTTTGACATGACCACTCCATGTCTCCTTGGATATAAAATTGCACAAGTGAGTTTGTGACCACAGTTCATTTGCACATGCTCACTTTTGTGCCAGATCATGCTTATTTGCATTTGTTCTCCTCATTTCATGAGATTTGCCTGTGCACCCACAACTAACTCTCACATCTTGAAGACATCACTTTAGAACTACAATGGATGCTTCCATTCTGACTTTATGATAAGAAGTACAAAAATTTATTAGGTGTTCCTATCAATTCTACTTTGATGCAGATATTTTCTACTACTTTTCTCAAAAGTTTCTGGGTAAATTGAGTTGAGCAGAAACCCAATTGTAAGGCAAATTGTTTTAAAACAAAACAAAAACTGCTACCATTTGCAACTGCCTAACCAGATAAATATTTTCTAAACACTGTGCAAACAAACCCAAATTACTGAGGCCTTCCTTGTATGATTGTGATTACATCAAATAGTTATGCTCATCAAATCTGTCTCAGAATTATTAGTAATATACTTTATATTATGTGTGACATATTTGAACTCATGAAATGAATAGTTACTCGTCAAGTTCTGATTTTATTTGTTTAAATATTGGAATTCCACTTGACATTTCATTTTCATGGAGGATGATTTTTGTTCTAAAAGGAAGAAAAACTACTAGATCAGCTGAACTCTAAGGTTCCTTGCAGATGGAACACCCTGGAATCTTCTAAGCTGGGTGTGAGAGAAGTGGAAGAAGAGTCAGTTGGAAAGTGAAGGTGACCAATTGCCAGTGTCCACCTTCTGCTCCAGAACTTCCACAGCTTTAAGAGAAAGGACAGAGTATCTAGGTACACATACATACCCCTTCAGGACATCACAACGGTCAATATTTCAACTACACAAATGAATGAACTTGGGGAAATCATGCCATTATCAGAGTATGTCAAAGATTTTTTTAAAATACTATTTTTATAGGGTATATTATAATTATTTTGGAATATGCTAAAATTCCACTAAAATGTACTGCATTTCCCTGGACAACACCTCCCTGAATCTAATCTCTTTTGGAGATAGTACTTGACATGATGTGTGGAAGGATGGGGCCTGAAATTGGGGTAGAGATGTGGGTATACTGGGCATGGTGAGTGATAGAGCCCTCCTGCAGCCAGCGTCAGGGCTGTGTGAAGATGGAGGCCTTCTCCAGCTGCCACCTTTAGAAGTCACCCTCATCAGAGCTTAGCATATTCCTGAGGCCCTCCTTGGGTGTGGGGTACAGTGGGCTGGCCATGACAACGGGCCATGGGGATGAAGAGTACCAGCAGGGCTTGTGCAGCATGCAGAGAGAGAACAGAGAGGGGCTCTATTCTCCATGGCTCCTTCCTTTAAGACGAGAAGGGTTGGATCTAGAATGCTGGGAAGTGGCAGTGCCCAGGGTTTACCCTGGCCTAGATGCACCCACTGGAATGGGTGATTTCAGTACTTATTTTTGTGGGTGGACTAGTGGGTTTGAAGTGACATTCTCCTGATTCTAACACTGATTATTAGTTAGGATAAAAGTCCACCTACATATTATAGAGTCCCGAAACAAAAGTAGCTGAAGGGGGACAGACTGTATTTTTCTTTCCAATAAGAGCCAGGAAGCCGGAGGTGCAGGACTATCATGGAGGGCTTTTTCACTAAGTTGTTTGGTTCCTTCTATTTTGTTTTCCTCCATCTTCAGTGTCTTTATCTCACACAAATGATTCAAAGTGGTCACTCCACGTCCATGACCTTAAACGATGGAGGAAGGAGGAAGGGGGCCCTCATTGTTGAAGAAGACAGCCTGCAAGGAGAAGGCTTCACTCACACTTATATGCTCTTGTCCAGAACTTGGTTATATGGCGGCATGTGTGCAAGGGAGATTGGGAATGCAGATCTTACTCGGTGCCCAGTGCCCAGATAAAAATAATGAGTTCCATTATTTTGAAAAATAATAGCACACTGGGAATTGAGGAATAAATAGCTGACTCTGCAGAGGTGTTTAATGACGTAAACATCACTGTACTGCTGTGAGCACTCTGAAAACCTGGGCCCCACCACAGAGGTGGGTGGCCAAGGCGGTGGGCAGGAGTCCAGAGGGGGAGTCGTGACAGCCCCTTCCCTAATGGCTGGAACGTTAATGTGCACTTATCAGTATTCACTTTTATTAGGGATGGGCAATTCCAGTTCCCACGGACTATTACAACTCCTTGAGAATAAGTACCAAGTTAAGAAGGGCTGGACCAGATGCTCAAAACACTCCAAAAAATGATATATAGACCCAAGGATTTCAAGCCATATACCCAGTGCCCCAGAGTTCTCTAGCGTTCTGGGGATAGGGGAAGCTATGGAAAACAAGGGCTTTTAAATGTAAACTCCTTTACCTATTTGGTAGTCCAACCAGAGCACCTGTATTTTTATTTCTTGTTTATCTAAGTAAGACTCCGGACTACAAATACAGTTTTTACACGTGTGATAAGCCATCAGAATCGAAGTGTTCATAATTTAGAAAACAGAGATTAAGTGACATATTAAATACTAATAATGCCATGATGAGTCACTTGCCCCTGTGTTGAGAAATAGTCTTGACCTTGCTTTTGCCAGGAAACGACTGAAGTCGAAAACAAGAAGCAAATGCCAGAGTTGAAAATTATAAAAAAAAAAAAAAAATCTCCAATGAGTTCCTATAGCTCTGAAGAAATAATTACACACTGCTTTAAAATTCACTCAACATTTCTGTATCTATCCTCTCCTTGATCCATTTTCATTTACAGATAAAGAAATAGAAACACAGAGTGGTAAAGTGAGTTTCCCAAAGTGGCACATTCAAGAAGTGCTAGAAACAGAATCAAAGTTAGAACTTTGGAAACTTTACTGTATATAGTTTTCCTATATTTGCTTAGCCTCTAGCTGCTGAGAGAGCCTTTCCCTAGGAAACTGAGACCTGAGCCATTTTATCCTGTGAGCCTGATTTCTCACTGGGGCAGCAAGCAAATAGTCATATCAACAGGGCCTCTGTGCTTGACCTTCTCTTTGTCCCTTCCATATCCTATTGAAAGTCTATCATAAATCAGATACTTTCCTAAGTACTGGAGATACTTTAGTAAAGAAAACCTGCAGAATCTTCATGGAACTTATTAGCAGATTCTAGTTGAAACCATAAAAAATGAAATCATCACTAAACATACATAGTATTTTCAAAGTGACGACGGCTATGAGGAAGACTTAATCAGGGCAAGGGAATGGATAATGGCAGGGTAGGGGCACAGTCTATTTTAGTTGGATGCTGATGGGAGGATAAAAGATATATGGACAGAGACTGGAATGAAGGGAAGGTGTGAGCTATGCAAATCTCTTGAGGAAGAGCGTCCCAAGTTGATGGAAGACCAAATAAATAATATGCTCAGCTTGGTCATGGACCTGTAAGATCAGTGGGGCTGGGGGTACAAGCAAGACTTTTAAAACTTGTTTTGTTTTGTTTTATGATTGCAGGAGAGAGAGAAGTTAGCTAAACTCAGGGGCAGAGTTTTTGAATAGTTGAGTGGATGAATTCTGTGTGTAAGTGGAGGGACTGGCTTTGGATAGGAAGAGGCACAGGTCATCTCTGGGTCAGGAGGGAAGATAAAGAAGACAGGAGGCTTGGTAGACTTGGTGAGAATATGAGTTAGTTCTTTTCTTGTTGTTTCTGTTATTAGTAAAATGTCAGGCAAAGTCAGAAGTGGGATGAGGCTTTGAAGGTGAAGAGAAAGGAAATTTGCCAACATAGAAGGGCTTCTGGGTAATGCTGTGGGCCTCTTGAGGTTTGCAGCATTGGACTTAGGTGAGATCAGTCCACATTCTTTGCAGTTTTACCAGCTACTCTTGGATATTGGGGAGGTGTAAGCAGAAAGATGAATTTACTCATGAAGAAGGTTTCTCCAGCGCATCCTGACCCATTCTCCATCCTTCATCCTGCTGACATTTAAGGACCAACTCAATGGATCCTTGGCCTCTAGGTGGGGTTTGGCCAATGTCGAGCACGGGGAAGAGAATGAAGGGCAGGAGATGGCCAGTGAGGTGCTTGAAGTGAATTTACTTTACCTCCCTCACCCCAGGTGGTCTGTGGTTGGCTGTGGCTGCAGGGCTCTGGAAGGCTCAGCTCCCGTGGGCTTTCCCCTCCAATCACTGTCCTCTGTCAGTTCCCAGAAACCAGTCCTCTTCTTATTCTTTCAGGTTTATATGGGTTAACTGCTTCCTTCTGCTGTTAGCCTTGGGGTCTTCTTGTCCCTTCTTGTTTTTTCTTTACCTGTGGATGGTTTTAGAAATAGTCTCTTCATTAACATCTCATTTGCCTTTTCTTTGTTTCTTGGGAAGTCCCTGACTAATGCCAGCCTGGTTTGGGGTGAAGTCAGAGAAGAAAAAAGTTATGTGTTTGGTGTACAAGGCAGAGATGAAGATGGAAGAAAGGACTGTAAGCTAAGTAAAGAGGAAAATGAGAGCTGAGGAGGGTGAGCAGATGGAAAAAGTGGCAGAGTAGGTAGATAAGAAGTTCCAGTGGGGTCAAGCTTTTTAGGGTCTGGGATATTATCATGAGTATGCTGAAAATGGGGAGACCATCCTCAGAGAGTAGAGTGCTTAAAATAGAAACTTTCTGGTTGATGCAGTTATTGATAACAGCAGTGTCCCAGTCAGGGGTTCTCAATCTTGGCCTATGTATTAAAATGACCAGGGGAGCTGGTAGGAAATCCTGATGATTGTTTTTACCTCCAGAGATTCTGAGATTATGGGTCCTAAATATTATCATCTTTAAAAAACTGTCTCAAATAATTCAGTGGTGTGGCCAGAGTTAAGGATGGATAGATGGGGTTCAATATGGGAATGGTTGACTAAGTGGGACAGGGGATAATGGTCCTTAGCCATCTGAAAAGAAGGAGCTGAGAAGCCAGGGGCTTGGGGGAGTCTCCTGTGTCAAGGTCCCCAAGAAGGATGGCAGATTTGCAGTGGAGAGAATCCAGTGCATCAGAAGGCCAAGTTAGGAGTCGGTGTAGTTGGGAAAGTGTGGGTATTTTAGTCTCCGTGGGCTAATCTCTCCAGTTAGCACAGGGTCAATGTCTAGGAGTGGGGTTGTCTTTTGGTAAACTAGTCTTTGTCTCTCCCCTGCCCAAACCCATCTCCATCTTTGGTTTTCACGACTGGTTCCTGGGATGGCCTTTTCTCACCTCTGGTGTTTGGTGAACTGCATTTGACTCAGAGTCTTCGTGCTGTCTTTCCCAGACCTGATTCTGTTGATTCCTTGACCTTTTCCAACCTTCAACTTTCCTTCTTTACTAATCAAAAACATCCCTTTCCTCTGCTCCACTTCCCCAGTGCTCACAGGGGTTGATAAATTCTGAAGGCTTGTTCATAGATCAAGCCAGCTAGTATTGACAAAGGGCTTCCCATATTTTAACACACCAGGTAGGACAGGAAGGCACACAAAATTATTCAAATCCTCTCTGTATCTAGGACAGTGCATGTAACAGTGCCCAGTTTGTAGAGAGAACAGGCCAATTTAGCTCAAACTTTTATCCTCTCTTTTATTTTCTACATGCATGCCATTGTAGGGCCATTTAAATCAAATTCTTCTCTATAGCTGAGCGCAAAACCTGCACATTTCTGGTTTTGCTCTTTCCGAAGATAATTTCTGCTGTTTAATGAGATCTGAGAATGAAGTGAGGCATGAGCTGGAGAAAGGTCACAGTGTGTGCTCAAAGGTATATTAACTACTGTTGGAGCTGACATCGGTCTCCTTCCAAGAGGACAAAATTAAGCAGCAAATAGTAAATACGTTCAATGGCACTTTATTGCAAGTAGGACCATTTACAATGAAATAAGAATATGAGAATGGTTTCAAAGAGAAAATGGGAGTGCTAACAAATAGAACACATCTTACCGGTTAGAGTGGGAATGTGATTCCAGTCAAGGTTAATGGGGAAACAGTTAATGAAGGGTACAGATTCCAAAGCTGCATGATGCCATATTGTATCTCACAAAGGTAATTAATACTGGAGACTCTGGCTAAATGGACACATTATACATAGCAGACAACTTGAAATTCTGCACACCGTATAGAGAGGCGCCTCTGGTTGTTTTATGACTCACCTAATACTGACAGGGTGACATTAGAGGCCATGTGTTCCATCCCGCTTCATCATGTAGTCTCTGTGGCACTGTGAGAGGAACGCCAGGCAGGGAGCGGGGAGAGGGGTTTTGGGCCCAGACTCAGTCACCTGAGGTGGCATTTGACCTTGGGCAGGTTACTTCCTACTTCTCCTAGGCTCTAGCTCCTCATAATCTATGAAGTCTCTCCTAGTTTAAATTCTGAGACTCTGCACTCCATTACCACACCACCACTACCACTCACCACTTGCACAATTGTGTAAGCCTGGGTACATCCGGGTCAAAGATCACCATCTATACCTACAGACATGGATGGACATTTACCTAGGGTTGCCTGTTTGTGGCACATGAGTGTGCTTCAGAGCCAACCTATATTGTATCTTTTGAAATGACATGGCCTTAGAGATTTATGCTAAAATGGTTTCCATCTCTCTCTTCTACCATCAATGTTTTTAGTCTTCTCCCATTTTTTTCCCCCTAAAGTGAGGTTGCCTATAGAATTAAAGTGCCTGAGATTAAGGTGAACTTGGGTGAAAGACATCCTTTAGCTTATTGGCTGCAGGATTATCTGTCCCTACGAGGTGCCTCTTTTGTCTTATTTTGTTGCTCTGAACACCCCAGGCAAGAGAATAAGGTTGAGGCTCAAAATTTCAGTGGCAGGTGAGGGAATGAATGGGGATCACATTATATCCTGCCCGTTTAGTTGTCTCCTTTGGCTGTCTGGAATTTCCCCTGTTTTTCTATTTGAGTCGAGGGGCTTAAAAGTAGGGCATTTGAACTCAGTGATTTTTTTCATCCCAGTGAACATCGTATTGACAGGCACTGCTTCAGTTGAATGGGTTTCTCTCTGTGTGGAGGCCTGTTTGTAGGTGGCATCCCCAAGGCAGATTCCATTCTTATCCCAGTCTCAGAGCTCAGTTGTTACTGCTTTTTAAATTCTCAGGTGCATGTTGTTTACTTCTCTCTCTTCTCTTCCTTTGAATTCTTCCTGCTTGTCCTTCCTCTTTCCTTGCCCCTCAAAAAAGAAAGAAAACAACAACAACAAAGACCCCAACCCCCTCTGTTTGTCCAGCTCTAGAATTTTATTCATGCATTCTATGGAGAATGTGAAAAATACCTTCTTGTTGTTCTGAATGGAGTGGCTTTAAAAGGTCTGTCTTGGAGTGGATGGGGCCCTTCAAGTGACAGCTTTACAAGCTTAATCTCCAGGTCCCACCTCCCTCCACAGACAATGGGCAGGAAATGTTGGAGGGTGGGAGCCAAGTTACCACAGACATTGACAGCTGCAGAATTGCACCTATTGATTGTGGTGTAGGAGCGAATGTTTAGTCAATCTCTAATTGAGCTGATTCTTAAGTGGAATAGGGTTAGCTTTTGCTTTGCTGCGGGGTCTAAATAGCTGTGCTTGAGCTGTAGCTGACACCCTTTTTACAGACCTTCACAGGAAGCTGTTCTGTGTTGCATGGGTTCTAGAACATTGGTCCTCAACTGAGTGTGTTTATCACCATCACCTGGGAGAACACACTGTTAATGGAAGTCAGTGCCTAGTCCCAGCCAGCTCTGATGCAGTTTGCCTGAGAGGTGCTGGGTAATTGTATTTCTAATAAGCATTTATTTTTATTTTTATTTTTTGTACCCAGAATTGAACCCAGGGGAGCCCTTAACCCCTGAGTCACAACCCCAGTCCTTTTTATTTTTCATTTTGAGACAGAGTCTAGCAAAGTTGCTAAGGGCCTCACTAAGTTGCTGAGGCTGGATTCGGACCGATGATCCTCCTGCTTCAGTCTCCCAGGTTGCTGTGATTATGTGCCCCTGTGCCTGAGCTCAGTGCTCAAAGTTTAGAAACTTCTGGAGGATACCATTGACAACTTAGTGACCAAGTTACCATGTTCAGCTGACAAAGAAAGAATAAGAAAAAAAAATCCTGGGATTCTGAAATAATCACATCTTTTTTCCTGTGGTTGCATGGATGTGAAGATGAATACATTAGTCCTCTCTGTAATTTTCAAGAGTTAAGGACATTGCTCCTTCTCTGTATTTTTTGGTTGCTTTCTTCATTTCAAGGAACACTGAGACTTTCTTGGATGGCTCCATAATTTAAATACAGCTTCCCTCCAACTCCATTGGGAGGACCCTCCTCAGTCATCACTGTGGATATGTTGGTGAATCCAGCCTTCACTGAAAGAATAAATTGGATTTTATGACGATTCCATATAATATAGGGTGACCTCCTTCCATTGTTTTATCGAATGGATGCTCAGTTTTGATTTTTATTTCCTGGTAACTGCTTCTTCGTGGATTCAACCTTTTTTGGGGTGGGGAGTCCCAAACAGATACCTCTTCTGGTCCCTCATTGCCATTCTTTGGTCTCCCTCAAAGCCTGAAATGTTCCTTAATGAATCCACCATATTCTGAGCTGTGACCAAGGAAAATCAAGAGGCCATTCCATCAAAATATCCATGATAGAAAAGCCTGTTCTCACCCTATGTATATGTATGAGTACGCAAATTGTATGATTCTACTTTGTGTACAACCAGAAAAATGATGGTTGTACTCCATTTGTGTACAATGTACCAAAATTTACAAAAAGAAAAAAAAAAAAAAAGAAAAGCCCCTTCTCATTTTGAACTTACGTTTCACTTCTGTCCCACCTGACCTGGAGGGTCTGCATGGAGAGAAGGGAAAACATTTGAACTCTGGCTAATTCCAGGGCCCTTACTTTGTTTACATTCCCGCACCGCCTTGCCTTTGAAGCTGCTTCTTATTGGTGGATGGCAGGGCCCTATGGCTCCTATACATTTTCAAGCTGCATTCCCCAGAGTTTGCCCCAGCTACGGAGACCTGCACTTTGTCTTTTAAGCAGATAAAAAGAGAGGTCAGTCAGAAGTAATTCCCCTACTCCTCGTATAAACAATTTAACTGCTGCGGCAACATACTTGCTTGGAATTACTCCCTCAGATTCAATTCCCTTTTCCTGTTCCACTTGTAAAGATGGTTAGTGTCCTCTATAAACTGCAGCTCACCAAGGTGCAAGGCTTGCTGTGCAGTTGTAGAATAAATGTTAATCTAATACAGGTTACTAGGTCAAATGCAATCACAGGCTTGTGGGAAAAGCTTAATACTGTTCTGCTTCTTCTAACACAGTAAACCTGGATATTATATGATAGGTTAAACACCAGTGAACCATAGCAGGAATTTTCTTGAAAGTAGGATTTAGTAGAAAGGAAACTACATTGATATAGTGACCTAGGATTGACTTTGCTCTCCAAGAGAGCATTCTGAGACACAGAAATGCTCTGTAAAAATGGACTTCTTAAAAACATGTCGTCCCAGAATTCCTTGGGCAGGGGACGAATGCCAGTTACAGCAGCTGTGACACATCTAAAGGCTTCGTGTGTTGTCATCGATGACTTCAATTCCTCCTCCTTCCTCTAAAATCCACGAGTGCAGACACACACACATGCGCATGAGCTTTCCTTATGAAAAGGATGGCCTGTTTGAATGTGGATCCCAACTTGAACATCAAGTGAACACAGACAGCATCAACCATGCTGAGCAGATGGAGGCCAACTGCATCAGGAAGATCCTATGTAAATCTTAGTGATGGACGCCTCACTATTTTATGTAGATGTTAGTGTGGTTAAGTGTTCCCAGCATGAATTCATGATCAAATGCCAAAGCTGAGACGTACATATGCTAGCAAATGTATAATAAATACTTAAGTAAATGAGTGTCAGATGTCAGGGGAGCTGTAAAGTCTGGTTTGGAGGACCACTCAGGTTCTGTCCTGCACAGAGATGGGACAGGGCCACTGCTCGTTTTTTGTCTTGCTGGGCTCCTCTGTGTGGGTGCTCTCAGATTCTCATCATAAGCATTGCAATAGGATGGTGTTCTCCTTCTTACATTCTGCAGAGACTACATTCAGCAAGTGATCGTGGCAAGAAAAGGAGCCCTAAACATAGGCGAGGGCCCACCTCTCCCGAAAAAGTTAAGAACACAGCTATGGGTCTTCTTTAGGCTCTTAACAAAGTTTTTACCGGGCTCCATGGACTTGTTTGACTTGTGAGGAAATATATATGTGCATTTACAGATGTGATGTAGCTCTCCAGTGATTAAACTAGATCACTTAGCATCTTAGCTGAATTAGAGTGTATAGGCATCTGATAAAAGGCCCCTCTCTGCTGGGTTTGTAATTAAATGACAGAATTAATCAGGCAACGTGTGCCCTGATAGTTATGAAACTATAATGAAAGTTGCCCTAGGTCTGTGAGTGACCCTTAGGAACACTGTGTAAAAGAATAGATACAGATTGGGTGCATTTTATGGTAAAATACATTTTTAAAATTCAATAAAAGACATTCAGACTTTTAAGAAACAAACCCAACAAACTGAATTTCATTGCTAAAGTCAGTTGTCAGCAGGAATCAAAGAGACTGTATGAGGTTAATTTTTGTGCCATGACTATGCATGGCTGTCATCTCTGGGCCAGCCCAGGTTGTGCCATCCCTGCAGTGCTCTGCCTTCTGTGCTTGGAACAGGTGGCAGGCCACTCGGGCTCTGAATCGGCTGGAGGGGGGCAGTGGAAATGGGCTGTCATTCAGACATTTCCCCTGCAGCCAGAATTACAGCAGTCCCTTCAACAGAAATGGGAATCCTGAGGGCTTCCATTGATTGGGACACATCAAACACATAATAATACATAGATGACTTAAAAGGCTGTAGGCTCTTCTTTTTCTCTTTTTGCACACTGAGTGATCAGGTTTCCCTCTCTTCAGGACTCCATTATTTCCAAGTTTTTCTTTGAAAAGATGTCAAGAAGAAAACATACCTGTCTCCATATTCTTCTGTGTATCCATTTGGCATAGAACACTGGCATGGGCTATGCTGTATTTCATATTTTCTTTGTGAGTTTGATCTGCAAGTATTATGCTGGGGACACACACAGCAGTTCATGTTAATGAAGACTTATCTTCAAGTTCTCAGGCATTGCCTTGCTCCCCTTGGTCACACCCAGGAATCAAAGGTCTTCTTAGAAGGTGGCCGACACAGCTCAGAATGGAGGCTTAGCGTCTGTTCAGGTGTCTGTTCTGCAGGTGAACATGGCATTAGGATTCAAATGCAGTTTTACCACTTCCTAGCTGTGTGAACTAAGATTACCTATGCCACTTTATGCCTCAGTTTCCTTAATTGCAAAATGGGGGTGATACTATCTAGCTATCCATTCTGATTTTCCCCTTGGCATCCTTATGGCACCAAGAAAGTGACCTTGAGCATGCGGACCTGTTTGTAGTCCAAATAGATCTTCTCTTTTCTCCTTTTCTCCTAGCTCCTATTTCACTTCATTTTCTGTCTGACTTGAGGCTCTGGACTTGGTCTCTTGTTTGAAGCCTTCTTCCTGTCTTTTGGGCTTTGTGTTATTATCAGATTCTCCCAAACTTTCCTATTATGTCTATGCCCCTTCCTGGTCAAGTTCCCCACTAACTGGTCAGCTTGGATGAGGAATTCAGACTTTAGCAACAGGGTTATTAGGAATCAAATGATGGATTTTGTGTGGAATGCCTAAAATAGTCAAATATTGGTTCTCATTCCTTACACTTTCCCAGGAAACACTCAATTACCAGCTGAGACAATTTGGGACAATCTCTTAAGATTTCTGAGCCTGTAGAAAATAGGAAAAATGACACTTATTCTACTGCATTCGTGGGAGGGCCCATGAGATAACGTAGATTTAGAAAGTCTGAATCTTGTCATCTCACACCAAAAGAAACCCAGGCTCCACTCAGCCAGTTCCAGAGGTGGGATATATGAACCAGCACATTCAAATAGGGAAAAGCATTTGCCTCAGTGCCACCTTGCCCCAGGAGACATAGTAAGCATACGGCCTACGATTTATGATACTTTTAAAGTCTCTTGAAAATATCTCAATTTCTTTTAAAATCAAGTGAAAAAAGTGAGTTTTATGTTGAAGAAAATATTTTAATTTAATATCAATATCTTCATATTTATACAAATTCAATTATAATATATAATTCTGTATGTGTGTGTGTGTGTGTGTGTGTGTGTGTATGTGTGTAGGATCACAAAAGCAAAAGTGCCCAATGGTCCATGAAAGTTACATGTGGCCCATGACTTCATGACCCCTGCCTTGGAAGTCCTAACTGCTAAAGGACATATCATTATTCTAAGACAAGTTCCTCTCCTGCATTCTCTAAGGAGGAAGTTGACCATAGGTGAGTAAAATCATGTCACACTGCTAACTTCTAAGTAAGGGAACTGGTTATAGTCACCAAAATTGCAATGTGCTTGTGTTAGTCAGTTTTTCATCACTGTGACTGAAATACTGGGCAAGAACGACTTAGAGGAGGAAATGTTGTTTTGACTCACAATTGCAGAGGTCTAGTTCATGGTTGACTGATTCCATAGCTCTGGGCCCAAAGTGAGACAGAACATCATGGCAGAAAAGCATGGCAGAGGAAAAGTACTCTGTTCATGGAGGCTGGGAAGCAGAGAGAGCAAGAGGAAGGGGCTGCAGGGAAGATGCACCCTCCCAGGACACCCCCTCAGTGACTGCCTCCTCCAATCATTCCCTACCTGTCTATGATTATCACCCAGTTAATCCATGCAAACTAGGATGGATGGATTAAGTTAAAGCTTTATAACCTAATCATTTTACCTCTGAATATTCTTGCATTAACACAGGAGTTTTGTGGGGGATACCTAATATCCTATCTATAACAGTACTTCTTCTCCATAGCAGGGAGGCAAATGTGGGTAAGGAGATTCAGTATCAAAGTGGAGGAAAGTCACTGATATACTTCCATTTACATTCATTTCCATGACTCCAGAACTTATGTGAGCTTTATTTTCCATGAGATGGAGAAAGTTCTGAGATTGGGTAAAGTATCAAGGTTTTGTTAAATGTAAATAAGTTACACTGGTATTCCAGAACTCCTTATACATTGACTCCTTAGTTGTAACTGTTCCTGGATCCAAGAAATGCAAATTTATTTAGTCCCCATTAAGTAGGAAGATAGAAAAACAGACATTCTCTCAAGAAAACTCTTCCTAAATTTTGGGATCAAAACAGGGCTCACAATCAGGGAGTCAGAATATTCCCTTCAAAACCTTTGAATTACTATAAGGGTCAAATGCCTGTTCTTCCTAGATGATCTTTGTGCCTTGTCTTCTGTCCTCTGAAGAGGTGATGGCCCCAAATAACCACAACGAGCTATAAAAGGAGAGCTACTATGTGTAAAGTCATTGCAACTAAGCAATATGGGCTCTAATTTCATCACAACATTATGAAACTGATCAGTTTCTTTGTATAAAATCTTAAAAGGACTCCATGGACTCTTTAAGCCAAAAAGGGCTTTAGAAAGCAGTTCAGGAAATTGGCGTCATGAAAGCGATTTCCACATGTGTCTCTCAATATTACAATCTACCCCTTTAGGTGCTGGTCTTTCCTAGACTATAATAGGAAATGAAAGAACAGTTTATTTTCCTTTTCTGAAGGAGACACAATTAAACAAAAAGGTTGGTAAAAACCCTATGCATGGGGATGATATGCAGACCATTAGAGTTCTTCCTTTGGCTTTGGGGCCTGATCCGTATAGTCTCAATTCGCTATGAGAATTCTGCTCCATCTAGGTCAGGAAGAATTACATGTGTGTAACTGAAGTGCAGTGTGGATTTTAAGCAGAGCATGTGATCCTAAGAATTCAGAAAGATGGTATAAATTTGCATCTTCTTAAGAGAAATCTTTTCTAAAAACACTTCAACCCTTTTCAGCTGATAAAATAAAAAGGGATGGGGTGGAAATGACACCCCAAAACTTCATACAGCCTTTTCTTTTCAATGAAGTAAGAATTATAAAATCATCTGTCCAGTTGTCACTCAGGTCCCTTTATTGCCAGTGTATGGAACAGAACCTCAGTCTCCTCTCCGAAGGCTCACCAATTATTTTTTGGAAACCAACATGTGGTTCATTTGTGGCATTTCTTAAGCTGCTGCTTTTGAATTGAAATGTGCTTTAGGTTGGATCTTTTCTCCTGTCACTCTGACACTGGGCTGTGCAGCCCACAGTGGAGTGAGTTTTCTGGGAATGGGTTTCCTCCTCCAGCTTCTATCCCTAACTCAGTGTTCAAAGAAACCATAGAGTGACATATAGGAACAGACAAATTGTCCTTAGAGTTCCTTTGGCAAATTATCTGAGAAAACCAGGGGGGTTGTTTCAAGGGGAGTTTAATTCCTGAGGTTGGTTCTGAGGATTCAAGATAGTACCATTTTGCAAATATTTTTTGAGTGCTTACTGTGTGTTAGGCTCAGTGATGGGTACTGTAAGGGATAGGAGGATGGAAATATGGTCCTGTCTTTGAAAGACTTCACAATTGGGCAAAGACAGAAAGGTACAGAATGGATACCATGAGATACTCAATGGAACTGTGCAGGAGGAACATGGACATGAGTGGGGAATAGGACCTGGTTTTTGAAGGATAGAGAAGATTTCACCAGGCAGAAAAGGTAGGAGGTGAGGGCATTTGGGGCAAAAGGAACAGCAGTAAGAAAGCATGAAAAGACTCTCTCTTGTAAATGTGTGTGGAGTCAGATGAGGAGGAGGGGGCACAGGGTAGCAAAGGCCTTGCATGCTGAGGGCTGCTGGACATCTCAAGACACACCAGGTTCTGGGCCCTCCTCCCAGGCTAAGCCATCTAGTATAAAAGACAGTTGTGTGTACATAAATAACTTTAATATGAAACAGACTGTGAGAGATGCTGTGCGGGAGTTATATGATATACTCTGAGTGCATTGCAGATTTAGGAAGGCAGAGTTAATGGGACTTGGCATGATTAGAGGCAGGGAAGAAGACAGAAAAGTCAAAGATGACTTCCGCGTTTCTATGATGGTATCTTTGAATGATGGAGTCATAGCCACAGCATATTTTGTGTTCCTTGTTCTGATAAAAATTTGTAATTTTTTTTTCTAATTCAAGACAGTCAAATGCTGTAGTGTTTTAATTTATACTTTGGTGTATTAGGATTGGGGGCAGAGCTCAGTGATAGAGCACTTGCCTAGCAGGTGTGAGACCCTGGCTCTGATCCTTTGAACTGTGGAAAACAAATAAAACAAAGAAAACACACACTTTGGTGTCTTGACTTATATGATGATCTCCTAAATTGATATAAAATATGCATATAGCAAAATAGATACCAACCCACCTTTCTTTTAACCTCAAGCCCTATGTGCAAACAGGTGCCTTCTAAAATATGCATTTATATGTGCAAATATATGAAAGGTAAATGCATTTGCAAACGGTATGAGAGGGGTAGAGTAGAATTTGTTAATTTAAAATCCAGAGGAGGTATCCATCTGAAGCTTTTGGGAAATTCTCAATTCTTTTTTTTTTCCGCAATAGTGGAAGGGAGACAGTTTGGTGGGCTTGAAATATGGGAAGGAAAAATCTGTGTGCCAGATTGGGATAAGCCACAGCTGTAGAGGATAGGAGATAGGAAAATGCACACAGTAAGCATCTTAGCTTAAGAAAAATGGGAGGATTGAGTCAAAGTCAGAGGCTGAGGGCTACCATTTTCTAAGTCCGTGGTGGTCAGCATGGCTTTCAGCACTTCATAGTCACACGTTCACTTAAAGCTAGTAACAATCTTATGAACTAAGACTTACATATTTATTTTCAGATGACTACACTGAGGCATTGAGCTTAAATAACTTGTTCAGGTCACGCAATTTACAAGTGGGTGATTCTCAATGAGTGTGTGCTTAATCCTTTACCAAAATGAGTTCTTAATAAGAAAAGGTGAAAGAAGAAAGGTATTTGCCTTTAGGGTTTCCTGTATAAAAAATATTTTATTCAGATTTGAAGAAAAGAAATTTATAAAACCTTATTATAGTCTCTGAGGAAAAAAGGTTGGATCCCAGACTCATATAATTTTAGAATTTTGAAGTACAATGATCTCTTTCCAATTCATATTGTCATTTTATAGATGAGGAGACTGAGACCTGAGGATCAAGTAGAACCATCAGGTATTTGCTGGAGGTCAACCATACACACAGCAGGTGTGTACTCTGCCTGAACAGGAGGAGGCACTTGCTCACCATGTTGTTGGCATAACCACTTCATGGGAAAGAATCACAACACCATCACATGCACGGGGCTCCAATTCTGTTGGGAATTTTGCAGCACAAGACTTGACTTTCCAGGGGAGAAAAATGGAGGTTTAGTGGGCTTTTGACCCAGCTTTCAAATGAAATTCCTGCTTCCCCTAGGTGTCCTTACTGGCTGTTCAGTCTCAGCTTCTAGTAAACCAGGGGAAAAAATCCTTTCTATCTCCATAATCTTACTTCTAATAAATTTTGTTTGTACCATAAAGAATCCATATCAGCTTGCTTTTCTCATCAATTCCAGGACAATTTTGTGTTCACTTGATAGTAGGCTGAAGTCCTTTTGTGGTCTACCTAAATGTGCGTGGGACAGGTTTGAAGAGTGTTGAAGACTCAGGCAGATTATCTTGAGCACGCTTCAAGTTCAAACTTCACGATGACTTGCGAATTATCTGACCATGGGCAAGATTCTTTACCTCCCTAAGTCTTGGTTCTCTCATGTGTAAAATGAGTGGAATAATAATCCTTGTATGGTAGGATTTTTGGGAGGATTAAATGAACCAATGCAGATAAAGGGCTTAGCACTTTCTAAGCTTATAAGGAGAACTCAATACATCATAGCTAATCATAATGAGTAAAATAAATTCATTATGCAACTTGCATTGTGTAAGCTTATTGTTATTGAAAATATAAATCACAGTAAGATATAGAGTGATTTAAGAATTACCGAGATTTTATCGCAAAGAGCAAACCTCCTTTTCCAAATTAACTTTCCAAACTCAGTGACCCTCTCAGTAGGGTTAAAATGAAATGGGTAGACAATCAATAAGAAGTATGTTTAAAACACCTTTTGTGGAGACTACTCTGATTCAAAATTAGTCATGTTAAGATTCCTATGAAAAATTCCTTGCAGAATTTAAGATTTGAAAATAACTTTCTTTTCTGAGCTTTTATTACTTTAGAAAAGGAAAGGTACTTAAACTCAAAACCCTTCTCTTTTGCTTTCTGTCAGTAATTTTGTTGCTAAGTTTTGCAGTACAGAAACCTGCATTAGCATAGATCTGCTTTTTCTTTTGCCTTTTTATTCATTTTAATGATTTTTTAGTCTTATCATATTTACGCCTTATATTTTAAGTTTTTAAGTCAGAGAAATGTAAATACTCTAAAATCATATTGTTTCCATGATTTTTCTTAACAAATATATTGTATGCCCAGTTCTATATACCTGACTTGAACTAGCTTTTATTTTATTGAAAATCCAATAAAAACGGCGAGGATGATTTATAAAACACTCCATTTACGTTTTCAAAGAAGGAAATAGAAAGTCTCACCCTCACAGGACATTTAATTGCACTGAGAAAGGGGGGTTGCAGGGACTATTGTCTGGGGCTGTTGAGTGTGCTGACCAGGGAGGAACATCACTTGGTAATTGTTCCATGCAGTTAATAATCATAAAACCAAACCAAACCAACCATACGGATATAGCAGCTAACTTGTACAGAATATTTTATCCGTACATTTCTCATTTCATAGATGAGAAAGGACGGTTGAGTTAGACACAGAAGTCTAAGATCTGTCAATTACTGAGCACTTACTAGGTAGTCAGCATGACTTCAAGCACTTTACTACTACTAATTCACCTGAAGTTTATAACAGTCTTATGAAATAGGTTTTACTATTATATTTGTTTTATAGATGACTAAACCAAGGCACTGAGCTTAAATAACTTGCCCAGGACACACAGTTTTTAAGTGGTTCCCAGCGCCTGTGCAATTAATCCCTTTACCAAAAGAAGTCTCAATAAGAAAAGGTGATTTGTGGGGGCTGGGGATATAGCTCAGCTGGTAGAGTGCTTGCCTTGCATGCACAAGGCACTGGGTTCAATCCTCAGTGCCACACACACACAAAAGAAAGGTGATTTGTACCTGGTTTATTTATTTCTCACATCAGCCATGCAAAGTAGGAAGCATTCTTCTCAATACCGTTTTACATGAGAAAACAGGCTCAATCGCCCAGGCCTCACAGGAAGGACATAACTGTCCTGGCCAGGATTTAAAGTCAGATCTTAATGTAGAAGTTCAAGTGGTTACTCTCCTAGGCTGCTTCTCCCAAGTCCAACCTCAGGAGTACAACAAGCAAAACTCTTCTTTAACCTCTGGCCTTCCATCCGAAAGTTTGTTCAACAGAGGAGGACAGACAAGAGCTAAGGGCTTCTAAATAAAACTTGTCTTTCAGGTATATTCTACCTGGAATTTTTCCTTTCTCTTCCTAAAACCTGAGTGATGTTTAAAATCAATATCTTTAGAGTCAGAGAAGGTGTTGGGCAGAAGAAATTCTTGCAAAAGTAGTGGGGACAGCCCGCTCAGGTTGGAAGAGAGCCACAGCTGCTGAAATCGCTGCAGCAGCGGGATAGACCTATGTTACGAGGTAATCGGTATCCATTGAGCCATGGTTGGTAAATTCAGTATAAAGCAATAGTAAATTTTGATGAATTTTTGATGTCTGAAATGAGAATCTTTGCTATTAGATAAAAAGGAAAGTAGCCAATCTGAATTAGAGTGGTATGGGATGGAGAATCAGCCAACAGAAGAAGATGGGGCTTCATGAGGACGAGGACAGCTACCAGGCAGAGAGTTCCATTGAACACCTGATGAGCTGGGATGGGCGGTTAGCACCTGAAACTGCTCCTGCCTGTATGTGAATTGAATTCTGTGTGTAAAGGCGTTGTCTAGCTATGTGGCTCATCCCACCTCTTCTTCTTGTGCTCATGATAAACACTGAGTTATAAGAAGTCCCCTGGGAGTGCTATGGAAAAGTCACTCACTTGGGTGGACCCTCACCATCATTTATGTTCAGCCTGGTTCTTGAGTAGAAACACAGAACAACGGAACTGCCTGCTCTGTGCCTGCTTCTCCTTGAATGTGCCACTTTCACCAATGAGAAGGCACTATTTTCCTGGAGACCTCACTTAAAGATTGTTCAACATGTTTCTTTGTAAGGGCTTGCATTTCCTTTCAGCCTCTCCCAACTAGAAACTAGTAGGTCTGGGCTTCCCTGCTTCACAACTCCTAAATTTCAGAATTTAAACTTCTAAGCTCTCCCCTGAAAGTCAGTCTCATTTTCCAGTTAGGTAAGCTGAAGTTTCAATGGGCAATGTGAATTTGAATGATGTTGCTTTTCTAGAAAACTCAGCATGGGGTTTGGTTTGCTCTGGGCACACCTCTCACACAACCACATTCTTTCTTTTTAACTTAGGAGAGGACAAAAGTCCTATGAGGAGTCACAAAAACACCTGAACCATTCTTTTTCTATTTCCAGAAATAGTTTCTGGGGCCATTGAAAGATGTTGATGTTATCTTTTTAATATTCTAAGGAATAATCCTATTAAACAAAAAACAAGGGAAACTGTTATGCCCACAAGGCGGAATTACCCAGAGCTGACTGGCAGGGGTCGAGTTACTTTACAAAACCCTGGCTCTGTGCTGTTTCTATCGCTCCATCAGGGGCTTGGTGAATGAGCAATAATTTGTGGATTCTGCTCATCTCTCTTTGCGAACTTTGTTCTGTGGAATTAGATACAACTTTGACAAATTAGAGTAGGCTCCCTGGTGCCCCACTGTCCCCAGAGCAGCACAGTCCACTGATTGTGCGCTGGCCTTCTGAAGTCCGGCTGTGTCAGGCCATCAGCAGCAGCCCGTCCACCAAGGGCACTTTTTAATAAGCAAGTCTGTCAGCACCAGGTTCTTCGGATCTTCCGACCTCTCCTTAATCCCTAGGACACGCTGACTTTCTTCTCTGATTCATTTATGGCAAAAGGCCCTGTCCCGGGAAAGAAATATCTTCTTTGTTTATAGAGTATGAGCAACAAAATTAACCTTTGAGATTAACTGTAAATGAGTGAGGATCGTGTTTTATCTTTCCCTAGGACAGGGGTAGTGCTTAACACTTGCATAAGGCAGAGGGCGTGTGCACCCGTGTGCATGCATGTGCAAACACACACAGCCCCCACCAGAACCCCATGCCTCCCAGCTCTGTTCCCTCTATCTATATACAGTTCTGCTCTGGGATGGATAGAGCTAATGAAGGATACTCCATGTCTTTATCCATTCTTCAAGTCTTAGAGAATCCTTATAAAGGATTTATGGTAAGTCTAAAGATGAAAACTTGTCTTTGCCTAAAGACACAGATCATCATTTTCCAGTGGAATTTTTGGACTTGGTAAAAAGAAAATGTCCTGATGTAGAAAAAGAACCACAAAAGATACCATATTTATAGAATCATATTTAGGGGAAAGTGCCTTTTCTCGGGTTTACATAGCAACATCCTTATGATAAATGGTGTCAAAGGTAAGGGTCATGGTTCTACAAGATATAAGGAAGGCTGAACCTGTACATAGGCCTCTTTTGTGGCTTTTTCTTTTCAAACAGACTGTCAATAAGACAAATTAAACAAGATACTTTGTTCTTATTTATTTCTGATTGTGTTCAAATCGCAGTGTGACTCAATTATATATGCAATTAAAATTTTTGTTTGTTTTGGTACTGGGGATTGAACCCAGGGTTGCTCTACTACTGAGCCACATTCTCAGCCCATTTTATTTTTTACTTTGAGACAGGGTCTCACTAAGTTGCTTAGGGCCTTGCTAAGTTGTGGAGGCTGGCCTTCAAATTTTGATCCTCCTGCCTCAGCCTCCTGAGTTGCTGGGAGTTGGTACAAACCACAACAACAAAAACAGTTTATTACAAAATTTGTACTAGGAAGTGAGTGGAAACCAACTGCTTCAACATAGCTGTTATTCTTGATCTCTGGATACTCCTGAAAGGTGAGGCAAGACAAAGTCAAGATTGGTAATTTCTGACCCATGGAAAGCCCAAGAATGAGCTTCAGACATCCACTATTTGCTGTTAGGGAAATGGCCACCACCTTTGTACTCTGCTGTGCATTGTCTATCTGTAGAGGGGTCTTTTCCTTCTAAATCCAGTTCAATATGACAAGGTATCACCCCGACTATGGAGGCAAAAGCCAAACACCCAATTTTTTGCTTCTGTTCTTATTTCTTGAAGTTGCTGGAATGTGTCTGGAACATGGGGCAGTAACTCAGCCTGACCATGGTCACTTCTTGAAGCCAATCGTTCTATTAGAACGATTCTAATGTCTTCATATTTGGTTGAATTCTGGGAAATTTGACCACATTTATAATTTTGTTGCCTTTCATCAAACAGGCAATAATTTTCTCCTGGTTTCAGTTCTACCGTCTCTCTCTTTAAATAAAGCTGAACCAAATAAAGCAACATGCCAGTTCAGAGATGTTTTACTTTTCAGTCAACAGTGGCAACGACTGCAACAATTAAGTAGAAGGAAGAAATGGGACTTTGTTATATATGCAAGATTGGGGTTATGTAAAGTAGAGGAATAACCAGGTCAGTGCCCAGGAGCCCCTCATATAACAACCAGAGGTTCAGAAGAATGAAAAGAGAATGTGTCAGAATCCCCAGCTTCCCATTGCCATCATCTTGGGCTAGGTACTTAACGTGTGCGACGTTGGTTTTGGCTGTGGAAAGTGCTTAAAGGAAGCAATTTCTAAAGTTTGCTTGCTATCTCTGGGAGGTAGTAAAAATATTTATCTAAAAATAATGTACTTTCTGTGAAGTGTCTTTGTGTGGTGCTGTGCACCCTAGCAAAATGATAACTCCTTGTTTTTGCCTTGGTGGGAAGAGCAATGGGTATACTTCAGGAGAGCTGGTTTGAATCTGAACATTTTACTTTTATATTATTCAAATGATCTAACCTCTCTGTTCTCAATATTCTTATTTGCTAAGTGGAGTTCATAATGCCTTTTCTAGCACTTTTGAAGAGTTGCTGGAAGGATCAGTGAGGACCCAGGAGATGAAAAGTCTCCATTTTCCTAACTGGCTGTCCTGAATCCATTCTTTGAAATTAAGTTATATCTCCAGGAAGGTTTCAGGGACTACTTAGATGTGGGTGACCCCTCCCCACCTCAGTGAAAACACTTACAACCATACATGTAGCCCTGGGTTTATCTGGTGATTCTACCACTTGCCTAGAAATTCCTTGAAGGTTCTTGTCTTATATCAGTGAAACATACAGTCCAGCCCAGTGGCTGGTTCATGGTAGACACTTGATCAAGAGGGTCAAGTGTGGGACACATTTAACTGTCATTAACAAGGTGCTCAGAAGGATGCTAGAATTGCTAATGTGTACATATTAACTCCTCTTAGCAAAGTACATTGTAATAATTTTTTAAAAGTTGATTCTCACATATTAGAACAAAGTTCCTTAAAAGTGTATGCGGTCTAAGAAAACTAAAAAAATAAAAGCCCTTCATTGGGGGGAAAAAAAAAGTCTGGACTGACATCTCCTCCTCAAATTTCTCATATAAAATTAAGGAGAAAGTGAAGAGTAATACTGGGTCCCGGATGAAGGTGAAGGTTTTGCTAAAGTACTGGATTATATAATCACACCATTGGTACCCAGTATTCCTTTGTGATCTGCCAAACAGTACATCTTTCTGTCTCTATGCGGTGAAGTCAGGAATATAGGAAATGGCACTTCGTGTGTCAGCCTGGCAGCAAAAGAACAATAGAAGGTATAGCTTGGATTTTCCAGAAGACAAACCTGTAAAACTTGATTGATTTCTCTCAGCACGCATGACCACTTTGAAAACACTGGTCTGGTCTGAGGAAAAGACGGCATGGTGTTTCTCTCTCATCTGTTCCTATCCTCCAACTCCTTGCATCTGGTATTTTACAATAAAATTTTCAACAGATACGGCTTTTTAACAGTCACTTGCAATGGATTGATTAATTGTGTGTGCCAGACTTTCACTATACAATTAAACTAAACAAAACTGCATTAAGGAAACATGAATAATTTGACTTCAGGCCACGAAAACAAGGAAACAGAGCGAAAGCAGAAACATCGACCTCACTTCGGCGTAGTGTAAAAGACAAAGTGTAATCAGAGTTATAAATCATACAACTGCCACAAGAGGATGATGCGGGAAGTCATTTCGACCTTTAATTTGGAGAAGCTTCACAGGTAGAGATTAGAATAAAAGGTATTCTTCAGTAGAAATCAAATTATTTTATTAGGAAATATAATAAGCAAAAATTCCCCCTCTTTGCATAAGTAATGCCTACTTTTGTTATGTTTTAGAATTATTTGATTTCTTTTTCTTCTATAAAATTTAGATGTGACATATTTATATCATCTTGAAAATTACTTCTTGTCCATATGTTTTCTCTGTCTCTGAAACCCAAACGCAGAAACTGAAATACATTCCACATCTACAAAAATGGAAGTGCTAATAACATTTTTCCCCTTCAAGTTATAAAAGTGATATTTATTTACTGTGGATAGATTTGAAAAAAGAAAAAAAAAAAAAAAAAGTGTATAAAAAGGGGAAATAAAAAGTCCATTCATAATCCTACTACTTTAAGAATCTTGAAGTAACCATAGTTAATGCTTATTTCTTTCCAATATTTAGAGTGTGTAGAGTTCAGGTTCATATTTCATATGCACTTTGATTCTTTTGCTTTCCAGTATTTCAGAAGCATTTTTATTTTTTAAAATATTCTGCAAAATCAATTTGTAATTGCCTAATAGAATCCTGTCACATGAATAAATCATGCTTTATTTAAAAAACAATATTTTCAACATTCAATTGTTTCCCATTTTAAATTATTATTCTGAAAAGCAAAATACCTGACTGAACAATTACTATGCATTAATTATGCATAACCCTGATTTTTTCCTTGTGTTTGACTTCAAGAGGAGTTCCTTTAATGCAGGGTGTGAACCTCTTGTTCTGTCTCCTGTTACATCACACCCAAGGTTCACCCAGAAAGGCCAAAGAAGCTGAGCCAGGGTTACCCTCAGCAGCCGTAGATGGGCCCATGGCTGCCCCTGAAATAAATAGGGTGCTCTTAAGGGCGTTATGCCCATAGAAACTCAGAGGGAGGGACTTCTATGCAAATGTAAAAAGTCTGAAATCTTTTTTTCTATTTGCGCAAACAGAAACAGCAGATGGAAAGATGAAAAAATCGTGAAAGCTGTAGAAAACGATCTGAATGTAAAGGATTGTTCTTATTAGAACCTATCTGTGAGATATGAAGCCAGAGTGAGAGCGAGTACCTAATTAATTTCAGTCAGGGATTTAGTGCAGAAATGTAACCAACCATCTTAAAAGTAAAAAGAATCAAAGCACAGAAAACTGTTTATTCAGATACATCCAGCAAATGGGTATCTGCACTAAAAATCGATTTAATTCAAAATTTCACCCGCCCCCCGCCCCGAACAAAGCTCCCACAGTCTATGGGATTTGGCACCTGGCAGCCATATTTGTACCCTTGCCATGACTGATTAGTTTGGCTGGCTCAAACTAAATTGACAAGAGAGTTTCCTAAAAACTGTAAAATTTTAAGTTGGTCTCATATAAGTTGATATTCCTTTGGTTGCAAGAAATAGTAAACATGACTCATACCAATTTAAGCAAAACAAATTTTGTTGACTCATGTACCTAAATTGTTTTAGGACAGATTTGGGATATAGGTGTGATTCAATCAGGAATGCTAAGGAGGTCACCAGGATCCAAGTCTTGGCTCACCTTCCTCTGAGTTTCCCTGACCTTCAAACTGACTCCCCTCATGGTAGTAACAATGGCGACCACAGTCCCAGACTTCCTTCCTTGCTGAGATAGGCCCAGGGTGGAACAGCAAGTTGGCCTCCCAGTGTTCTGGACCCATCTCCCCTGGATTCACTCTCAGAGATTCAGTGCCCTTCCCTGAACAGTTAGTCACTGATCTGGGTAATGGGATTCCTTGGTGGGCTGAAGTTAATTGAAATTTTTCTCTGGAACCAGGGGCGAGTCTGGGACTCACATACAGTGTAGCTAAGAACTTGAGCACTGTTGGGAAGGGGAGATGCATACCACTGAGATCAATAAATCTCCACTAACATCTCCACATCATTTGGATTCTTGTTGGTTTCTATGGGGGTGAATACTACTCAATGGATGGAACTGTCGTGCAGAAGGAAGGAGAAAACAGGTGAGACAGAAATAGAGACAGAGATAAGGAAAGAATGCTGGTGAGTTTCTGATGACTGCTTCTGGTTCTTTCCTAAGGCTTACTTCTTTTCCCTCAGTTCCCTGAAAAATCCCTAAAATTTGCCCTTTTTTTTGTTTAAGTCGTTTCAAGTTGTTACTTGTAACCAGATTTGTACCCATGGTGGCTTCTAGAAGCATTCCCAATCTACCTCCCAGACTGCCTGTTTTTTTTTTGTTGTTGTTGTTGTTGTTTTGTTTTTTTGCCTCCTTTGTCTCAGATGTGGATCTTCCATTTGATAGTTCCGTTTCCTCTTTTGGAGGTGGTTTCATAAGGTGTCTTGGATTGAACATGGCAAAGAGGAAGAGGGGGGCAATAGGAGTTGACCATGAACCTGAGACAGACTGGTAACAGTTTACCAGGTGCATTTGATATGGGTTCCGGGAAGACATTTGACTCCATCTACTTAACAGATGTTTATCAGTTCGCTCAACAGGAATGTTGCAAAAATCTTCAAAGAAGCCTTTCTTTCCCTTCCCCCTGCACCTTGGATGTGATGTTCTGTGAAATATGTTGACTTTTTTTTTTCTTTACAAAACCCATAAAAGTGTCCTGGTTGACATGCAGTGTTGTGACAAGCCCTAGTAGATTGTGTCAATCATATTGCTTTATGTTACATTAAGTGACATATTGTAATGTGATTGATACAACATGGGATGACACATCATAATGCGAAATATCATCTGGAAAATAGAAAAACAACAGAGGACTCAAAGCCACTTGTACTTTCTAATTTTTTTGAATAGGATGGAGAAAAAGATATCCTTGATCAGGACAGTTACCTGGGAAAGGGTGCAGGTCTTGCTGGGTTTCCACCTGCTGCCCTTTTCATTGGTAATGATCAGGTTATGTGGAAAGCATCTGTGTTCTTTAGGGATGGATAGACTTCAAATTGAATATTTCAAAATCTGTTTTTTCGTTTTTTTAGTTGTAATGTATTTCCACATGTTAAAATTATTTTCACAAGTTTTATATCAAAAGAATCCCACTTCCCCACCCCAGTTCTTCAAAATTCTTGATCTTTGTTTTCCCCTCATTCTGTAAAGATCAATGAAATAATACTTTTCCACACTTCGTTGTAAGGAAATGTGGGTCTTAAGGTGTAATGTCTTTTAAATTTTTGCTCATCTAGAAAAATACACAGTTCTTGGCACATAGAAGCACTTAATGAGTGTAAGCTGAATGCATTACTAAAGAATCTTTATCCTTTTATTTGTATGTATTGAGTAGCATTGAATAAAGTATATAAGAGCACCATGTATTAGTTTCATAGGCCTACTGGAGCAAATAACCACAGAAGTAGAGACTTAAACTAATAGAAATGCATTCAATCACAGTTCTGGAGGATGCAAGTCCAAGTTCAAGGTGTAGCTTTCAAGGAAGTTTCCTTCTTCACCTCTTCATGCTTCTGGTGGCTCAGGTATTCCTCAGATTTCAGGTACATACCTCCACTCTTAGCCTCCATCTATACTTGCCCTTCTCTTCTGCCTTGCTGTCCTTTCCTTTTCATATAAGGGAACTTGTTTTAACTGTAGAGCCATCTGGATAATCCAGGATGATCTCCTTTAAAGATCGTGGAGTTAATTATATCTGCAAAGATCCCCTTTTTTCCCAAATAAGGTCACATTCACAGTTCCTAATGGATATATCTTTGAAGGGCTCTAGCATACCCCAATAAACTAAAATAATGAGAATGGGTGGGTATGCTAAGGAATTAACATTTTTGGTTCAGGGTTGCATGAAAATCTTTTTGTTCTAATACTGTGTTTAAAATCCTTTCTGTTTACTTTCATGTCTTAGCAATTATGGTATTATGAAGATAATTATATGTTTCTCTAATAATAGGCATCTTTACAATAGCACAGGAGCCCCAGTCTGAATATGAATTTGCACTATACAGATAGAATTGAAAAAGTTGAGGTGAGTGTATATAGTGTCCAAAAGTCCTTTAAAAACAACCAGACTCACTCATATCCCTTCTAAATGTGCTGTGAGGTTGTCTTTCATTTCAGAAGAATGTTGGGAGAGATTCTGGGTGTTGAGAATATTGATTTGTTAAATCCCATCAAGTTTCCTTTCATCCCTGTTATCCCTCCTTCATGCACATAGCTACCTATAGACATAGAACTTCACAGAGAAGAGAGACAATATTTAGGTAACCAGGGAAGTTCCTAAGGGATGGAAAAGTGATGGGAAGAGGAAACATGCCATTCAGGGGGATGGTGTGCCTAACAGTTCTGCCTCAGGGCCACCAACTGCTCACTTCAAAAGAGCAACTGTCCTCCAAGTAATTTGGGACCAGGTGCCTCTGAGTCATCATGGAACATATGCTCTGGTTCTTTCTAACAGCAAGGCACCACTGCCATAGACTTATGTTAGCATTTTCTTTCTTTGTTCAATATCCTGTGGCTGCATAGGGTAATTTAATAAATCAAAATCATCGTTTTCAATTTTCATTGTGGCTACATGGGTGTTCTTTTGAATGGAGTTCAATTATTGGGATGGCATATATTACTTTGAATCATTTTACAGCTCAATCAATACACACATCTTCATAATAAATATTGATGCTCCTTGGATACCAACATCAGTGTCCTAAACATTCAGCATGGCTCTTATGATTCAGAAAGCTTTGGGTAATTAATAATTTTATTTTATCCTTACATTGAACTCTGTCAGTTCCATCTAAATGTAGCCCTTCCAGAAGGGAAGGGAAATTCAGAAGCAATGAAATTTTCCAAAAATTTATTACACTAGACACAATTTGCAAAGAAGTTTGAGATCTGAGATTTGTTGTGAAACTCCATATATACAGAATAACCAGACTCAATTCATGAAAGAAAATCAATGGCCTAACTGCCTTTAGTCTTTGAAAATGACTGCCCCGGAAGAAGTAGTACATTTTCCTAGTAGGTTTATAAAATGAAAATTCTAAACTTGACTAAATCCTGTGAGAAATAACAAAGGCTTCAGGAAAGAAAATGAAGATACTTGGGAGTGTCTCTTGAAGGTGCAATAAAAGTTGAATATATCATGTCAATATATTTGTTAAAAAAGATTCTTGTACAACCTTATTCGTAACCATATTCTTCCAATCCAATATAATCAATGATTTTCCTTAAAGTTCAGTACATGTTTACTTACTATTGGGCAATAAGAACATGTCTGAATTTCTAAAATATTTTGGTTTCCAATAAGAGCTCAATTTTAGTCATTTTTTGTTGCTTATATGAAGGTGCAGGGTCTCACTCACATCTTCACATAAAAAAGGACTAGTTTACCAATTTATGATCTTCCTCCTAAAGTGGTCATGTAATCTGGAAGGTGTATGTTTTTGTGTGTATTATTTTGAATTTTTATCAGGCCCTGAGTATCTTGGCACATTTCAATCATTTTATTGTTTTATTGTTTTACTTCCCTATCCACTTCCAGAGTGATCAGCAAGATTTGAAAACCACTACTATTTAGGATCCCATTTAGAATTATAATATGTCAAAATACACTCCACTATCATGTATATCTAAAAAGAACAACAACAACAACATAAAAAATACCACTAGCATTCAGAAGATTTTTACACAAAGAAGAGTCAAGGTTTTTCAAAAATTCTACCCATTCTGTGTCAGTTGTCATCTTACAGAATGCATTTCTGTAACACCAACCAGTAAGAGGCTGTGCTTGCACATATTTTCCTAACATTTCTATAAAGAGGTCATTTCTCAAAGCCACTCAGACTCTCAATGCTGGCTGGTGGAATTATTGTGATTCAATTTTATTTTAATTCGGCTATCTTTGTGGAATATTCTGGGTGTGTCACTGCTTCCATTTCCTAGGGGCTACCATACCACAGTTTCACAGACAGTGACTTAACAATAGATATTTATTTTATCAGTATGGAGGCTAAATAGGAAGATGTTGACTGAAAGGGTTTCTTCTGAGGAGTCTCACCTTGGCTTTTAGGTTCCCTTTTCAAGCTCTGTGGTCTAACTCCCAGGGGCTTCTTTGCATCATTCTCTCTTCTTAGAAGGAGTCTAAGGGACTGAGTGTTAGAACATCAACATGAATTTTAAGAAGGGGACATAATTCACCTCCTAACATAAACCAGTCTCCTCGTAAAAAACAGACACCCAGAAATGAATGGGTACAGAGATGAAAGGATGTGTGTGTGTGTGTGTGTGTGTGTGTGTGTGTGTGTGAGAGAGAGAGAGAGAGAGAGAGAGAGAGTTTGTGTGTGTCCCTACAGTTATTCAGTTTCTTTCCATGAGGAATATAGCAGTTAAATTGTCACCAGAAATCTCCAAAATACCTGATTCCCTAAATTTAACTTTCCCTGGATGTTAACATCATTTTATTTTTTGCCAATTTTTTGTAAACTAAAGTCTCTTTTTAGTTGTTTATCACCCATTGGTATTATCTCTTCCCTAACTCATCTGCTGATATTCTTGGACCTGTGTGGTCTTTATCAAACCCTATCTTCCAACATTTTCCCTTTTTAGGGATCTGGGATTAATGTGGCTGCTTCCCAAGACTATTTTTATGTGAAAAGGGAAAATATTATGTTGCTTGATTCAAAAGAGTTCTCCTTAGGGTGTCTTTCCTTACACACTATTCTCATACTGAATAGGAAACAATGTTTCCTGAGATCCTGTCCCTCAATGTCAGAAGCAGACCAAGCCTTAAGAAGTTTAGAGGTGATGTCCTATGGTTTTAATTCTGGATGAATCCAACATGTGTGTTGATCATCCATTTGGTATCTAAAAGAGTTGTGTTTTGTTATCTCTATATTGGGGATGTTTTAGAAAATCTCAATGGAAAAAATGTACCTAATACTGGCTTAGAATATAGGTAGGTGCTATTGCTATACATCTAACAAAATAACTTGAATATATCAATTTTTAATCATTTCTTGCCCCACACATTTTATTTTGTCCCATGACGCATAAAAGACAAAAGGAAAAAGCATAGACAAAAAATACAATTCCAATAATAACATTAAATACGAATGGATAAGTGAGATCCATGTCAGCAGACATAGCTCAGTGGTAGAATGTATGACTAGCATTTATGAGGCCCTAGGTTCAGTCCTCAGCACCTTGCTGATCTCTGCCAGGGACATGACAACACTGTAGATATGGTTTTTACTAGTGCTGGCCATCTGGATTTCCTCTGAGGGACCAGAGCACATGCACAAAATGTCCTTTCTGTCAGATTGACTTAGGTCATTGCTCTGTAGGTCCACAGGAATCCAGAAAGATCAGGTCTTTGTAGCTCTCTAACATCAAATCTGTATATAAATTCTGCCAAGCAGGGTCCAGGCATTCCCCTCTTGGAAGAAATCAATGGCCATATCCCTGAATGTCAATTGTTCCATTTCCTGGATTTCACACCGCCTGAAGCTCTCTCTGTGTAGCACGGAAACCTGGGGCTCCTGAGGATAGGAAAAGAAGCCCAGACGTGGATCCCAAGAATCTGGTATGTGTATTTTTAATTGTAACCTGTACATTTTATCTCCCTACCTTGAAGAAAGCATCTAGATATTACATTTTTGTTTTGTTAACTCTTTGAAACTCAGAGCATTGACAATGTCATCTTAGTGGAGGAAAAGCAGAGAAAACAGAATAGTGTTGAATTAGGGACTGAGATAAATTGTGGGACGAGTAAGATTTTTGTTTATTTCATAAGTTTGGAAGACTATTCCCCAGTTCTGGGAAACAGTCATGAAGCTTTCATTAAGCTTTTAGTGCCAAATGTGTATACTCAGAGGGGTAATTTTAAAATGTTTGCACAGGATCTTTGTATCAGGTATTGTTCCTGTTTCTGTAACTTGAGCTTTATTTCAGAGCTGATTTATTACCTGCATGAGACTATCCTTCCAGGAGTTATAAAAGGAAAAGACAAGCCCTTCACACTTTTAGCAGTACCAGAATAGCATTGTCTCTTAACTTTGAAATCCTGAAAGCTGTAGCAGCTTAAGAGTCTGAACTCACCTACTTCTCTACACTTTATTCCAAACCTTTCACAGACCCAGGTTTTTAAACATTTTATATTTTAATTTATTTTTAAAAATTTTTTTTGGTCCCAAGACTATAGTGCAATGTTGCTCAGAGTCAGAAAATATTAAGTAACTAAATGTGAGCCATGAGTATAAATTTAAGGCATCTAAATAGATTTATTTCTGGGCATATATTTGTACTGGTAATTTGATAACAGAGCATTGAATGAAGAAAGTGAAGAATGATCAAAATATGAGGGCGTGTGCACAGCACATTCAGATCTTATCAGCTCCAGGATCAGTTATCTGTTTGAAGAAAATTACATTGCATCTGTCAATAGACTTAATAACTCAGGGCCTGTGATTTGATAATGGATAATCACACAAATTCAGGAAGCTCAACCATATGCCATTCCAGTTTTCTATTCTCTTATTCACCTTAATTTTCTAGATGAGTGAAATTATCTAGTTCTGGACTCAAGATGGCACACATGGAAACAGGGCCTGCAGGAATCCAGCCGCCTTCCCATGTCAGACCCACACAGGTTGTGGCTGCCGGGTTATGTCTGCGACCCTGGCATCTAATTGAGATGGGCAGAGTTTGGAAAATTGTAAACCTGGACAATGCAAGTGATTAATGGATTGAAGATAATAAAGGGTGGATGTGGAACAGCTGGGAGAATTGGCTGGTGGGAAAGAGTGAGGCTGTAGAGGCCAAGCATAGGAGCAAAAGAAGAATTCTATGTCTCTGCATATAAACCATGAGGGAGAGGGACAAAATGGTAGAGATTATTTAGGGAAAACTTTTCCTGCAAGCAGGGGATCTCTCAAGGGCACTTCACTCCTATTGCTCTGATGCTATTTCTGCTTATAGAACCATTTCTCTATTCTCACCTAATATGGTCATTGTATCAGCTAGTAATGATTTCGGCTACAAGTATTGGATGACTTGATTTCAGTGATTTAAACAAATAGGTGCTTCCTGTTCTCAGATATCAAGAAGACCAGATGTAGGAAGATTCTGGTATTGATCTGGGAGTTCAATGATGTCATCAGGAACTCGAACTCTTTCTATCTTTCTGCTAGGCCCTCTATCCTCAGGCTGTTTGCTGGAGCTTCCCAGATGGCCACTGCATCTGTAGACCATCTCCCCCTTCCTAAGACAGGTGCCATTAGCACCTGTCCTTTCACATCAGGAGAAGCAAACCTGCCCCAGAGGTTCCTGATGAATGTTTACGTTGATCACCTGAGCCAGAACTGCACCACATCTACATGTTGAACTTTGAAGGAAGACGGCATAAGTGTCTCACTGGGGGCTGGCACACTGCTGCCTGAAAACATTTTTCGAATAAGGAAGGAGAGAATGATGTTCATCAGCTAGGCAATTGTTATGGTTTAGGTATGAGGTGTACCCCAAAAGTTCATGTATGAGACAATGCAAGAATTTTCAGAGGTGAGATGATTAGATTAAAAGAGATCTGATATAATCAGTGGATTAATCCACTGATGGATTACCTGGAAGGTAAGGGTAGGCAGGTAGTGTGTGATAGGAGTAAGTAGGTCCCTGGCGATATGATTTTGGGGATTACCTTTTGCTACTGATGAGCAAGCACACTCTGCTCCATTGTTGCCATATCCTGAGCTGCTTCCTCTTCCACGCCTTTCCACCATGATGTTTTGCCTCACTTCAGGCCCATAGCTATGGGCTCAGCTGTCTATGGACCAAGATGTCTGAAACCAGGAGCCAAAATAAACTTTTCTTCCTCTACAATTGTTCTTATCAGGTCTTTTGGTGACAGTGACAAAAAAGCTGACTAAAACAGCAATGAACAGGAAATACCACAATCATCCACCTAAGGTTTATAGTGGAAGGAGCATACGTGTTAGGCAGTTGTGCTATTCTCATGAGGAAGGGGTGGTCCAAGTAGTGCCAATGATGGCGGTCATCTGGGCACTGTGGTCTGTCTGTACATGCTCTGTTTAAATATACATGGATGAAATATTTTTAAAATTTTTATCAAATCAAGCAAAACCATAATATACCCTGGAGAGATGATTAAGTGGGAACAGGAAACTGAATCAATATTTTCAACCTGGCTCTTGGCAGGGAATTAACTTCTAAATTTCTATAAGGCCATAATCTGAGCTGAGTTTCTCTCTCTCTCTCTCTCTCTCTCTCTCGTTGTGTTGGCCTTTTGGTGCTTTGGTTTCCATGTACAGATGAAATAAGAGGACATCACATTTTAATTTAATGAAATAGATAAGAACTTGAAAACAAGGTACGTAACTTAGGTATATTTTGTATCTATAACACATCTTCTTTTTCTCCCAGACAAGTTCACAGGATTTGATGTACATCTAACATATTCCCAGAAAAACTAGACAGGGAAGTTGGCAGCAGATCTGATCATTCTATTTTGTTGATATGAATCCTGAGACTCAAATGTTCTGTCCTGAGTCACACAGCAATTGTGACCTCTGCAAATGTTGCTATAAAACTCTCCACCTGGGCAAATTGCTTTGCTGCGAACAGATGTTTCTCAGAAAGCCAAATCAAGACACCAAATGAAAACAAGACCATTTGTCCCTTATTTCCTTTTTAAGAAATGAGTTCCTCCAGTGATGAACTGGACTATGCAGAAGACATAGCCAGAAGATTTGCAGAAAGTAGGGCTTTTATTGGGAGATTCATGATATTATGAAAATGCCACCATTTTTGATACTGCATCTTTTATCCAAGAGGGAAAGAAGTTGAACCCCTCATAATTGTACCTAATCATTAAATTGATATATATTGGCATTTTAAATGATAATGGATGTGCCCTATTTTTCTTTTATTTATTCTCTCTCTAAACAACTATTTATGGGAATGGCCACTAAGCCCTTGGCCATTTCAAGGTGATGGAAGTCTTAGATGAGGTTGTTGTTCTCTTGGGGCTCCATTCTAGGAAAGGGGATAGACAAAGAGCAAATGTAAGTATTAGTCCTTTAAATGAGCTGAACTCAAAAGGCAACAAACACAAAATGACTTCATAGCTGTTTCCTTCTACTTTGTATCTTGGACTGTTTCATCCTTGCCCCATGGGTGAAACCTTGGGTTGGTTCACAATTTTTCCAATTTATTAACAAGAAGAGTCTCCAAAATATTGAAAGGACACTGCGGTAAGGTAAGAATAAAGTAGGTTTGTTGAAGGAACAGAAAACTAAAACAAACAAACAAACAAAAGCCACTGTGCTTAGTTGGAAAAGGGAAGAGAATGTGGAAGGAGATAGGTGGAGACTAGTCTGGTCAGTCATGGGTCAGCAGCATGGGTTTTATTGCCAGTGTGAGCAGCACACTGCAATTGGAGGGTTTTGAGCAAGGGAGTGGCATGATATGATGTGTAATTTAAAAGATCATTCTGATTTTTGCATGGAAATGGACTCTAAGGACGAGAGAAAGAAAACAGGAAAACCAATTGGGGGAGACTTTGCCTTGGTCCAGGTGAGAGCTGAGGGTGTGATATGGAGGATGGTGGAGATGGTCAGGATGTGCAAAGACTTTCAGGTGGACTCTCTGTCTTATAGTTCATGAAACCTACCATGGTGGCAGCTTAGTGTACCATTTAGGAAGCCTTCCTGGATCTAGCATGTATACCTTTGTGAGTCAAAGGGAAGAATGTTGTTTATATGATTTAGGAAAAGAAAAAGTCTTTTGGCCTTGGATATCTCAAAGCCCCAGTCTAAATGCAGGTCTGAAAATATGAGCATGTAATGAAGGCATGAAATCAGGCTCAGGAAAATTTCCCCTGACTCAGATTTTTTTCTAATTGTCTCACCTTGGCATAATTCAGTCTTCAATCCTTACACAGAGGAGAAGACTTCATTAAATATTGTAAAAACTGGATTTTCTGACTTTTTAAAAGGCTATTCCTTCTTCTTTTTCCTTCCCTTTCCCTTTTCTCCTCTTTCCTCCCTCATCCTCCTTCCTTTTTCTTTCATAAATAAATAAATGAATGGGAAAACAGAGGGTTTGATTTAATTTATTTGGGGAGAAAAACTCAAGGGGTGGACTATCACTGCACACATTTGTCAATGATGATTTTGAGGAGGGGAATACCAAATTCAGTGATATCGTTAGAAAAAATTGTAAAAAAGAGTCCTGACAAAGCCATAAACCACATCGAACATCGTCAGAAAACTGCAGCACAGAGGATGGTTTCAGAGAAGGATTTGTGAAGCAAAAATCCTGATTAAAGTTAAGAATAAAATGAGCTTTGTGCAGACCCATGGGCCCCTGGAGTGTAACTTAAGTCCCTGGCCTCCCCATGCTCTGCTGCAGGGTGGTTCTGTGAGGTGGTGGCAATGCCCCAGAGTGGGAGGGCTTTTCACTTCCAGGTCATAGGGGAAGTTGGTTTGGTTAGTCAGGGACTCTATATCCATTGTGATAGAAAGCTGGGTGGTTAAGCTCAAGACGATGTATTTTTTAATGCACACATGTACATACACACATGCATACCTTGCTGGGCTCTCAGATGAAGGATTCTGGTTTGACTTTTGTGATGCTTCAAACTGATCCTTCTTGAACATTTAAATTCAGCTAAGTTCTCTCCTTGACCTTGGCTTACCCTTTTCTCATTAGCTCTTACTCCAGGCCTTCACCCTGAATCTTTTTACTTTCTACTCTAGAACAAACTTTTTGGGCTCTCCTTGCCTTTCTCATCTCTCTTTCTCCTCTGGTCTCCCTTTCCTTATTTTCCATATTCTCTTCACTTTGTCCCCTGCTCTCTTTATCACAGGACACCCATAGCTTTTTCTGCTTCTTCTGGGCACTCTCCTCCATCCCCAGGAGTCCACCAGCCAGGTATTAGTAGTTGGAGATAATCAGAGATGCTTGTTTCCTGTATCCTTCAGATTCTGTCCTGGGGGAAGAGGATGTGGAAGTTACTCCAAGTGTAGGGACAGATTTGTGTCCATGAAGCCTCTGGTTGTTCTGTGATCATCCCAGGGACAAGGTGGATGTGTCCAGTGGGAATGGAAAGAGCCACGTGTTGGGTTGTAAACTTGTGTGGTAGGCCTGTCACAGCCTGTGTGCTCAGGATGACCATGTGTAAGTAAAGAGGTCAGACCAGACAAGGTTGAAGGTCCTTAAACCTCACTGACTCATTCATGGTTCAAAAGAGAGGATGTTCCTTATGACAAATTTTGCCAGAAAATTAAGAGTCCCTATAAATGAGAAAATTCTTCCATTTGCCTGTGAAAGTCCAGGAACAATCTGGGGCCCAGAAGGGTTCTCATGAGACTGGAAGGGCCCCAAGGAGTACGGTTGTATATGTCCCTATATCTCTTGAGAATGAATAGGTTTCCCATGCAATGTGAAAGAAGGACTCAAAGCTGCAGTTTGCTACTGACTGGGAAAGCCCACTGCCCACAGTGGAGACTGGTTTCTTGGCCTCCTGGGCTGCCCCTATATCTATCTCTGGTCACTGCAGCGGCTCTATTCCCTCTGTGACAATGGCTGCTGCCCTGATACACAGTTCATGGTGCTATCACCTGCCTAGCGAGGTGATGAATTGGCAGAGTCTCCTTTCTGCTTGTGAGTTGAACTTCCTTCAGGCCAGACCCAAAGCAACTCCAGGAAACTGGTTCCAAAGAGTGAGGAACCTATGAAATTTGTGAGATCTTTTCTTTCGGGGAAGTCTTTCCTTCTTTGCAAATGGCCACATTCCTCCTGGTGTCCTGTGAGGCCTCAGGTCTCCAGTGCCCACAGGCTTCCTCTGCTTCCGGCAGGCTGGGCTGGCCACAGGCCCCTTCTCTGGGGCCCTCTGCCAGCGCACGACTTGTCATTTCTCTGAAGATGCTTCTGTTTTTTTTCAAGGCAAATGAAACTTCATGGACCATTTGTTCCTGCTTTCCTAGAAGCAAGGGCCGGCACAAGGGAGGGAGTGGGGAAGGAGCGCAGAAAGTGGCTTCTCAGCACCAGCGCAGAGGAAAGTGCTGACCCAGCGGAGGGGCACTGGGACTCTGAGCCACACTCCAGGCAGATGCACAGCTGCGCATGCACATCAATCACGCAGCTTCTGAGTGTCAGGTAGAGCAGGACATTTAGTGATCAAGTGCTCTGTGTAAGAAATGTGGCAATCTCACTTTCTCTGTCTCTGTCCCTCTCCTTGCTCTAGCTTTCTCTCTTTTTAAAAACATGAACAGATATTTTTCGTTTCTAGCCCAGATGCTACTATTTTTCTGTTATTTGCACTTACTGAGTTAAAAATTCAACAGATGTTTCAAAAGGGTTTAGAACTAAATTCCTCATTAGAGACCATGACAAATAAATTGCACACCTAACTTTAGGGCCTTTCTTTGCTCAGACTCTTGAAAAAAATATATATATATATATATATATATATATATATAAATATATTCCCCCCCCCCCAGGGTTGAGAGGGAGACAAACAATGACAATGAAAAGAATATAATAATAATCCTGATTATTGACTGAGCTAGCTAGGACTTTCAGCTGCCCCAAGTACTTTCCCATCTGTTGGTTTATTCCACACTCATAGGTACCCCAAGTCAGGGCAGGTACTGTCGCCTCCATTTAACTTATGGAGAAATTGAAGCACACAGAGTAAAGGAAATGACTCAAAATTAAGCTGATCCACATCTAAAGATAAGATCTTGATCAGATCATGGCCTTCCATAGTCTTTGAACACCAGCCCCCAACCACGCACACAGACTTGAAAGGAATTCTTCAATTACCCAAATTTCCTAGGCTTTGCCAACAAAAGAGGTCCCAGTATAAGTAGCATCCACATTTTACTACTTTAAATTTCCTCCATTATGTCTCTGAGTTTCCAGGGATATCTCAGAAGTATTCACCAATGATTCCGGCCTTCCTGCCTTCGTTGACTGTCTTAAATTATTTATTAGTCCTGAATTTTACAAACATGACTTATATTGGTGGTAATGGTAGAGCTGGAGAGCATTGGGCCTTCTCCAAACTGCACAGAGGGAATCACCAATAGTGTGGTGGAACTTGTAACCCTTTCCAAGGCTGTGACTCTTGTGGCCTGCAGATATCAGACCATATCTCTCCCTGTGCTTATCAACTAGTGGGGTGATCTCCTGGGTCTCAGGATTTCTCCTGATAGCTTTATGGAATGGATCAATGAGGAAAAACTCAAAGAACACTCAGGTGGAATCTTCACCAATCCAGCAAGGATTCAGGCTCTTCAGAGCCCCCTGCTCCCACCCCTCCATCTTCAGCAACAGATTGAAAGCTCTGCACAAACTCTAGCTGGACAGGTTTGTCATAGGTTGTACCCCGAGGAACTGGGCATTTGCCATCACTAAGGCACATGTGAATCCTGTATATTACATAGGCTCGTTTCATCTTGTATCCCAGTGTTGGTGCTTTGCTGGGCCAGGTGTGCAGGTGCGATGTCCCACGGAGCAGAGAGTTGGCTGTGCAGTCAGCAGTTGGCATCTGAAGAAAGAACATTACACTGGGTTCCTGCTTCTTCCATAGCAGCTAGGTGCCTTGAATGCACCCATTTGGCTTTCCTGGGACACTGATATATTCTCCAGGGGTTTCGTTTTTGTTTTTTAATTCTCTGATCTCTTCAGATGCACAAAGCCAAGTGCCACACTCTTGCCACACATCTGGGGTCTTTTGTGTGAACAGTTTTCCTTGCCAAAATCTTCTAGATGATCCACTCTGTGGCCCCGGTTACTCTGTACCTTGAGACCACACAGTGCTGGAGCCGTTCTCCCCAACAGCCCTTGAGTCTTCCAGTTACCCCCAAGTCCCTTGTGCTAACAACCCTCTATCTTTTCATTAAAACCTTCTTTCTGTCTAGGACCTGAGCTGGAAACAGCCCATACTCTGCCTCTCTGGTCGTTCTCTCCCCGTCCCTGGTCCATCTTCAAAGGTCAATTTCCTAATCAGACAGTTAATGGCAGTCTGATCAGGCTCAGGAGAGGACATCATTCTGCTTGCCCTTCTGCTGCAGCTCTTAAATATTTAAAAACTTACAAAGGAGTGAAGAGCTGCCAGAGCAACACAGAAGTTTTGGTGTCGCCAAATTAGTCCTCGATTTCTTCTGTTAGGCCTTTTCTGGCAATCCTCCCAACAGACCCAAATATTTTCTTTTGCAATTGCAATTTTCTTGCAATGTTGATGTGAATAGAGAGTGGATATTTCTCAGCAGTCTAGTAGGCGAAGGGGATCAAAGAAATGAGAGCTGGGGACAGCTTGGCAACCTGCTGCCTCGAAGTCCATCTACTCACTGTCTCTGCTGCCAGAAGATTGTTCCTCATGTGGCCCAATCTCTTCCCTCCTGAAGGTCTTTGCACCAAAGTCACCTTATTAATGAGATCTTTATTAATCACTCTATTTAAAATTGTCACATTTCCCACACTAACTCATTTCTAACCAATTATCTAACTAACATCTCTGCTTAACTTTTCTTCGTAGCATTTTTTTAAAAAAATGGTGGTAAAATGCACATAACAAACTTTTCTTAACCATTTCTAAATGTAGAGTTCAGTAGTTTTAACTGTGTTCACATTGTTGTGCAGCCCATCTCTAGAATTCTTTTCATCTTGCAAAATTCAAAGAACATTAAGCTATAACGTTCTACTATTCCCTCCCTCAACCCCTGGCAACCACCAGGTTTGGTCTGGATAGAAGCAACCACATATCTGGAAGAGTACTAGAAATGCAGAATCTCAGGCCCCAACATTCTTCCCCAATTTTCAGGCACATTTATCCTTATTGCAATTCAGAGACTAAACATTTACTTTATTCCATAAAAGTAATTTCAGAACCTTATTGTTTAAATATGACCGTAATAGTTATTTTACATTTTCTCAGAAAAGCTGGTTTATTTGAAAAGATCTGTTAATCTGAAAGGACTTTGGAAGCAACCTTTTGAAACCATGATATTAGAACTCCTAGTCTGTGCTGTTTAAGATGTGGTAATAAATTTCAGTAAAGAAGAGCTTAAAGTAGAGCAAAAGCAAAAATAGTGCTTTGGATTTTAAGTATCTTTGTTCTTTTTTTCTCAGAACACTGAAGTCCCTGTCGGGCACTGTCAACCTAAAGAAAGGAAAGAGCTTTACATGGATTAAAATCATCCAATGCGTCTGTGCCCTTTTCCTCCAATCTAAATTCCAAGGGAACTTATCTCCACATTCTTTCACTTGTGTTACATCCATTACTATTACCACTGCTCTAATTCTTACGTATTTAGAGTCCAGCATGGAGTTCAGCTGTCTCAGTGATATTCATGGCAGATTGTTCTCACTCCCCTATCGGTATCAGAAGTTTAGGAGACACACATACTCACATACACATACACTCACACACATCAACCAAAAATTCCTATGGAGCTCAGAAGCCAAATCTAATCAGTTGAATAAACCTTCTTTAGCTTACTGATTTCATTCTTTATTGTTGGAGTAATTTCTCTATGACACAGTATTCATAAGACCTAACTGACGTCTAGCTAGGGGTTAATAGTTTAAGAAATAGTTCACATTAGACCACTTGCCTTATAGAAGTATGCATGGCTGGCTTTGTCTTCAAAAAAATTCATCTTCATACATATTCCTTGTTCTTCATGTATTTTTGTAGGAATAAGAAAGCCAAATACATCAGAACTCGAGGTTTAATAATTACTAGTAGTTGACAAATGGGGAAATTGGGGCTTTGAAATCTTAATTGATCCAGTGAAGTCTACACGGCTTCTTGGTGTCAGGCTAAGAGGAGAGCTCAGTGGTACCTTCTAATCATATTAAAAGGAAACAACAGGGAGGGGAGCTGACTGCCAGCCCTGGAACTGGATGCACTTTATTTAAAAATATAAGCAGGTATGCAGCAAGGGACTTCTACTTAACCTGCCAGTCGCTAACTCCTGCTGTGGCAATCTTCCAATACACTAAACACCAAGGCATTTTAAAATAAGCAAATGGCACTGGAGGTTTCTATGCCCGGTAGTGTTAACATTCAGTGGAAATTGGCCCTGAAATATCCCACGATGTATTGGTGACCTCTCCCAGGAAGTGGCTCTATAGCACTTTTATTTCTTGTGAGCCTCTCTTTCCTTTTTCTGTTGCCTTGAAGTCAAGGCAGAGAAAAACCGGGCAGGATGCCTCAATTTGGGCCAAATGACCTGTGTAATAGCAGTAGTTACAATTGATTCCAGAGGACACACACTCTTTGCTTCTTTCATTTCTACGTTATGAGGCAAATAGAAAAAAGAATGAATATTTGGGGCAGGGAGTGAGAAAAAAAATCACCAATTGTTTCTGTGGATAGGCACCAGCATGAATGTATGAGCCCGTAACCCAGGGCAGATTAAAGCGCTTTTGACAGTAATAGAGCCAAGATCAGACATCACGATTCTGAGCATCATTAAAGGGCGTACCGTTGGGGGTTCTTAGCATGAATCACAGGTGATTATGAAGGCCTTGCCACGTTGTGAGTACCTCTCATGCATACAGACTTAAAAACCTTTGTGCAAAATGATGGAAGGGGTCGAATCATAATATAATGATAGTTAACTGCTACTTTAGGAGAGCTGTTCTGCGTTGTTGGAGAAACTGAGTTTAAAAGGGATAGAGAGAGAGGTGATTTGACTTGGTTTAGATTTGAATGATGTGTTTCATGTTTTAGAAATGATTTGGATTTGGGTTATATTTGAAAAAAGAGGAGATGTTTTGATTTCAAATGTGACCAAATAAATAAATGGCTCATCAAGTTCCGAGTTCAGAATTCTAGATTGCAATATACTGTGGCCCCTGAAGGGTTTCTAGTTTACACAGGTGAGCAAGAAACACTTCTCTGGACCTGAACTCATGTCTGTCACTGCAGCTGACAGCGGCAGGAGGAAAGGCATCTGGGAATGCCAATGCGGTATGGGACCTGGGCTTGCCATCAGCAGCTGCACCCGTGTGCTGGAGGAGGCCAGGACTGCCAGCGTAGGAGCTGGGTGTTCAGGGAAGACACTAAACACTCCTCAAATCATTTCCTTGAAAATAAATAAGGCACAGATCCCACATTTGTTCTACAAGAGAACTGGCTCAAGAATCTTGGGTTAAATTTAATTGTGGGTAACTTAATTATGAGCAGGATGGGATTTTGTCTCATTCATGATTGATAAGTCATCCCCTCTCCCTTTCTGGTTTCTAGGCTACTTTCCACCCCAAGGCTTGGTGACTAGCCCATGGGATTCAGATTTTTAAGTTCACCTCTTTTTTAAAAAAATGCCCTCCCATCTGATTCTTATTCAATTATACTAAAACACTTGAAATACTATTTGTGTTTTTTAAAATATGAAGATCTGAATGAATAATTTATAGGCCTTCACAAATGTATTTTCCCTTAGAACTGAGAAATAGTTATTTGCTAAATATGCATGAAAAGAAACTTCAAAAGACTTTGGTTTGCCTTGAGATTACAACACAGGATTTTAAAAGCACTGGACTAAGCTGTCCCCTCACTCGATGTCACCGGCTCCTTCAGTGACAAGTGAACACATGGCTCTTCCTGGCACTTGCCATTTGCCACACTCAGTATCAACTGTCCCACCCAACTGGTTTATTTGCTCATATATTTTTACCCAAGCAAGTCTTCAAACATCTAGAAACTTTCATTTCTAGATGATTTACTCCTCCAGCCTCTTCAGGCCAGCCCTGGAAGATGCCTTTGGCCATTGGGCACAGAAAGTCAGCAAACTCTTTCAACTGTGCCTCATTGTAAAGACCTTTATTTTTTATTATTTTATTTTTTCTCTTAAGAGAAATCATGAGGCTCAGGTCAGCCAAAGAGTAACTGTTTAAACTTTTCAAGTAGAAATGAGCAATTCTCCATTTCACATCAATAACCACTAGTCTTGCTCCTAAAAATCTCTATATTTTTGAACAACCTCTTTTTAATGATGGTCTCGAATTTTGAGGTCCTCTGTATTACGGTGTGTCAAATGATGTCAGACCAGAGCATAGAAGTTCTCTGAAGGAAGTCCTGGAACCTTTAGCTTAGGGCCAGATGACCAAGTTTAGCAAATAAAATTCAGGGGACTCAATTAAATCTAAATTTAAGATAAACCATTCTTGTAATAAGTATAGCCCATGGAATATTTGGGACATACTTATTCTAACTTATTAGTTATTGTTTATTGAAATCCATATGTAACTGATATCCTGACAATTCTCTATTAGTATGGGGGGGTGGGGTGGAGATCATTTTATGTGGCCACAGGAATCGAAGTATGATCCAACACTAAGACCGCATGCCAGGAAGTCATGTCAAGGGAAGAACGGGGCCAGTCGACCTTACTGTGATGAAGAACTACAGAGAAAAATTGGAATCCATTGCACTGTATTGGGATCTAAGAGATCAGGCTTGGCGACATATAGAAAGGAGGTTAGAAAGACAGATTTGAATCAGATGACCGAGCCTGACAGTTTTCTGAGTGAGGATGTTCTCTATTACCCACAAGTGTCTTTCTTCCTTTTTTCTCTCTAAACTGCCCATAAAGATGGATGTGGTTTGCTATCTAACGATGCTATAGGAAGTTGAACATTAATGAAGAAAAGATGGCCATCTGTCCTGGCTCATGACCCTTTGGGCACTTAATGCTAACCAGCTTCTCTCCTGGTTAGTATTAAGGCAGTGTCACAGATTCTCTTATGCAGCTGGGGCTTAATGCACATAACAGGCCTTTTAAACTCGTTAAGAAAATAAGCATAAACCCACAAATCTGGCATCACCAGATCCTGGCTTCTTGTTTTATATCTCCATTCTGCTATGGTTGGGGAAGACTGAACTATATCCTGCAGATGGGGAGACACTGCGTAGAAATCAGGAGACCAGGAGCATGTGAAACTTGGCATCTCACTCCATCTCTCAGTTTTCTTGCCCTCCCTCCAATTAGAGGTAATAATCCTTTTCCTATAAAAGGGGGCGGATGTAGGAACCAGATCAATGAATGTGCCAGTTCCTGGAATGGACAAAAGAGATGAATACCAGAGGAGGTTGTTTTGTCTTGTTTTGTTTCTATCTCCACTATCTTCTTCCTGATAGCCACATGTCCTCATTTTCCTGGGATAGTCCAGATTTACTCCTTGTTATGTTTCAGATATTAGTGATCTCCTGATTACTTGTGTGAGACACTATAGGAATGTTTGGAGGTGATATGTTTAGATTATGGGAGCCATAACCTAATCAGTAGATTAATCCATTTGATGGATTAATAATTTGAAAGGACTACTACTGTACTGAGTGGTAACTGTAGGCAGGTAGGATGTGGCTGGAGGACAGAGGTCACTGGGTTATATTTTGTCTCTGGTTTCTCTCTCTCTCTCTCTCTCTCTCTGCTTCTTGGCTCAGCTGAGTAACCTTCCTCTGCCATGGCATTCTGCCATGATGTTCTATGTCACCTTGGGCCCCACACAATGGAGTCAGCCAACGGAACTGAACTTTTGAGCCCCAAATAAATTGTAAGCCCCAAATAAACTGTGAGCCCCAAATAAAATTTTCCTCCTCTATGTTGTTCATGTCAGATCTTTTGGCCACAATGATGCAAAACTGACTTTCATTCTTTTTTTTTTTTAATATTTTAGTTGTAGATGGACACAATGCTTTTATTTTATTTTTATGTGGTGCTGAGGATCAAACCCAGTGCCTCACATGTGTGAGGCAAGTGCTCCACTGCTGAGCCCCAGCCCCAGCCCCAGCCCCTTTCATTCTTAAACATGAAAAATGCATTATTATGTCACTGAGTTAGGGTCAATGTGTTTGCGAATACCAGACTAGTATATATTTGAAGAAATAGAATATTTGAACTTAGGACTCAGTCATTCAGAGGTCACACAATTGCTATTGGCCTGAAGGAATACCTAATTTCCCCATCCCAAGATAATACTCTCTTGCTATACCCCATTCTACTGCAACCCCCAAAACTGATAGTGAGTTCATATGTGGGAGAATAAAGCTAGAAGACTTTTTCTCTCCATCCAATAACCCCATAAGGTAGGGTTTTCAACCTCAGCACTATTGGCATTTTGGGTAGGGTGCTTCTTTGGGGAGGAACTGTCCTGCGTGCTCTAGGATGCTTAGCAGTATTATCTACTCAGTATAATGTCCAGTGTATACTAATAACATCTCCCTACGCTTGGTTGGGACAATCCAATATATTTTCATAAATCACTGAATGTCCCTGGTGGAAGAATCACCTTCAGTTTAGAATTACTACTCTTGGAGAGAAGGATCAAGATTTTCACGCCAAAAGTTTTATTTTGTCTACTTCATAAAGGTCAGAAGTGAACTATGGGGTGTGGGGGGGTTCCAATTGCACAGGTATAGCTCCAAACCATAGACTTAAAAACAACTGACACTGATATTTAAAAAGCCTTCCTATTTACCGAGAGGTTTCCATGCTTCAGGCCAAAGCTGCTTGCGTAGGCCTTGGGGAGGAGGCAACACACCTGTGGGCAGGTGCAGCACACTCCAGGCATATTCGGCAGCACTACCAGGATTGGGAGAGCGGAATAGATGGTCACCATTGAGGCTGCTTCCCATTGTCTAATGGTCTAGCAGGTTCCATCAGTGACACATGTCTCACAATACTGGAGGGATCTTGAGTCAACCTTCGTGACGGAAGGGAAGAATTGACTGGTGATGACTGAGTGCACATCTTGTAATCAGAATGTTAAACAGTTTTGACTCACTTTTATATAGAAAGGTAGGAAACCTGTGCTGTTTGTTCATAGAGTATTTCACTTTCTAGAATTTTCCCCGTGCCTCACACCTTTTGGTCAAAAATGTGTACCACTTGCCTCTAAGCAATAATAATATTAACTATAAAGAATAAATATTTACTCATTCTCTTCTACTAAGTTGTCTTTGGTCTAGAGTCTTTATCAACTAATAACTAGTATGCTGTGTAGGTACTGTGCCAGGGGCCCTCTGACTATCCTGAGTCCTGTTCTTTCTATAAGATGAGTAAGTTTCATTGTAAAAGTTTCCTGTTTAGGAAAACATTAACCTCTCTTCGTTCTTGGAGTGCTGTCTGATTGCTCGCTGTAGGGAGCATGCAGTCAAGACTGCCCATGTCACACTGTGAAAGCCTGCCATGGACTCGGGAGCAGAGGGACAGGCACCACTGTTCATGCCTTTATGTCTACTAGCATGTGGCAGGACTAACACCGAGCTTCAGTCCACTCCCACCCCTGCTGGTCTCCCTCAATTCTAGGCCGTGGTGGAGAATAGAAATAAGGATAAGCAAGTCCTATGGGCGGCATTCTTATTGATAGGGAATTGTCAATAATTAATGTGGACATTAACCAATAAAAATAAGAGCAATAAAGAATCATGTTGTCTCAGAGGGAAATGTTTGGGATTAAACAAGGACAGGGAACATCAGTCCTGGGTTGATACTATAGCACTTTATGGAATTTTCAAACTTTAAGAATTGCTCGGTCTCATTGCAGAATCTGAAAGTGAGAACTCATTTTGTTGAGCTGAGCTGGACACTTGGTTGTCAACTCTGAATAATTTTTTTTTTTCGGTATTTTATTTAGAGACAGGGCCTCACTGAGTTGCTGAGGCTGGTTTTGAACTTGCGATTCTCCTGCCTCAGCCTCCTGAGCTGCTGGGATTGCAGGCATGCACCACCAGATTTCTTTGAAGTTGGAAATTCTGACTTTTGTTTGTTTGTTCTTGAGCTGTGGTTAGCCTTCTCAAATACTAAAATAATTGGTAACCGGTAATGAAGGCTGCATGTGAATGTGAGGGAGAGAATGAGAGATTTCATCAGAATGATAAACGGAGTCCTGGTTCTGGGAAGGAACGGGCAAGGAGGATGGGAACTTTTACCCCAAGATCCTATGAGGCCCTGACTGCAGAGCTGCGGTGTAGGGAACGCTGGAATGTGAAACAAGTACCACGAGGCCCTCAAGCCAAACTCTCCCAACTGAATAAATGAGCTAATTCCACAATATCAGCCTGTGGATGTCCGTCTCCGTTATACCCCTCTCATCATTACCTTGGCCATCAGACAGTTCTGCTACATTACTCCACTGCACTGCCGAGAGAGAATCGACGATATTAAAACGACTCCATTGCTTTTATGAACTGGCTCTAGGAGGCCAGAGTCCATTTCCATTACCGAGATGTGTTGTGTGCCTAACCAAATGCTTTTGGAAGCAGATAATTAGGCATCGCAGGCTGTGATTGTTTAAAGAAGATATACATTCAGGTTTCAGACTCCGGTGTGTGAAATGTCTTGTACAAAGACCATGCTGACTTCCAGGAGTGCCCTGGGGTTATTTTGGCTGGGAATTGGGAAAGGGCCAGGGCTTCTTTCTGGAAAATACACTGTAGTAGAGGTAATGGCAATGTTTCAAATACAAACATTCTTGAGAGGCAACTGGTTAGCAGTTCTGAGGAAATCCAGCTACACACAAACCTGCCCCGGAAAAAATAATCACACCTTAGTGGTGTCCACAAAACCAGGGTGTTGTTTTGAAAAGCTTTAACCTCCTTGTTCTTAAAGTGCCAGAGCCAACAGGCATGGCTTGCATGGGCTGATACAAAGCATATTTGAATTCTGAAAACATTTAGGAGTTAAATAATACAAGATCCAGTATCTGGAAGAAATTACTGAAAATGCTGGTGTAAAGGGAACACATTTAGTACACCTTTTAAGGCCCCGAAGTGAGCCCTAAAGAGAAAAGATTCTTTTCAGATGGAACATATAGACAGCCTGGTGATGATAAAGGGAAAGACATAAGGAGACCATTTCCAGAACTTCCCAGGTGGTCAAGAGCAAAGATAGGGTGATTACTGGCTCATGTGACAAGAAGCCACACCTGAGTAAATCAGTGTCCATGGAGACCTCATCAAGACTTCCAGAAGATTCCAGATCTGGGATGGCCTTATTAGGAAGTGACTATAAATGTATTGCAATAGGAAGGGCAGACAGACCGGCTTGAGGAGCTGATTTCTTGGTCTAGGTCTGCCAACAATCTGCTGGAACTTGGATGTTCAAAGTATGGACCGTGGACCACAATAGCAGCAGCACCTGGGGCTTCTTGGAAATGCAGAAGCACAGGCTTCGCCCCAGACCTGCAGAATCAGAGTCCACATCTTAGCAAGATCCCTGGGTGATTCACTCCCACATTGCAGTTTATAACTTGTTGGACTCTGCCACAAAGACTATAAGGACGGAAGTCATATTATTCAGTCATTCTTTAACTCATCTATGTATTTAGCAAGTATTTATTGAGTGTTGACTTTGTGCCGGGTAACCCCTGGGGAGAAAGTGCTGATAAGACAGACAAGATTTCTGACATCACTGTATTTTATTTTCATATTAAATAGATTATGCTTCTTACAAATGATGACTATTTGAATCACCTCACTTATATTGACTCATTTTATCCTCTCACAACTCAGTGAGGCAGGTACTTCTATTTTATCAGGTTTTAGAGATAAGGAAAGGGAGGCACAGAAAGGTTAAGTAATCTTTCAAGGCCACACAGCTTACAGGTGGCGGAACCACGATTTGAATCCAGAGTCTGACATCAGAGACCAGGTTCTTAATCACTACGTTATGCTACCTGTCAGTCAGCTATTTACAACCTTTTGTTTTCTTTTAGGGAAATAAATAGAATGCTGTGATAGAAAAAAAAAAATAAAAATGAAGTGTGTCCTTAGCTAGACTTGGGAAGATAGTTGAGAGGTGACTTTTAATTGGAGACCTGTAGGAAAGGAGGGACTTTCCTATGAAGAGACACTGGAACAAATTGGAAGCAGAGGAAAAACAAGTGCAAAGTTTTTGAAGTTGAAACAATGTGGTCTTTTCTGAAAACCACCTCACACCAGCATGGTTAGAGCATGGAGATGGTGGAGGATGAGATTGGAGGTGAGGCTGGGGAGGTTGGAGGGGAGATCACCCAGGAAGGTAAGCAGCATAAGTGAGGCAGAGCTTTGGAGGACAGGGAAGGAGTTTGCATTTTATTCCAAGTGTTCTGGGAAGTCAGAATGGTTTTTGCAGAAGAGCAAGGAAAGCTGACTGCTGATCTGACTGCTGAGGGTGGAAGCAGCAAAAACCAAAGACTGAGTGTCCAACTGAGAGATGGCATGTCTTTCACCACGGCATGGGGATGGGGAGGGAACCCAGATGCAAAATCAGACTGGAAGCAGGACCAACGGAAATGGTTCCTCACACGTGTGGCTTTGTGAAACTGGATTATTACATGAGGGTTTCCAACTTGAGCACAATGGGTTCATGGTGCTGCTCTTTGCTGGGACAGGAAAAGCTGGGGGTGAGCAGGTTGGGACAGGTGGGAATCCTATATTCCTCTTGGGATATCAATTCAAGATGCTTGTGGATTTTACAAGTGGATCTTACAAGCCAGAGAGACATCCATGTTTTTTCAGGATTTCATTCTGGATGTAGAATAGATGCACAATTTAGTATTTGTTGAATGAATTTCAGGAGAGAAGACTTCCTGGTATGAAAAGAGATATTGCTCCCTAGGGATTTACTGTTGCCCAAATGTTTCTGTAACAGAAATCCAAACTTTTCCTTGTATAGTTGGAAATGACATAAAAATGTAAATGACAACCATCACAAAAACCAACTACTAACTATGGAGAGTTCACTTTAAATTAATTTACACTAAGCTATACATGACATGCACCATGTCTTCCTGAGAGCAGGTTTTGGTAGGCGAATTGCTGGCATTGGAAGAGAAGATGGCACCAAGGTAGAAATGCCGGCAAACATGTTTTATTTAATAGAATATCTGCAGTGGCTAGCCTGAGTGCTCTGTAAATGCTATTTCAGACAAGATGTCCAAGATAAATTTTGCCCAAGGCCAATACTATTCCATTAAAGTAAACTTTGTGACTCCAAATTCTTGGGAGGATTTGAACATTGTTTGAAAATCAATCACCTCCTCACAGCCAGATTCTTGCTGCATATTGTACACATTCCATACTTTGTTATCCTCTTAGCATTAATTATTCTGTGAGCTCCCACACAACAGAGACACAGAATTACTCATATGATACTGATGAGTACAGAAAAAGTATAGCTTCCATAATTAATAAATGTGTTCTGATGATGAGTTCTACCTGATTGGAGGAATGAAAACAACCATTGCCACCACCCTGATTTTAACTCATTTGAGCTATTGGTCCAATTCCTCTCCACACCCTTTCCTTTTTCAAGATGGTGTCTAGATAGAGCAAAAGGTCTTCACAGCTTTGGGAAGTAGGGGTGTCCCCATGATTTTCCTTGGGTGAAAGCCTGTTGGTGTCCACTGAGTCCTGCTTTAGCAGGATGCTTTCTTTGAACATTCTGCCTCTGGTGGATTTGTAGTGCTCCATAGCTTGATCCAGGCCCAGAGGCCTCTCTCTGTTCACTGGTCTCTTGTTGATTCTTGCTGCCTCTACAGATCCCTCTGAGCTCTGTCAATTTCTCCAAAATGTCCCTTGGCAAGGCCACCTATTGCACAGCCTGTAGGGTCATCTTGACTCCTATAAGGTCTGACGAATCTCTGTAGAGCTGAGGCCACATGGAAATTGAAGGCCTACTTAGAAATCTTTCTGTTCACTTGACCATGCTCTGCTAGTTACTCCTTCTCCCAGACCTACCTTACTACTGACCACACATATAATTGGTGACCTCTCTGTCTCTGTGCCCTTTGTTCTCTAGACCTCCAAAAGGAAGGAGAGTTTTCTCTTCCATCTTCTTTATCTCAAAGTGACTCGGTTTTCTATGTTCCAATGAAGCCAAAATGGAGAGGGGATATGAGACACAAGGAAACCTATATTGGAAAGCATTTCAAAAATATAATACTGCTTAAATATATATTTAGAATCTTTAAGTGCAGATGAGAGAGGCCTGAGGTGGTATAAAGTAGGGTCATGGAAAGTCTTGAGATATTCTTAAGGATAAAATGAATCTATCCAGAAGTAATAAAATTAGCCTCTGGAGAAGAATATCACATCTCTTCTTCCTTTTGTTTCCTTACTACATTTTTATTAGCAAATTAAAGACTCACTTCTCTAGTATCATAGAGCAGAATTTCTAAGAAAATAAAATTGATTAAAATGAGCAAGTATTTTTGGAGTCTACTGTGTGCTCATCATTCCTCTTGGTGCTATGGGGGTGAAAAAAGATAAAAGGCACATTAGCTGTCCACCAATAGGCCACGGTGGTTTTTGATAGATATGACACATGCTTATGAAGCAGTTGACAAATGAACCCAGGTGGGATAGGATTATTGGGGCAAGTGGCATTGCATAGACAGTGATTACTGGAAGACATGAGGAGTGGGAGGCCACTCTGAGCTTAGAGATCCCTAGGAATTATGGTTCATACACAAGATATTGAAGATGGCTGTGTTCCATTAAGGTAGATCAGTGGTAGAAGGTAGGAAAGGTAGAAGGAGCAATAAGAAACAAGATTTGAAGTATGACTGAATATAACTACATTGTCCAATATGGTAGCCACTAGCTATGCATGGTTACTGAACACTTAAAATAGGGAAATACAAATTGAGAAGAACACTAATTGTAAAAATATACACCACATGTTGAAGTTTTGATATGAAAAAAGAATGTGAAATATCTCAATAATTTTTAAATATTACTGATATAGTAAAATAATAATTTTTGGATATATTGGATTAAATGCATTATTCATAAAAATTTTTCATTTATTTTTATTTTATTTTTAAATGTGGCTACTAGAAAATTTAAAATTACTTTTGTGGCTTGCGTTAAATTTCTGTTGGGCAGCACTGACAGAAAAAGGTGTTAGGGAAGAGATGGCTTAACTAAATAAATGGGTCTGAGTCACCCCGGAGGTCTCCACTTCAAGAACAACCCTTTCTTTGTGAAACAAAGCAAAAGGAAACAAAATTTGTAAAACTTCTACAAGAAAGTAATCATTTAGTATCAAAGCAACCAAAAATTCAATAGTATTTCTAAATGAACTCACACTGTATTAACCCTCTACCAATTTCATATATATGAAAAACAAGACAGGTAGAATAAGACACCCTGGGTTTATGGGAGCCTGTCATCCCTTGCACTGGCTCAGGTCCTCCTGGGGTCTGTCATATAACTTTGGAGCCAGAACTGGGAATGGTGGAGGCAATCAGAAAAAGAAAATAGTGAATAGATTGTTGGTTACCAGGCATAAGAGTTGGGACTTCATTTCCTAGGCAGAGAAAAATCTTAAGGATCCCAGATTCTTCTATGCTTTTCTTTGGTTGTATACCTAGTGTGGTTTTCTGAGGTGGTTTGGCTTGTCTAGGGGCTGATTTCCACCCTTCCTACAGCTTGGATATTGCTGTAGGTGGCTTTGACCTCTGGAGGAAGAAATTGAGTGGAACTCTAAGAGACAGGGTCAGACCTTTCTGGGTGTCCTCACACCTCTTTTAGAATCACCATCTAGTATATAGTCAAGGCTGCCAACTGAGGGCCTCTTGCACACTTAGGTGACAGCTATAGAGCTGTTGTTATCTTGCAGTCAGAAACCCTGCTGGCTTCTTGACCTGTAAGTTTTTAAGTATCTTGAAATCCCCTTCCAGCTTCTGTTAAATGCCTTAATTCTGTTTCAAAGCCCAGCCTCTTCCTGGAAGATTCAAAACATTCAACTTACCTGTCAAATAAAAGATAACCATGACCTGCTGCTCTCAGGGCTGCTATCTGGGAAGCAGTCCTCACCATAGCAAAAGATATGTCACTTCAGGGTGTCATCTGAGGTTGGTGATAATTATAGCCACAAGGCCCATACCAGAGGGGTTAAAAGTAGACATTATAAACTTGAGTAACCTTGCTACTGATGGGGACATAGAGATTTTTATTTATTGGATTTCCCAAGCCTTTCTCAGGAGATTTTGTCCCGTAAGTCTTGCTGACAGATTTATCCTGAACTCTTGTCATCGATGGCTGTTTTCTCACTAAGCAGGTGGAGGGGAAAAGCTAAGGAAGGTAACTGCCAGCTGAGAGGTTGTTCATGTATCAGCACCATGAAGTGGACATAAATTAAATGTATTCTTCAAGACCTTAGTTAGCCATTGCTTCTGCCTTGCCCTAGATTTTTCCTCTGGGACAGTATTTGCTGTTGGCATTAGCTTTATTGTGGACAGAGGTAACTAGAGACTGAGGCCTTGCCCATAAGGCGTGCATAGGCTATCAGGATTCACAAATGGGGTGGGGAGGAGCGAGGGCTCCAGGCTAGGCAAAATCCCATGATACCAAGCTTCCAGATAGCATTTCCAGGAGCATCTAAATTGATAGACACCACCACCACCATACATGGCTCAGGGAAAATTCCAGTTGACCTCTGTTCAACTCAGGGGGCAGAGTTCTGTGGGGAGGGAATGAAGGGATATAGGAAGCAAGGACAGAAATGGTGGGAAAAATACCATAAAATTTTATTTGAGTCCAATATTTCCAGTCTTTCATTTGTCATGGAATCCTTTGTTCAAAAGAATTGCTCTTATTAACATTTACTTAGCTCATCCTGTTAACTAGGAAACTGAACTCAATGTTTTATATATACAGTAGTTTCTCTTATTCTGGCGGTTATGTTCCAGGACCCCTCTGGATGCCTGAAACCTCAGCTAGCATTGAACTCTATATGCAGCATGTTTTTCTTTTTCCTGTAAATGCATACTATGATAGGGTTTAATTTATAATTTATGGACAGTAAGAGATTAGCAATAACTAATGATAAAATAGAACAATGATAATAATATACGGTAATAAAAGTTGTCATGTAGTCTTTTTGTAGGCTCAATTTTTTCTGGTGCCATACATTGCCCTCAGTCGGAGTACATTTACTCTTTATTTTTTCTACCCAGAAATATAATGCCTTTTCCATCTTAATTACACACTCACCACTTACTGTGACTGTAATCTTTGCTGTTTGAGGTGCAACAGCGAAAGTAGCATGAATTTTTCTTCCTCTTTCGTAACTTTACAGGTCGATTTGTTCTTACTGCGGATCTCCAGAACCTCAGTATACATTGTTTTCCTTGTTGAGGACGTTTACCTTTTCACTTAATGGAAACACTTTTTGACTCCTGCTCAGCATATCCAAATCACCAGCATCTCCCCTCTTATGATTTGGCAAAATTGTTAAGTGAAACAAGGGTTATCTGAACCCTGGGATACCATGATTGTCAATCGGAAAATTGAGACAGCTACTAGGCAACCTAACAGACAGGTAGCATATACAATGTGGATGCACTGGATGATGGGATGTATCATGTCTTTGGCATGTCAATGCAGCACGATGGCATGAGATGTTATCACACTGTTCAGAATGACATGCAATTTAAAGATTATAAATTATTTATTTCTGGAATTTTCCATTTAATGGTTTTGCACCAGTTTATAGTAGGTAACCAAAACCTGGCATGCAAACCTGGAGTGAAAAACCATGCCTAAGAGGCATGAGTGAGGGGGGTGGTCACTCAGTCTTCATATAGCACTAGGAGGCAGATAAAGTTATTATCTTCATTTTCCAGACCAGGAATCTAAGACACAGATATTAAGAATTTGCCTGAGGTCCCACAGATAAGAAGAGGTAGAACTGGAATTGAAGCCCTGGCAATTGGTGATTGAAGCCTGGGCAGCTAGTGTCAGAGTTGGTGCTACTGGAATCAGATGTGATGGGCGTGTCTTCAGAGACATTCTCTTTACCTCTGTGTTCCACTGGGGGGATCAACCAATGAACAGGAAGTCACAGAGGTGCTGTTGCTGAAGATGGAGTGGAATGTGACCCAAACCTGATCCAGTCACCTCTTCACCCTCATCCCAGTGCCTTATTAGGGGAGTCAGTTGACTTCCAATCGCCACATTCCCTATATTCTTGGTTGATGAGGCTTAGAAACTGGAAGCTTTTAGGTTGCAGAGCCTGGTCATTTGAATTCTCCGATTGCTTTCAATGAACCAACCTCCAAACAACAGTACCAACAAGCCTGAGTGTACCTGAAATCCTGTTGCACCCATTTCTCAGAGCCAAAAAGTTGAGTATGCCAAGCCCAATGAACACTTGGAATATGTTATAGAAACAGAAAATTATGGAAGAACTAGGAAATGATATCAACCCTTCCCAATTCTCTGCCAGCAGCCAATGAGCAAGTGTTTATCCAAGGCCTGCAAATCCCCAAAAGATGGCCACTAAATGCTTGAGGTGCTATTCTTATGACTTCCTGAACACTCTCGGTCGTTATCAGAGCTGTGTCCTCCAGAATTTTAACCTAATGTAGTCTCCCTGCCCTGCTGCCCTTAAAAGACCAGTTCTTTTGTTTGGTTTGTGCAAAATAGCCCTTTCAGAGGGCTATTCTATTCTATAGTTTCTATTCTATAGTTTTTAATAGGAAATTCACTATTTCCTGCTCCTCTTACTCAGCTTTCTCCTTCTCAAAGAAAAAGACTTGATTGTTTTTTATTCAATCTGCTTTGAGGTTAAAAATATATTTATGTAATCAGTTGCCCACTATGGAAGTCAAAACTAGGAGGGAGGCTTGGGCTTATCAGAATAAGGAAGGTGGAGGCAAGACCTGCAAAGATGCTTGGGAAAAAGTTGATCCTTTTTGTATTTCTATGTCCCTTTGCTGAATGTGGATACTACCTTGCCTAAAGCCAGATCTGAGAATGCAGAAGTAAAGGCTAAGTGGTTTCGTATTTCTGAAAGGAAGAACTAATGTTTAAGAACTTTCAAGTGTTCTTGCAATGCCAGTGGGCTTCACAGGTGGGCAACCTGTGCGGTGGTATTGAGCACCATGCCCTGAAAGGCTTCTCTCTTGGTGGAATGCTCTGCTCTCATCATCTTGAAATGCTTAATGATTTTTTTTTTAAATGGGACCCACATTTTCATTTTGCACTGGATGTGGTAAATTATGTAGCCCATGTAGCCTGCAACCCAGTTTGGGATATATGTGTTCGTGGTGAAAATGGGTTGGGAAAGCTATGTTAGTTAGGGAGTTATGGCCCACTCTGGTTCCCGGTCTTGTTATAAAAACCTAAAAAAAATATAAAATATGTATTTAAAAAATGTAAAAAAAATCTATATTATCCGGGAAGCATGTGGTTACACTGAACTTGATATTCACCTTTACGAGTTAACAGAATAGTCATTTCTCAGTGCCTTGTGCTATTTTTGGCTTATAGATCCTAAGACTGGAGCGTGTGCCCTTTCCTAACCAGTGCTTGTCTTGCTGGCAATAAGGTTACCACGGGTCAGGGCCTAGCTGCTCCATCTGTTGTTTTCCTCCTGGATGAAGAATGAGACTTTACAATGAAGTGAAATGGGAGTTTCGGTAGAGTCTATCATCCTTCTAGTTGATAACATTTAAAGTAAATTATCAAATGATTCCAAGAAACTTCAGGTCATTATGTTCAAAACATCCAGTGTTATTTTTCAAGGTAAATGTTGAAAAATGCCAGCATCATAACAAATTAGTTTATTCATATAATCTTTATTACAGTCACAATAAAATATATAGAGCTTTTGAAAGAAGACATTGGAAAGTAAATAGTCCATAATATAATTGTAATTATTAGCAAGATTATGAAACTCAGATGTAAGATAGAATAATGAAGATAAACAATAATAAAAGAAAAACATAGGTAGCAACATTAAAAAAAATAGATGATGAAATTCCTAATCTGGTTTGTTAAGTAACATCAAAACCCAGAAGTTCACTTTGTTAAAGTTAGGCAGAGACTAGTTAGGCCCTGAGCACTGTGCATGGTGGGGTCATTTTGACATCTGCTCTTTTCAGCCGTCTTAAGAGAAGACCAGCATGGTGACCCTCATTTTATGAGACTTTGCAATGTACTCAGGAGTCCTAAGTTTTCTTCAGTACAGGCTTTGAAAATTCAAGCATCCACAGCACCCAAGCGGGCCACCACAAGGGGAGATGTACCCTGGGGGGAGACTGGGTTGAACTGTAGAGCCACATCTAGTCCCAAATGGACAGCCTCCTCAGCAACTGACAGTAGTTGACCTGAGGGAATGCTGTTGGAAGCTCTGATTTTTCAAGAGGAGTAGGTCACCTTCAGTGGTAGATTTAAATTGCTCTTTAGTGACTCAAAATGTTAAAAATTTAGCTGTTGAAAAAGCTAAAGTGGGTAAAAGTCCCTGTGGATTGCTTACATCCTGTATAAGCACATGATGGGCAGGGGACAAGGATTAGGGTACGGAGGAGGGAAGACATTTCAGGATGTTATTTTCAGGATTGGAGTTATTTTCATAAACGAGAGCAAACCCATTCTTTTTACCTTAGATTATGGGATAACACTTTTTCTTCTGCTAATTTAGTTGACGCTGTTCTCACATAGTTCCTTCTCATGGACTCCATTTTCCTGAAAACAAAATAGAAGTAAAAACCTCCTGGTGTTTGCTTCACAATGAATATTAAAAAATAATGTGGTAGGTACAGAAATTTCAGGCTGAGAAATGTGCAATGAACTAGACCACACCATTTTGGCTATTAATTGATAGGAGAGGTACACTTATTTCTTGCAATAGGCATTGCCCAATGGGAAAATGACCTAAGTCATTCTTTTACTTTGAAGTCTGAAATTTTTTAAAGTCAAATGATTGACTTTTTGAAAGAATTATGAACTATTTTTCTGTTGGTGAGCTGGTTAGACTAAGGTAAGGTTTTTCAGATTAGTAAATAAACTATTTTTTAAAGCCATTTTTAGTTATCTCCATATAGATACATAATCATTTCTGTTTGAAATGTATAATTCTAGCTATTAAAATTTATGCTATTGATTAACAAGAAGACTAGAGCATCTTGTATTTTCCACTGGCAAATTTCATAGGTTAACCTTTGTATTAGTCAGTTTTCTGTTTCTGTAACAAATATCTGAAGTAATCAACTTACGAAGAAAAAAGGTTTATTATGGCTCACAGTTTTAGAGGTTTCAGTCCATGATTACTTGACCTTGTTGCTTTGGGGCCTGTGTTAAGGCAGTTAATTGTGGCAGGAGTATGTGATAGAGGAAACCTATTTGTCTCATGGCCAGGTGCAAGAGACAGAGGTAGGGGCTGAGTCAGACTATCCTCCTTGTTTATTTGTCCCCAGTGACTGGAAGAACTTTCACTAGATCTCATCACGTAAAGATTCCACCAAACTAGAGACTAAATCTTTAACATATGATTAAAGGAACATTCCAGATCCAAACTGTATCATCCTTTCTTCTTTATTCCCTTAAAGGGAATAAAGTCAGTTCATATGGATAGAAATGTGTGCATATGTTTGTGATGTGGGGTGTGAAGTACATGTGAATGTGTGTGTTCCGTCCCACAAAACAGCTTTTGATGTTTATAGGCTCAATGCTACGGCCAAAGTGCATTCAGAATCACCTTTGGGGATGTGACATTTTTTAGATCATCCCTAAATTTCTGTCTTCCTTTTTGCCTGCTGTTTTTGTTTCGTGCTGTCTCTCTTCTCTGACCATCTTGTTTTCTTGTCTCCTCAGACTCTCTTCAAAGTCAAGTACGCATGATTTGCTTGTACTATCAATTTGCTTCTTTCTCTGTAGATTATTCATTCAGTCTTCTACCTTGAAATATCATAGGTCTTCTCACCACACTCTGTGCTCCAAACCCATCCTTCATTCTTACAGTTATGTTTACTCTTCCCTCTTTTAACTCCACCTTATGTGATGTTTTCTCCCTTCTTGGATTTTGTTACTTGTTTCTAACTCAGTTTTCTCTCTTGCTCAGAATAATGTAGTTGCTCTTTTCTTAGTCCTGTAGTCACCCCTGAGAAATTAATAGTGTCTTCCTCATCCCTTCTCTCCTACTCTTTGCCCCTCTCCCCTTTTTTCCTTTCCTTTCTTTCAACTTTCTTCCTGTTCCAGCCATTTCCAAAACACAGCTTGCAAAGATGCTTAAAATAGAGTCAAATTTAAGAAATAAAAAGTGAGACACAAGGAACTCAGAATAGAAAATACAATACGAATGAAGAGTGAGGTCAGTATACAAACCCAAGCCACAGAGTTTGGCTCCCCAGACACTTTCTTCTTCCTCCCCCAACTCCCTGCTTGACTTCGTGATTTTTCTTTTCTGGAAGAGGTCAGAGAAGGCCTCCCAGAGCTTGAGGGTCAAAAGGTATCATGACCACTTAGCTATGTTGGAACCATAGCTAAAGGCCGGGATGAGAACAACTGGCCTTTGCAAGCGTACAAATACCAGACATTTTATTACTGACACACAGCTCTTACTGACAACTGCTTGTCAAAGGGAAAATGCCAGTCATGAGGAACGAGCTGGGTGTCACCTCCCCACTGGATTTAGATCTCATCACATGGTAACCCGAGGGTGGATCATGCATCATCCCCAATTGATATTGTGTTACCTCCCCAGGACTGTGCCTGCCTCTCCCTTTCTAGTTTTGAAAAATCCCTGTGAAAAGGTTCCTAAGGGACCTTCTACCATATCCCACCAGGCTCGGGGCTGGAGGGCATTTCTGCCCCTGGAGTTTTCTGAGACTTGGGAACCCTGCAGTTTCTTGATGGCTGATTCTACTGTTGATCTTGATTTCCTTACACATTTCTCCTTCCTCCTTCTGGAAATTTATGCCTGTTCTTGGCATATACCTCCCATTTCCCCACCCCTGTCTTTTGTGAACACTCAGGTGGAAAATTCACTTAATTTGTTTTTTTTTTTTTTTTTGCTTCTTCAGGCTATAAATTCCCTTTGCCATTTCTGACCTCTGGTTCCTTATGTATGTAATAAGTCTTATTTATTTCAATCTTTTATGTAATTCACCTTGTGTTTATTCTCCACCTTGGCTTGTCTGATCATTTCCTTGTAGGATCTTGATTTTCCTCTGTCCTAGTCCAGGCCCTCCTCTACCTGGTATTTTACACCTTGTCTATATCCTAGATCCTCGCTGCTGACTGATCTTTCTGCCACTGACTTCCTCGTCCCTCATCTCCTCCTCCACTCTTGGTATTTATTGCCATGCCTTTCTCGTTGCCTGGTAATCACTGGTCTCACTTTTCCATTTCTGCTTCTCACTTCCGTTCCATTGCTTTATTCCATCATCACTCCTGCCATAATTTTTCAGCCACCTAAGATGATGCTGACTTGAGATGATTTGCTGTGGCCCATACTCAGACTCAGTTATGACACAGAGATCAGGCCCATCCTCCTCCTCTGTCTTCCTCCCTGTAGAAAGCAGCCAAGTTAATTCAACTTCCTATCCATCGTGTAAGAAATCACTCCCCAACCATATGGGATAACTTATGGCTGCAAATAAAACTCTCCCAATGTTTTGCTCCTCGCAAGTTTTCACTTCTTTGGCAGAGCTCGAGTGAGCCCAGGATGTGAAAATCTCTAGGGAGTGCTTATCTTCATGAAAATCCTTTCTCTGCTTCTAGAATGTTCCTTCCAATCGTGGATACTTAGCTTTCCTATAACATTACAGAGTGCATCTTGAATTTTCTCCTTCACCCCTACTCCCACTCCTGACCTGTCCTTCTTTGTCAGAGAAGGTAATTTTAAGTTGTCAGCTGAGTGTGTTCTGCTCAATTCATGGGAGAAAGGAATTTTCTTCAATAAACACTGACTCTCACTTTTTTTGTTGTTTTAATTTATGAATATTGACTTGCATTAAAATAAAAAATTTCAGTTGATTTGGTTGATTCTTTTGCTGGGGTCTTGTTGAGTATGTGTAGGTGACTTTGAACATGGTTTGCAAAGGTGGTGCTTGGTATTACCCTGAACAAAGCCTCCCGTAGGCCCTCTGGGGTCATGTAGATAATCTCATTTTCTCTTAGAGATATTACAGAACTACTCTGGAATAAGAAAGAAGTACTAAATATATGTTAGTGGAGTATGGACTAACCAGCCAAACTCTATTCTTTCTTTCTTTCTTTCTTTCTTTCTTTCTTTCTTTCTTTCTTTCTTTCTTTCTTTCTTTCTTTCTTTTTTCCTTTCTTTCTTCTTATCATTCCTAAGCTCTTCTGACAATAGGGACGAAGGCAGCTAGCTACGTGATCATGTTGAACAAATTCATGTCCCCATAGTTTAGTAGAAATAATTGTTTCCAGGACATGTTCACACCCATTTCTTAAATCTTAACTTTATCCTCATTGACTTTTAAAGTTATTTCCTGAATTATGATTTCCTATGTAGTGGCTAAAGCATTCAAGGTTGTGGAAAGGAGTCAGCAGTCATGGGTTACTCTATAGTTCCATGCCTTGGTCACCCCCGAGTAAATGGCCTAACCTTTCATGCCTTTGTTTCAGTGATACTGTGAAAATGAGCTGACATGGCCCTAAAAAACAATAGCAGGAAAGCAGTCAATGCTATTAGTTAAGTAGATTTGCATTTATGCTCAAGATTTTAAAACTTTGCCTGGTAGCTTTCCAATCACCAGTCTTTTGAAAGCTCCATTCTCCAGACTTTGCAAGCATTTGCAGTGTATGATCCTTAAAATTGTAACTCTTACCTGTCCTAATGTCTTAGAGAGTATTCTTGAAGGTAGGGCATTTTTAAAATGTCAATTCCTTCCATTTTATTCTGTGTCAGTTACACACATTCAAATTGACTACTACTGTAACAGGATGCTGAATCAGAGATTATCTTTTAAAGGACACCCTAAATATACAGAATGCTGTAGAATTGCTTTCAATACTTGAATCATTAGTAAAATGTGCCATATTTTCAGGAATTTGGGGACATTTTCCCTTTGCTTCCCCCAAGAAAATCACTAAGCAGCTTTCCATGCTTATTGTAGTTTGTGGTGATTATTATCATCATTGTTATTACATAAAATACATTGTATTTCACAATTCCAGATATAGGCCTGGTAGGAGAGTATCCCTAGAAGTTATATAGATTTAAATGTAGCCAAGGTTTAACTGACTGATACTGGATTCTTTCCTAGGCAGATGTTGCATGTGGCTGTTTAGTGAAGAGACACCTTGGTTTCTTGGGAGGTGGGAGAAATAAACACAGAATGAGGAACTTTGGTAGACCAGAGATCTAAAACAGATTTTGTCATGCATATTTGTCTCTGCATTTCCTTGATCCCTTTCGTCTCTACATCTCAGCTAATTTTAAAAGTCACTTTTCAGAGCCCCTGATTCTGCAGATTCCATGATGCTATCTGCTGACCTGACAGACCAAACTGGAGAAATGATCCATAAGCAGACTGGTCAGATTGGTTCAATACCATGGGAGAATTATCAGAAAATAACCCAAATGCATTAGATTTATGTGTGTTTATTTTATATCCTGCTATTTTGCTGAATTCATTAATTAGGTCAAGAAGTTTCCTGGTGGAGATTTTGGATCCTCTAAATATAGGATCATGTCATTGACAAACAGTGACAGCTTGAGTTCTTCTTTTCCTATTCGTATTCCTTTAATTCCTGTGGTCTGTCTAATTGCTTTGGCTAGTATTTCAAGCACGATGTTGAACAGAAGTGGTGATAGGGGGCATCCCTGTCTTGCTCCAGTTTTAAAGGGAATGCTTTCAGTTTTTCACCATTAAGAATAATGTTGGCAGTGGGCTTAGCATAAATAGCCTTTACAATGTTGAGGTATGTTCCTACCATCCTTATTTTTTCTAGTGTTTTGAGCATGAAGGGGTGTTGTATTTTGTTAAATGCTTTTTCTGCATCTAGTGAAATAATCATGATTCTTAACTGTACGTCTATTGATATGATGAATTACATTTGTTGATTTCCAGATGTTGAACCAACCTTGCATCCCTGAAATGAACCCCACTTGATGTTAGTACACTATCTTCTTAATATGCTTTTGTAAGCAATTTGCCGGAATTTTGTTCAGAATTCTTATGTCTATATTCATCAGAGATATTGATCTAAATTTTTCTTTCCTAGATGAGTCTTTGTCTGGTTTTGGTATCAGAGTGATACTAGCTTCATAGAATGAATTTGGAAGGGTTTCCTCCTTTTCTATTTCATGAAATACTTTCAGGAGTATAAGTTCTTCTTTGAAGGTCTTATAGAACTCAACTGAGAATCCGTCTGGTCCCAGGCTTTTCTTGGTTGGTAGGCTTCTGATGGCTTCTTCTATTTCATTGCTTGAAATTGATCTGTTTAGATTGTGTATGTCCTCCTGGTTCAGTTTGGGAGGATCATATGTCTCTAGAAATTTGTTGATATCTTTGAGATTTTTCTATTTTGTTGGAGTATAGATTTTCAAAGCAGCTTCTAATTATGTTTTGTATTTCAATGGTGTCTGAAGTGATATTACCTTTTTCATCATGAATTTTAGTAATTTGAGTTTTCTCTCTCCTTCTCTTTGTTAGTGTGGCTAAGGCTTTATCTATTTTGTTTACTTTTTCAAAGATCCAGGCTTCTTGACCTAATTAATGAATTCAGCAAAATAGCAGGATATAAAATAAACACACATAAATCGAATGCATTTATATATATAAGCAATGAATCATCTGAAAGAGAAATGAGGAAAACAACTCAATTCACAATAGCCTCAAAGAAAATAAAATACTTGGGAATCAATCTAACAAAAGAGGTAGAAGACCTCTATGATGAAAGCTATAGAACATTAAAGAAAGAAATTGAGGAAGATCTTAGAAGACGGAAAGATCTCCCATGTTCTTGGATAGGCAGAATTAATAAAATCAAAATGGCCATACTTCCAATTAAAATCCCAATGACATTCCTCATAGAAATAGAGAAAGCAATCATGAAATTCATTTAAAAGAACAAAAGACCCAGAATAGCCAAAGAAATCCTGGGCAGGAAGAGTGATGCAGGAGGTATCACAATACCAGACCTTAAACTCTACTATAGAGCAATAGTAACAAAAACGGCATGGTATTGGCACCAAAATAGACAGGAAGACCAATGGTACAGAATAGAAGATGCAGAGACAAACCCACATAAGTACCGTTATCTCATTCTAGACAAAGGTGCCAAAAACATGCAATGGAGAAAAGATAGCCTCTTCAACAAATGGTGCTGGCAAAACTGGAAATCCATATGTAGCAAAATGAAATTAAACCCTTATTTCTCACCCTGTACAAAACTCAACTCAAAATGGATCAAGGATCTAGGAATCAGACCTGATTCCTATTTGGGACCCTTCACCAAATAGAATAAAAAGTAGACCCAAATCTTCATCATGTTGGCTTAGGACCAGACTTCCTTAACATGACCCACAGAAATAAAAGCAAGAATCAATAAATGGGATGGATTCAAACTAAAAAACTTTTTATCATCAAAGGAAACAATCAATAATGCGAAAAGAGAGCCTAGAGTAGGAAAAAAAATTTTTTTTTTTGGGTACTGGGGATTGAACCCAGGGGTACTCCACCACTGAGCCACATCCCCAGCCCTATTTTGTATTTTATTTAGAGACAGGGTCTCACTGAGTTGCTTAGGGCCTTGCTAAGTTGCTGAGGCTGGCTTTGAACTCGTGATCCTCCTGCCTCAGCCTTCCAAGTGCTGGGATTACAGGTGTGCGTCACCGCGCCCGGCCAGAGTGGGAAAAAATCTTTTCCACACATACTTCAGACAAAGCACTGATCTCCAAAATTTATAAGGAACTTAAAAAAACTTTACACCAAAAATACAGAGAACCCAATCAATAAATGGGCTAAGGAACTAGGCAGACACTTCACAGAAGAAGATATGCAGGTGATCAACAAATATATGAAAAAGTGCTCATCAGCTCTAGTAATTAGAGAAATGCAAATTAAAACCACCCGAAGATTTTATCTAACTCCAATTAGAATGGCGATTATCAAGAACACAAGCAATAATAAATGTTGGCGTGGATGTGGGGAAAAAGGCACACTCATACATTGCTGGTAGAGTTGCAAATTGGTGCAGCCACTCTGGAAAGCAGTATGGTGATTCCTCAGAAAACTTAGAATGGACTCGCCATTTGACCCAGTTATCCCACTCCTCGGTTTATACCCAAAGGTCTTAAAATCAGCAAAGTATAGGGATGCAGCCACATCTGTGTTCATAGCTGCTCAATTCACAATAGCTAGATTGTGGAAACAACCTAGATGCCCTTCAATTGATGAATGAATAAAGAAACTGTGGTATATACACACAATGGAATATTACTCAGCCATAAAAAAAGAACAAAACTATGGCATTTGCTGGTAAATGGGTGGAGTTGGAGAATATCACGCTAAGTGAAATAAGCCAAGCCCAAAAAACCAAAGTCTGAATGTTTTCTCTGAAGTGGAGGATGATACATAACAGGAGAGGTGGGGGTGGCAGCGGGGGACAAGAGAAGAAAGGAGGAACTTTGGATGGTGTAGAGGAAAATGGGATAGGAGAAGGTGGGGGGAAGGAAAGAGTAGATTGAGACACACAGTAGTAACCTATATATGTAAGATTACATGACTTATGTGAATCTACATTGTGTATAAGCATGGAAATGAAAAATTGTACCCTATGTGTACAAAAATGTGGAAAAATACTATCATGTATAACTAAATATAAAAGATAGAAAAAAATAACCCAGGTTTCTTAACCCACTTGAACAGAGAGATTCTCATAGAAACCTGTCCCTCCAGGGGTTTCTGTTCTTGCCACTCAAAACAGAAGTTTCAGGGAGGGTTGATATTTGGAGAGACCAGGAATTTCCCTTTTTACCTCTAAAAACTAATGTTTGTTTTTTTCTTAAATCATTCAGTTATTGACACTGTAATGGTCCCTTAAAGAAAAAAAAGTCCAAAAGCCTAGTCACATACAAAAATAAGCATTTGCATCTTGCTCAAATATTTGTTGGTTGGTTTTGGTTTGGCTGGACTTGGCTTAGGGTTGATTTCAGGTCTGTTTCATTTGTCTCTTGTCATTCTGGGACCTGTGGCTCCAGGAAGCTCTTCCTATGGTGATGGCAGAAACATAAGTGCAAGTCCCCTGGGCAGGGGACTTTCCAGCTGTTCTTGCTAACTCCAGCAGGCCAAAGCAAGTAACCTGAGCAAATCCAAAGTCAAGACATGGGCTTATAGTTTGCCTCCAGGATAACATGGCAAAAGTGTGGAATGTTTAAGACCCTTGTAGGGAACTGGAAAGGTAGTATCAGTAGTATACATAGCAAAGGCTCTAATCACATGACATCAACACTATCTAACATTGTCAAAGTCTAAGATTCTCAAACAGGTGATTGGGCATACATAAATGTAAACATAAATATGCAGAGCACTTTTTATAATCAATTATAAGGCAGCAATGTATTTTATATTATTCCAAACTCTTTCATATTTAATCTTATTTGAGTTTTCTTTTATGTCTTCTTCTAAGCCATTTATTGAGCAGTTACTTTAGGCGAGGCATGTACCTTTATGTGCATGAACTTCTTTAACTGATGCACCTCTTCCCATGAAGATGGTATTATTATCCCTTTTTCAGAAGGTTGAACTGAGAGAGCTCATGTAACTTAACCAAAGTCACATAACTAGGAAGAGGAAGAAATTTCTTTCTTACCTACAGTGCTATGTCTGCTCTCTAATCCTAGGAAATCAGCAACCACCTTATACAATGAATATTTCCATTTCCATTTCAAAGAAACAAAGTAAAATGAAACATGTGGCTGACACTGTGTGCAGGAGGTGGAGCTAGCTGCAGAGCTGGGTGTCCCACACTGGCCCCATGGTCGATTCAACGTGGGCATCCAGTGGGCTGCCCAGGTTCATTTATTTTTAAACCACTGGTACCTCGTGGGTGTCCAGTCCTTTCTTGTGCTTTTTCTTTGGGCTCTTCAGTCCTCACCAAGAGTTAGCTGTTTTATAGATCCCTTGGGAGGATCGTGCTGTGATGAAATCCCATGGCTGCGCTCCCCACCTCTCTGCCAATTTGGGTTTATTTCTGCTCAGACTCAGATTTGGCAGGCTCCCTTGTTGACAGTTACACGCTGAATCCTTTTCAGGTTGTTCCCCAAGCTGGGCCCACAGAAGGAAGTCAAAGTAAAAGATACTCTTGCTGTGTTTAGCAGGAAGACTACAGAGTCTAAGAATCCAGAAAACCAGGACCTCCAGGGCTGTGGATGGGGGTGGGATAGAGGCACAGGGCTGATGGGTGTTTACACACATTTGGATTCTTATATGAAATGATTTCTCAGAGCAGTTTTTTAGGGTAAAGTCTCACAAAAGCAGCCTGGAAGAGTGAAGAAATTGGGAGGAATAACAGATGGGCTTACTTTCCTTAACTACTAGAGTTTTTGTCCAACTGTGTATTGACATACTAAGCATATTTCAGTTATTCTTCCTTCTTCATCCCTGTTCAAAAGTCATGGAATCCAAGGGCCCGCCTTGACTTGGTAAGCATTAGAGCAACCTTGGAGGATAAGGCCCCTGCTGAATACTGTTAACTATCTCCCGGGAGCTAAGGGGCGGGCAATAATCGCTTCTTTGCCTCACCAAGGGTTGTTCCGAACACCAAACCCTTTCTAGAGTGAAATACCCTCCTCTGTCCTCCTCCAGGGGAAAGGAGCTACCCCAGAGGCCAGGATGAGGAAGGAAGAAGTCAGGGACTACCTCTCCCAGTTAGGACCATGGCACCAAGGCACCATGGCCACCAAACTATTGGATGCTAGTGTTAAGAGGCTGAAAGAAACAGACATGAGATGAACATCGTCTTGGATGAAGTACTAAAAAATCAACCTATTGCAAAGTTTAGTGAGAAGGGATAAAGAATGAAGTAGGGAACGGGTTGGAAGTGCAGCTTCTTCTACTGATGTCCTGGTAATGTTTTGTAATTTGCTACTATCACTATGTTGGTGGGAAGAAGTCTAAGCCAGATGAAAACTGTGTGGAGCTCTGAACCAATCATGGGGAGCTGGGTTCTTGTCCTATTTCACCCCAGGCCGTGATGTAGGTTGGGAGCAGGTCATTCAACTTCCCTGAGTCCTTACCATCTCATGTGAACAGAACTACGACACCGCTGAGGCTGCTTATTGTAGAAAGTTGATTTGAAGATCAAGTGAGATAAAATATGTGAAAGCATTTTACAAGCTGGGAAGTACTATCCAAATATCAGGGTTTATTATTCTTTCTTAATCCTGCCATTCCCCTGCCCTCTTCACTAACAGAAGAGAAAAATGTTGGTCTGGGACAATTTTCACAGTTTGGAAGGAGGAGTAAGTTGTTGCCTTTACACCCTTCACTGCTAACATCTGTCACCCCAGCTCTGACAGCTGCTTCGAAGTTTCCACCATGGAAGTTACAAAACAAGGTTGGGTCAGCCTCCAATTCTTATTCTACCATACCCTAAACCTTATTAAAAAATTAACATCTCTTCTCTCTCTCCATATGCTTGGAAAGAGGCCATGAAAGAAAGCTCTCAACAATCTTTTTATCCTCTTTTTCATCTGGTTTGGGTTTCATTCCCTCCTCTACCCTGATATTAGCAAATTATAAAACATAACCAGAACATCAATATAAGAAGCCACATTTGCAAGCCCTGCCCCACATAATGCTTTATTCCAGCTCAGGCTAAACTTTGAACTAAACAAATGAATTGCTTCATTTCTCAGTACCCCATCCAAGAAAATTTCCCATTCACTAATATTAATAATAACATTTTTAAACCTTGACTTAAAATTGTGGTAAGTGCCAAAAGGCTCTAGTTACTATTTTGTTGAAATAATATCAAGTTTCCTGTGATGCTTTACATAGCTGTCATCTCTGTGATATGATACGTCCATGATTTATTGACCTACTAAAAGTGCTGTCATTGACTTGTCATAATAAAATTTTCTTAAAATATTAAAGCCTAGAATGTTGAGCAATAGCTCAAATCAGTACAGAGGCTCAATCTGGTTGTGGATTTGGATTTGGCGGCCTGAAGTTTGCCTTCTACACCTAAAAAGGAATGATCTGCCTTGACCCCTCCCATTTTTTCCTCCTCCTCTTCCTCCTTCCCTAGATACCTTGTCACCAAACAGGCTGGCAGAAGGCAGGGGACAGCAAGTGAGAAACTCTGAACTGACCTCAATCTTCAACTCCAGGGTCAGTGCTGTGTATGGGGAGACTTCCTGGTCTCAGCAGGGAATTCACCAACACACTGATTCTCACCCAAATGGTGTGGATACTGCCCACTGGGGTGAGAGTGGAGATTAATTTTTTTTATTTTCAGAAAGAGAAATACATCTAACCTTGGAATTGAGTTTATTCTCCATGGATATGAGAGAGGAGGGAGGAATTTTGAGTGGGGGGGTTATCCAGGCACAGCTGAGACATATGGGAGCCTGTCAGGGCTCTGTCTCCTTCTTGTCTCCTGTACTTGTGGACCTGCTGTGCATGTTGACTGGTACTCTTGACTCTGGTCCTGAAGGATGCCGATCCCAGTGACATGACTACTATTACCCATTGGATTGTTGATTCCCTGGCTCTCATCTCCCCAGGGTCAGCTGACTGTTCTGACAGATAAGATTGTGAGATCCCCATCACCCACCGAGATGCACATGTATTTAAGTTGTAGATTTAGGAGAGCTTGCTAGCCTCATTAAGCAAATAGATAAAAAGATGAGTTCCAGCTTCATAAAAGTTGGGAGTGGAGTAAAGTTGGGTGACACAGAACCAAGGTATACGGGCTGAGGCAGAAACAGGGTAAAGGGGAAGCTAAAAAGGAGTGGGGAAGCTAAAAAGGAATGAGAAAGTACAAATGAGAGAGACAACTTGTATAATCTTACATAAGTAAATGCAATGAAGCATCGGTATATATATGTACAGATACAGACAAATAGATATAAATAATAAATATGCACAAATATATGTGATCCAAACCATAACAGATTAACTATTTCCAAATTGCCTTTCAGATTGTGACTTCTGTGCAATTTTTTGAGCAGATCAAATATTACATGAACTATTTGAAATTTTTTGAAATGTTTCCTTTTTGCATAGAAACTCCACCCACATGGAAGGATTATGAGAAATAGATTGTTAAAAAACTGGAAAATTAAAAAAACCCCAACTTTCCTAGTAATGACTTTGAATTGAGGGAAAACATATTTTGAGAAGAAACAAAACACATATCTGTTGCAATATATCATGCAGCCCTCTGTGTCTGCACATTCTACATCTGCAGATTGACCCAACCATGGATCAAAAATATTCAGGAAAAAATACACTGCATCTGTATGGAATGTGTATAGACTTTTTCCTTGTCATTATTCCCTAAATAGAGTATGACAACTATTGACATAGTATTTATATTGTATTGGACATTATCAGTAATCTAGAGATGATTTAAAGTATCAGGGAAGATGTATTTAGGTTAAATGCAAATATTATACCATATATATAAGAAACCTGGGAATTCATAAGTTCTAGTATCCCTGTAGGGTCCTGGAACCAAACCCCCATGGATTCCAAGGGACAATGCACATATCTTTGTAGTTCTATTATTCTTCAAAGTCATTTTGTTCAGTTAGAAGCACACACATCACATTTAAACAGATTTGAACATATGAAGAATTTTGCATGCTAACAAAATACCTATGCATGGTTCATCATCAGAGATGAAGACCTGAAGAGAGCTCCAACAACAACAACAAATGAGCATGCCTGAAATGGAGGATGCTCAACCCAAAGTTGCTTATAGTCAGACCAAAAAAGTGTCAATGTTTGGAGTAGGAAACACAAAATGCATGTAAAGAAAATACTTACTTTTTAATTTTAGAAATCCAAGCATGCTTTTAAGACTTCTGATTTTTTTGTAATGATTTCACACTTCTAGAATGAATATGAAAGGGTATAGAAATTAACTTTCTTTATTCAGCTCACTCTTTCATGACTAAGGCTTGGTGGTATTAGTGCCAATGAATCAAAACTATTGAGGGTCAGTTCCATTATTTTCTCCCAGAGCAGAATGTTAAGAAATCAGTTATTAGGCATTATCATATATCATAGAATTACTCAGACAATGAGATAAGAAAGAATGGGGGGGATCATCATGGCTCTATAAATATTAAAAAATGACATTTTCGATTGCCTGTTATTAGGAGTATGCTCAATATATTAGCTTTTGTGTCAGTGTAACCGAAAGACCTGACAAAAACACAGATGAAGAAACTTTTGTTTGGGCTATTTGAGAGGTTTAGTCCATGATCAGTTGACTCCACAGTTCTGGGTCCCAGGTGAGGTAGAACAACATGGCGGAAGGGTATGATGGAGGAAAGCAACTCAGGACATGGCCACCAGGAAGTAGAGAGGGAGCAGAGAAAGGACAACATGCAAACCCCAAAGTCACACCCCAGTGACCAACTTCCAGCATATCCAGAATAAAGGAAGTTAATTTCTCTACCCTTTCATATTCATTCTACAAGTGTGAAATCATAAGTAAAAAAAAAAATAAGAAGAAAAAATCTAACTCACGAGCATATTTGGTTGTCTGGCTAATAGTTTCCACCCAGTTAATCCACCAATGGATTAATTTCCTAAATAGGTGACACTTCTCATAATCTAATCATTTCACCTCTGAAAATACTTGCATTGTCTCATACATGAGCTTTGGTGAGGACACCTCATATCTAAACCATAACGACTATGTTACCTTATGTAGCTAATGTAGATCTCAAGCCCTTGGAGAACAGGAATGAGCCAGGAGGTCAGTATGACAACTGAATTCAGGTGATGTACCAGGCATTGTGAGGAGACTTGTTTTTTTTCCCATGCAATAAATATCTATTGAGCTCATAGTATCCTTCTGGTTTGTTAAGCACAACCCATAGAGCAGCAAACACATCTTAATTATTTTCATGATGTTTACATTCTAGCAGAAATATGGATGATTTTTTTTTAAAACCCACACTTCTTAGAAGCTAGACTGAAACACACTTGAAACAACAAACACAAGAAAGTATGTAATAAAGGTGTATATGTTTTGGATGCTCAAAACTTCTGAAGAATGGAAATCCACAAGATATGGAACATTTTGAAAGGGGATAGAATGTTTGGCCTTGGAAGATGGATAAGATTGGGAAGGAAAGAAGCAAGGAGTTTTTGACCAGAGAAATAACAAAGGGCAGGGATAAGAATGAAACACTTTGCATCCTCTTTATACTGACTAACTGGTTCAGTGCCAAGGGCTCAAGGGGCATCCTACAGGGAAGTCCCCTACACTGCTCCCTGAGCTCCTGCATTCTTCTTACTGTTGGCAGTATAGGAAAACCCTGGCTCACAGCACATTTTAGCACTGGTAATATTCATGCAGAGTGACACACCAAGGGGATGCTTTACCCATACTTGAAATGAATGCCTTGTTGACAGAACTCTTTCTTGGAGCTGGAATGCAGGAGGTCCCATGGGTCTCATGTTGCTCTTCCCTGGAAAAGCTAGTGAGAAACCAGGGCAGGACTAATGACTCACAGGAAGTCTGGCATGGGACACAAGAAATTTGGTTCTGCTCATTCCGGAAGCCAATTGATTGGTCCTAAGATAAACCAAATATCAAAGGCCAGTCATGATGTTCTACTGAGGTTGCCCATATCAGGACTAAATTTAAAAGTTTAAGGGAGTTTTTTTTTCTTTAAGGAAGGGTTAGGAGGTCATGTAGGAGAAACACTGTCAATTCTTCATTTTTCCCAAGGACTTTCACATGTTAAAAGAATTTGTAGGTCCAGTAGAAACAGAGGCAAACAGAATCAGTTTAAAGAAAGTCAATCAAACCCTTTGTTTGCTGTTATGGAAACCAAACAACTGCTGAATTGAATGATACTAATATTATATTTTTATTTTTTTAAACAGTTCTTAGAATTTTGTGGATACTCAGCCTAAGATTATACAATCTTAGATTAATTCCATAGCCTGCATCATCTGTAGGGAAAAAAATGAACTGCTTCGGAGAAAGCTGTAACACTTTAAAAGGAAGTGCCTGGAATAGACACAAGCAGTTCTCTGATTACAGAGAAACAAGCTTTCCATTAAAACATCAAGGAGGGGCTTGGGTTGTGGCTCAGCGTTGGAGCACTTGCCTAGCATGTGTGAGGAGCTGGGTTTGATCCTCAGCACCACATATAAATAAATGAATAAAATAAAGGTCCATCAACATCTAAAAAATTATTTTAAAAAATCCAATAAACAATGTGATGGGTGAAAGTACCCATTCAACACTCTGCACAGTGACTTCACGAAGGGCAAGCACGTGTGTCTTCCCAGGCCGTCTCAAGGGTCCTGTAACTCATCAGGAGCTGCTGTGCTTGCTGTATACTTTGATGTAGATCCTGATAGAGAAAAGCAACTAGAACAAAATATTTGTTAAAAATCAATGAAGACATTTAGTTATTAAATAAATAAAAATGAGGGAGATGGGGCAAATCTTTCTCCTGGAAGAAATCCAAATAATATAGGTAGACATGGCCTCTCTGATTTAGTTTTCTCCCTCCTTCTAGGGTGGGCATTGGCCATAGTGACTTGCTTCCAAAGAATAGATTATGGGAAGGACAAAGAGTGCTGCCATCGTGGACCTGGCAGACACTGCCAGCGTGAGTTTTCGGATTTGGCAAACGCACCATGGTACAGTAAGGTGTTAACACTGGGGAAATGGAGCAAAGGCTGCCATCGCAACTCTGTTATCTTTGCAGCTCTTCTTTCAGTCTAAATTGTTCCAAGTGGTGACTGCTTTTTCACTTTCCTGTCTCCTTCCTCTCCACCCTACAGTTCATGAGCCTAGGATTTGCGACTTTACCTAACCTTCTCCTTTAGTGACAAGAGAAATTGTTCTTTCTTAAGTAAAAGTGGACAATAGAAACTTCTCCCTTGCCTAAAAGCTCTGAAGTTTTTTATTTTTCCTGTCTTTTCCTTTGTTGCCCCTGGGTTCTCTTTGTCTATAAAGTTGTAAGAAAATAACTTTAAAAAAAATTGAACAAAACTTACATTTGTATTCCTTTGAATCGAGCTCACAATGACTAGATTCAAAGGAATACAAAGAGTTGGGTTTTCGAGTAAAGATGTATTGAAAACATCAACTGTACATGGAAAAGCCACCAATCTGGAAGTTCGGGTACAGTCCTGCACCCTGTGCATAATGTCTCAGAATCTCTAGGCAAAAGTCAAAGGATAAACCATATACTTTCTTCTTTATCATGGGTTTTGTTTTATTTTATTGCAGGGCCCTGGGGTAGGCTCTCAGCTTAAGCCTACTGTTCACCAATCACTTGCTAATAACTGGAGCTGAAAGAGGGCTCTGCCCTAATGCCATTATGTTCAAGAGCCATGATTGATTGTGTTATAGTATGTTTTTGAAACCTAATTACTGTCTGAGTGAGTATCTGAACTCATTAATCTTTAGTCCTGTAAATAAGTAAAATTGACTAAATAACTGGATTTCTCTAATGATGGCTTAGGTTATCTTTGGACCTACTGCCTTGCCCTACCCTCTTCGGGCCAGCAAATTATTTTGCTTAATGGTAATTGCTCCCCAGTTTTGAAATCAATTTGTAAAAGTCGGCTTATAAAACAATTTTCTGTGTTGCCCTGTGATTGCTTGGTCCCTACTCTATCTTTGTGGTATAATGAGCACATCCTGTGATGTGCTCACAAACGGTTGTGTTTGCTGATGACCCTTCTTTGTGGAAAGGGTCACATCACTTAATGAGATAAGAGGCTCGGGAGGAAGGTTAGCTTTGTTTTCACCTTGCTCAACTCTACCTTAGTTCTCACTCACAGAGAAAAGAATTTCATTTAGCATGGCCAATTCCATGTACTCCAAGTAAGACCGTAATTAGTAGAGATGATTTCCATTTCCTTTCCCTAATAACCAACTCTAGCATAACTAGGGTGTGAGACTTCACATCGTACATTCTTCCTTCTCTAAATTGCCCCTGTTTTCTGCCTGGTCACCAGTTTACTATCCTTGGATCTCCCCAGGTAGCTTGATGAGGAGGTGGATCAGGTGGTGTTCATATGGACCCTGGGATCTCTACTTCCAACCAAGACAGAGTAAAATGGTACAAAAATAGTCCTCCTCAGCAAAGCTAAAAATAAAAAAAAAAGACCCAGGAAATAAAAACAAACAAACCAGTTTTTGAGATACTGGACATGAGACATCAAAGGACAGTGATCCTTGAGAGATGAGAACAGATGAGTTGAGTCTTATGACGTCACAGCTCACAAGCTCAAGAAAATTCCAGGTAGTGACAAAGGAAAAGGAGACTCTCTGATTGAGGGGATGGAGCTGAGGATCTGGGGAGCCCAGGTAGCTAGCTATCACAGGACAGAGTGCCAGAGAGGGAAATGCTGCACTTAGAATTGTAGAGGTCCATGGAGGGTCCCTTTGAGTATTCAGCTGAATGCCAATCATCACCTCCTGAAAAATCCCCCCAGGAAGAGGAAAGAACTGGAGGGAACAATACCTGGTATTCACACAAAGCAAGGGGTAGTGCTCATATTTACTAGGTGGATGGGAAAACCTGGGAGCATATGGGTATGAGACGATCTTTAGAAGAGTCTCGATTCAGTACCAGGGAATAAATAGCCCTAGACTTAAGGCTACCTAGCAAAGTTTAAATATAATCCAGCAATGAAGGAAACTTTCCAAGCAGCTTGACTGCATCTTGGGACTAAGTTCAAGAATATATTTAGAAATTAAAAAATAGCAAGCATCCGACCAGGCAAAATTCACAATGCCTGATATCCAATAAAAAAAAATGACTAAGCATGCAAAAAAAAAAGTGGAATATATGACGTACACAAAGAGAAAGCCATTAATCAAAATCAACTGAAAACTGACAATGAGGTTAGAATTCGAAAACAAAAGTGCTGGAAACAGGTGTTATAACTCTTCCATGTGATCGAGAAGCTAGAGGAAAGTGACATCATAGTGGAAAAACAGAATATGCAAAAAGGACTAGACCAGATTTTTAAAGGTGAAAACTGCAATGCCTGAAAACAAAAGCACACTTGCTGGGATTATCAGCACGTTAGATAATGCGGAAGTAAATTTATGAACAGGAAGGCAGGACAGTAGAAGCTGTCCTAAAGGGAACAGAAGAAAAAAGACTCACAGTGATGAGCTTATGTGAACTCCAAGGGAGTTTACAGTGGCCTTGTTAACATGTCACTGGGCTCTCAAAAAGGGAGGGGAATGGACTATAAGAACATTTGAAGAAATAATGACTTAAATCCTAACTTTATGAAAACCATAAAACCCCAGATCCAAAAAGCTCCATGAACTCCAATCCCAAGAAATATAAAGAAAACTAAAGAAATACAATGAAAAGGCCAAATACGTCACAATTAAATTGCTCAAAATCATTGATAGAGAAAAATCTTCTAAGCAGCCACAGAAAAAAAGATACATTACCTTAGAGGGATGCAGATAAAGAGAATGGCAGTTTTCTCATTAGAAATGATGTAAACGAGAAGACTGTGGAACAACGTCAATCTGCATCTTATAGTGATGCAGCCACATCAATGTTTCTAGCAGCCGAGTTCACTATAGCGAGATTGTGGAACCAACCTAGATGCCCTTCAATAGATGAATGGATAAAGAAATTATGGTATATATACACAATGGAATATTGTGTAGAATAAATGAAGAATAAAATTATGACATTTTCAGGTAAATGGATGGAGTTGGAGAATATCATGTTAAGTGAGATAAGCCAATCCCAAAAAACCAAAGGCTGAATGATTTCTCTGATAAGTAGCTGATGGCACACAAGGGGGCGGGGAGGTAGGGGAAGAATGGAGGAAGGATGGATTGTATAGAGGAAAGTAAGGGGAGGGGGGTGGGGAAGGAAAGATAATAGATTGTAACAAACATCATTATACTATGTATATGTTTGAATAAGCAAATGGTGTGATTCTACTTTTTACACAGCCAGAAAAATGATAGTTGTACTCCATTTGTGTACATTGAACCAAAAATAAATAAATTAATTAAAAAAATTCTAAAATAACAAAGCCTAGTCTTTTATACTCAGTGAGAATAGCTTGCAAAATGAAAACAAAATGAAGAATTTTTCCAGACATCCAAAAATTGAATTTATCATTAGAAGACCTATATTCCAGAACAAAGTTGGAGAAAATCCTTCAGACAGAAAGAATCTAATACCAAATGGAGGCCTACACAACATAACAAAGAGCATCGGAAACATTAACTACATAGGTGAATATATATAGTTTTTTTCCATATTAACCAAATCTCTTTAAAATAGCAATGGATTTTATAAAGTAATAATAATAATAATGTAGTAAGTTGTACATAACATGGGATAGTAAACTGTATGACAACAATAAAATATAAGATGGGGGAAGAAATGGAAGTATATCTATTGTGAGTCCATTCACAAACTGACATTTACTATAAAGTTGCCAATGCTGTTCAGTGAGCATCTACTATGCATTAGACAGTGTGTTCTAGTGGTTATGGAAGTAAGGAAATAAGGAACAAAATAGACGGCCAAGCTCATCAACTGTACTCTTTCATGAAGTTGACAGATAATAGACAAGATAATTATGAATTCTTGTAACTGCCACAAAGGAAATGAACAGGATGCTGTCATAGATAATAATAAGGTAAATAGGAATACCTTAAATTAGATAATAAGAAAGTTCTTTATGACAAGAGGACATAAGAGTTCAAACATGAGAGAAGAAAAGAAGCCAGCCCCATTGAGAATCCTCCAAAAGAGGATTCCTGCTTGAATAACTGTCCAGGCAAAGGCCCTGAAGGTGGGTGAGAACTCAGCCATTTGCGGAAACTGTCTGAAGGCCAGCATGGCGGGAGTCCTGTGAGGGAGGGGAGAGGATGCTGGAGAAGGGCGGTGTCCCCTCACTGGGGGTTCAAGCCGTGTCAGGGGTTTGCAGTTCACTCCGAGCACAGTGGAAAAACACGGAAAAGTTTTCGGTAAGGGAGTCAGATGATCTGCTTTACTTTAAACCAAAAGTAATTTTGTTGTAGTATGGGGGATGGAAGGTAAGGAGAGAAACAGGAAGGCTTCTTGTGGTGGAGGCTGGGGTGATGGTGGTATTGATTAACACAAGAGCCACAAGAGGAAGAGAAGTAACTAGGTTAAAATTTTTAATTTGGAAGCAGAACCTATAGTGGTTGTTGACAGTTTGGACATGAGAGCCGGGAGCAGGAGGAATCAGAGGAGATGGAATTTGTCCCAGTGCCAAGTCCAAAACTTTCTTTGTATTCAGTTGCTCCCTTTAATAGTTTGGGCACCTGTTATGAATGGTGTGTCTCATCAATGATGAGAATATCAAGAAGCATAAAGCCGCAGTCTCTGCCACCAAGGACCATGATAGCTCACCATAAAAGAGACATATGCTAGGAAGAATTGACACAGACAAGTGCCAGAGGACTTCAGAGGGATGGGAAGAGGGTGGGCAATGAGTGCAGGGGAGCGAGCAGCCGGGAGAGAGAGCCTGCTGTGGAGAGGAAGTGCTGGAGGCACAGGCCTGCAGGTGGGGGTCTCACATGGGGTTTGCAGGGAATGGTAAGTACATCAGGACGGTTTATTCATAAATAAGCCATATTGAGAGCTGTGTTTGAAAAGGTAGCTGTGGGTGGAGTTGGGCAGTTGAATTGATTGAATGGTAGTGCAAAACCTTTAAATGGCAACCTTCAGATAGACCAATTTATCATCATTGTGGAGCTATTGATTAAGATTGGGGAATTGATATCGCATATTACATGCACCACAGCTATCATTTTAAGTAAAAGTTAGAGATAGCAGGAGTTTGTTGCCAAGCATGTAGACACAACCCAAGACAAATTGTGAAAGCAGAGTTTGAATTTTGGGAATTGTCTGAAGTTTTCCCTACCACTTCATATGAATGAAAGCTATCTTCTCCTCTCTCCCCAACTTTGCCTTCTTCTTTCCTTTTCTTCCTTCATCTTCTTCTTTAAGTAAAAATGTACTGTGGGGATCATCTATGATCTGTGATAGCCGGAACTTTCTTGAGCCTTGTCGTAACATATGGGAGTAATAAACAGCAGGAGCCTTAACCACTGAGATTTTTCTGAAATAAGTAGTGGACTCCAGGTACCAATGGCCAATCCATTTGGATGACTCATCAAGTCTGCCCTCTGAAGGCAGCCTCCACTTTGCCAGTCTAATGGATTCAGGGAGAGAGTCCACCAGGAAAAGTTTCACCTGAATCCCATGGGTTGGTTCCATACCCTAAAGTTGGCCATTGCCAATCTTAGGTCCCAACCTCAGACCTGGAGGTCTGAAATCCACAATTTACAAGCTCAATAGCAAATTACTTCCAACTGAGCCTTCTGCAGCAAAACACTCACCTCTTCCCATGTGTTTCCAGCTGTGCAGTAAGAAGAAATGAATCATTTCTTAAAAAAAAAAAAAAATGAGTCAAATCCTGCGTCTTTCTTTTTTCCAGATCAAACTCCAAGCTGCGTTCAAATGAGGGACAGTTGGCATCAATGTTCTTCCTCTTTATTCTTCAGTTTACTTCTGCTTGCATCGTCTCCAGTCACCTGTGCTTGTCTGGATTCTAAGTCCTTTCTTACCTGTGGATCATTGTGGCAGTGTGCTATTAATCACTCTCTGGTCAGGCGTGTGTGCACACACACACTCACACACACTCACATACACACTCACATGCAAAGTTCACAGTTTCTGTTCAACAAGCTCAATCCAATCTAACAATTGCTACCCTAAAATACGACAAATTAAATGATTTATTTGGAAGCATTCATAGTTTGACAATTAATTCTGTGTATGTGTTTTTTTTTTTAAATTTTATGACTAGCTTGGTGATAGCAGATGGAACATGTTAACTTTCTAAATTAAACAATGTCATTAGCTATATGTCACAAAAATATTAGACCAAGTGACCAAAAGAATGTTTTTCCACAGGTTTTTGTTTATTCTGTGTATGAGCCTCTTCCTTCTTCATGAGAGATGCCTTCTTTAAATTTCTGTCTTGCCAGAGAGACAATAATGCAGATTTCTGACATTTGATTCAGATTACTTTTCCGGCCATGATTTCAGGGGAGGCCAGTGTACATCTAATCCATTATGGAGTACAAAGCACTGCTCTTTACAAGATTTGTTCACTGGTAATTGTTGAGCCTCCTTCTAAAATCTGAGTGTGTTTAAAACCTGAGAATGAAGCCACCGTTTGGATATAGGGGAGACCCAATCTCCCAAATCAGAGACTAAAATACCCTGAGTGGTGAGCATCTAAATGTTCCTGAGCCTTGCTCATGTCTTCAGTTTTCTTACCTCTGCACCTTTGCTGACCCAATTCCATTATTTAGAATCTTCTGCTTTCTTCTATTTTTTTCCTTTTACCCAGGCATCCGGACCTGGGGAAAACATCACCTCTTTTGCAAGGGCCTGTGATGGTGCCAATGCGACCTGATGGCTTTCTTTTTTGAGGTCTTTTCTTTGACCCTTCGCTGCTTTGCGTTGTTTGCTATATTTTCATGTCTATCTATCCAAGTTCCTAACTAGATGTGGATAGATGACTATCAGATATTTTGAAATTATCAGTCTCCTGGTTCCTGACCCAGTACTTTTTGGATTCTTCCATGCTACCCCTTGATAATTTTCCCAACCCACTAACTTTTGAGGACAGTAATTTATTTGTTTATTCAGTCATTATTTATTCATCATTAAGCAAATACCTATGAGTGTCCACTAATGAATCTCCACTGCCTATGACAGTGGAGATCCATTAGCAAGCAAGACAGTCCTTGTCTACTCTCAAGGAGCATGCATTTCAGTGGAGGACACTGAAAGTAGACAGGTAGGAAAACAAGATAATTTTAGGGAATGACACATGGTAGGTATAGAATCAAAGAGGATGAACAGGGGGGTGGACTAAAGAAAAATGCTGGTAAGAAGAGGGTGCTATTTTAGCTCAGGTGCTCAGCAATGTATCTTTGAGGAGATGACATTTGAGCTCAGGTCTAAGGAGTTAGGGCAGTTATGGGAGAAGACTGTGCCAGGCAGGTTGAAGAGCAAGTGCCTAGGATCTGGTCAGTATGAGTTGGATGCATTAGAGAAGAAACATATTGTTGCTGGAGGGGAGTGCACAGGGAGAGTGGGGCAGAAGCAGTGAGAGATGAGTTTGCAGAGGTGGGCAGGGCCCAAAATATGCAGGAACTTTGTGGGTCATGTGAAGGGCTAGCGGATCATTCTCAGAGGAAGAGGAGGTCCTCGAGGGCTTCACGTAGGGAAGGGACATTGAGTAGTACACATTTGAAGCAGATGACTCTTTTTTTTTTCTTTTTAAATATTCTTTTAGTTGTTGATGGACCTTTATTTTACTTATTTATATGCGGTGCTGAGAATCAAACCCAGGGCCTCACACATGCCAGGCAAGTGTTCTACCACTGAGCTACAACTCCAGCCTAGATGACTCTTACTTGCAGGGAGACATTTGTTTTCTTTCATTTGCTTTTGTTTTTCTTTTTTTTTTATTGTGGCATACAATATACAAAGTGCACACATCTTTTTTTTTTAATTTATTTACTTATTGATTCATTGAACACAAATGGAGTATAGCTATTGTTTCTCTGGTTGTACACAAAGTAGAGTCACACCATCTGTGCGTTCAAATATGTACACAGGGCAATGGCATCTGTCATACATTCTGTTATTATTCTTACCCCCCCACCCCAACCCCACCCCTCCCCTCCCCTCCCGCTATGTCATCTATCCTTCCTCCATTCTTGCCACCCTTCCCCCCGGCATTATACGTCATCATTCATTTATCAGAGAGACCATTCGGCCTTTGGATTTGGGGGATTGGCTGATCTCACTTAGCATAACAGTCTCCAATGTCATCCATTTACCTACAAATGCCATAATTTTATTCTTCTTTATGGCTGAATAATATTCCATTGTGTATATATACCACAGTTTCTTTATCCATTCATCTAGTGCACACATCTTAACTGCCCAGTTGTGTGAATTTTTACACATGTAGATATCCATGTAACCACCACCTGGATGGATACAGGATGATCCCAGCACCCCCATGAAGGCTCTCCTGTCCTGCCCAGTCATTACCTCCACCATTATCATCACAGATTAGTTTCACCGTCTTTTATGCAAACAAAGTTCAAGTGAAATTATAGACCATCTACTCTTGTGTTTGGGCGGTATGCTGTGTGGTATTCCATTGCAGAAGTATTTGACAATCAATTCATCCTACCATTGATGGATCTTTGGGTTCTTTCCAATTTTGGACTATTATGAATAAAGCTGCTATAAACATCCTTGTACATGCCTTTATGAATGTATGTACTAGTTTGAGTTTGAATATATAACTAGGAGAACAATTGCTGAGTCTGGGAATTTATATATTTAATAGGCATCATAAAACAACTTTCCAAAGTGGTTGTACCGATGTACATTCTGCCTAAAAATTCAAGAAAATTCTGATTTCTTTCCCTCCTTACACTTGTTATTCTCACTCCTTTTAATTCTAGCCATTTTGCATTCTGGTAGGTGAGTGATGGATATGGTTCTCATTCTGTCTTTTTGTTCATTTGTTTGTTTGTTTGTTTTTTAAGGGGAGAAGATTGGAAAGGGGTTAATTGTTTTTATGCTACTTGTATAATATTCCTACCTCTCAGGTATATTACCTTCTCATAGATGCTTATGGTTATGCTGTTAATTCCCTGGTTGGATTTCAAAAATTTGGATTTCAGGCTTCCTGGCTTGCATTCCTTATTTCCAACACCACATGATTTTTCAATACCCCCAAGAGCAGTATAAAATCCAAGCATGTTGATATGACATCATCAGTTCATTGTCTTTTAAGAATGTAATATTTCATCTTTTATAGAGTGATCCTACTCCAGGATAGAAGGGAAAATAGAAAACAGGGCTTAGGACTTGAAAGAGAAAATTTGGGTCAGCCTCCAGCTTAATGTAGTTTCCATTCTTGGAGCCAAAAGGCCGTCTAGTCAATACACAAAGGGAGTCCCTGGAGGAGGAGGGACTGTTGGTTTCATTACATGCTCATTATACCACTGCATCGGGGTGTCTAGGATTTTGCCCTAATGATGAAATTAAGGGTGTTATGCTTCATTTCCTGTTTTGGAAAACAGTCTTTGATTTGAAAAAAAGGAAGGGGGGCTAATTGCATATTGTTTGTAAAATTGGGTTGATAATTCGTCATATCATAATTAAACTAATTAGAATACTATTATTTTCCAACAGCTTTAATGAGGTCTTCTACTTGGCAGAGAACCGGTGAGACCAAAACATATTGCCATTTGTTAAAAGATGGAGAAACTCTGATGACAAACGACTCTATTCAGTTGCATTTTGGTTAATAAGATTTATGCATTAATCTACTTATACTTTGTTCCCTGGAGTTTGGCAAACTTCTAAAGTTTTCCAATTTTCTACCATGTCTCTCTCCTACTCCTCCACCCCCATCTCCTCCTTAGAGAATTTCTGGCGTCTGAGCTAAAATAGGTGGAAACATTCTCTGTTGCAGCCGAGGCTCCCCAGCTTGGTTGGAATGCTCGTCTGGTTGTAATAGAGCTTGCATTTCGGCCAGCAACTCTTAAAATAGCTCCTCGGCTTATAAAGCAAAAAATAGAAGTTTGGGCAGCCCAGGGTTTGCTTAGAGGGTGCTTCTGGCTGCGTGCTTTGGGGGGCACTGTTGCTCCAGCTTGGGCGCTCCGGCGGGGCTCCTGTGAATGATGGCTCTCTGTTGCGCAATTTTATATCTGCGCTCATTGTCAAGTAATCATTACAAATGTTTCGTGCAGGAAGGAGCTGACTCTGAGCAAAGGTCTGCCTCTCTAAAGAAGCCTGGGCCTGAGGGGTGGGGACCGCTTTGTCCGTGGTAAAATTTTCCCGTTTGACAGTGTAATTAAGTGCTAATTAACTAAATGAGTGTAAATGTTGAAGGCTGAGATAAATATCTACATTTCCTTAATCTATTTTCCCCCCCTCTGAAATTTGATAAAGGAAATTTGGATTTAATGGAGGATATATGTCAATTTTTTTTTTTTTTTTTAAGATTGCAAATCTGTTTATAGAAGGAACTCAGATCCACTGGTTTGGATTTCTACAGGAAAAGTTAGCAGCAAATAAATATAGAAATGGTACAATAAAATGCGGATGCGATATTGCAATAATTACGTTAAGGAGGCTTAGTGGAGCTACCTTTTGGGAACATCTGGTTTGTTTCTGTTCTTTCCACATCCTGCAGATGTTGCTGAACCTATGAAATATACCGACAGGAGAATACATTAGCCCGTGAAGTCATTCCAATGAATAAAGCAAAGGGTAGCCTCTTAACTTTCTAAAAAATCTAGTTAGAAAAGAATTCTGCTTTCAGAGCAGGCAGAGATTAGGCCAATAATTGAGAGGGGCCCAGGGCCTTCTAAAAGTGTCAATAGTGATCTGTTCTTGCCAAAGGGGAAAAGAGACGCTTTGTGGAGGGGCAGCCGGAGTAATAAATGGGAATCTTTGTAATTCAAGCACTTTCTCATTACCTTCTGTGGTTAGTGATTAAAAATGGGGCTCAAGAAGGGGCAAGGGAGGCCCACTCCTGCGCTTGGCAGTGGAGCTAAAGGGCTTGAATTGCTCTTGAGCCAGCTACCCTGCTTCTCTTCCTGGGCTCTGAGGCCCTAAGTGAGACCCAGAGGCAGGTAGATTGCTCATGAGCTGAGGTAAACGCTTCGGGAAAGGGGTGCACACTTGAGGTGCCATGTATAGGACAGGGCTGATGCCAGTTGCATGATGCCCTGGCTGTCCTGGTCAACACCCTCCCTAAGCAGGAAATGACGGGCAGGCACACATATGCTGAGCCTTCAGGAGAACACGCACGCACGGGCAGCCCAAGGGATGGTGTGGAGAGTGGGAATCAATTAGAATGAATCAAGAAGGGGTTGGTTGCCTGTGAGATTAACACCCCGAAATAAATGCAAAGTTAAAAAATATTTTGGCTGCCAGCCCACTTGGCAGGAAGATTAGGAAACTGCAATGGTCAGAAGGACACAGCCTTAAAGGGCCAATGTCACATTTAGTTTCTGGCCGGCTGTGTTTTCTAACTCTCCCCATCATTTACCTCACGGCTTTGGGTTTCAGCATCATGGTCAGGAGGGCCCTCTTAAAATGTGTAACAGGTGTTTTTCTGGCTGCTGCTTGTCAGACAAGGAGGATGCACACTCACTCCCATAAACCCATAGGTGACAAGCTAGCATTTCTCTGGTTCATTTGATCTCTGAATGCTTCCAGCCAGTCCTGACTGCCTTCTTCCTTCTGGGACAAAAGGAAAAATCTCTGCCATAAAAGATGTTTTTTGCCTGGGCTCCTGGATTTTGCTCACTGGGGAAGGGGTGGTCTCTGCTGCTGGCTGCCCAAGCCTTCCATTTAAACCATGAATTTGTGCATGCCTCTACCAGGCACCTAGGTTCTGTGTGAGCCATTTACCTGTGCACCTAGGCCATGGAGAGTTCACTGAAATTATACAAGGGCTCTGCCTCCTCAGGAAGTGAGTTTGAATGTCCCTTTAGCCTTCCCCCTGCCCAGGGTTATGTGGCCCTTCTCTTTTCCTTTTGCAAATGGCTAGTTTCTGTTTTTGATTTTTCAGCCATATTTCCGAATGCTTGATTGGCAGATTAAACCCAGTATGAGCAGTTTTTACTACCTTTTGGGAACTTTGACACTAATGTAAAGGGTTAGTTAAGAAGGAAAGAGGGTTAGCTCCATGGCCATCATCAGCATCATAATTTTTAACATTTATTTTACCATCTTTTAATGTGAAGGAATGTGGTTTCCAATTTATTATTTCTGGTGGTCCTCCCAGCAATACTATTAGGACAGAAATTAGGATGTTGAGACTGTTGGTGAAAAAACAGATGCTCATAGGAAGTAGAGCTATTTCTTCAAGACCATGTAGCCCGTGAAAATGGGATTAGATTCATTTCAGAATCCATGGTCAGTGCTTTTCCTGGGCACGGCAGACTCTTGCCATACTTTAATGCTGTAGGAACTTACAAAGGTAATCCATCAAACGGAAATTTTCTTGTAGGGTATGTGTAGGTATGCTAAGTATTGAAGAAAAAAGAGCAAGAGGAGGTAGGCCAAGGTTGGGAGATCTGGATAAAAATAGAGAAATGGAGTTTTGAGCTGCTTTTCCCTAAAATGCATTCTGCAAAACTTTTGTAGATATACTGTTAGGAAAGGTGTTCCATAGCCAAATAGACTTAATAAATGTTAAATTAATCAAATACATTAAAAATTCTTGATTACAGTCTCCTCAGAGGTTTGTACATACCTTATCAATTCCCAAAGCAGGAATCAGATGTGCTATGAGCACTTTGCAAACATATTTGACACAAAGCCATTCTTGACTGAAGCATCTCAGGAGGACAGAGATCCCAGCATCATCATTTACTGACTGAGAGAGTAGGCAGATAGGTCACAGAGAGGACAGCTGAGAAGTGCTGAGATGTCAGGAAGAGATCTTGAAGTCATCTTTATTCTGCTAATTTCTGAATCAAAGAATTCCATCATCCAGTTTAGAAAATTCCATCATCCAGTTTAGAAGGCTTTATGTTAAGGACTGTTAGAAGGTAAAATGGAGATTTCAGTGCTCCAGATGCAAGGTTAATTGGAAGAGAAACTGGCAAGACTGAGGGAGGTGAGAGCAGCCTGCAAAGAACACATAGGAGGGGAGTGAAGGAATATGTTCTAATGAGTCTTGGCCGTGTGACCTTGGTCAAGTCACTAGACCATCTGAACTTTGGTTCCCTCAACTATATAATGGGCAAAATGAACTAAATGGCTCCTTAGAGATAAAAAATGAATGATTCTATAAACAAAAGTTACAGAGATTTCTGGTGACATGCTGAGATGCTGGCTAAGTACTGTCAAAGGGGAGAGGTGGGAAGTCCAGCAGAATCAGGAGCAATTTGCCTTATGGACACCAGCATGAGAAGGAGCACGTCAAGTTACACCCAGCATCAAAGTCATAGCTGAAAGCTGAATGGCCCCAGGATCCCGAGCTGATAGCCAGAGAATTGTCACAAGATAGACACCATTGACCTGGAAGGGAAATCAGAGACTATCCTACCAGTGAGATAGAAGGCTTTGGAGAAAAAGGCCCAGGGTGTGGAGGAATGGAGATGATCAGTTAATGAAACTGCTGAGAAAGAAACTAAAAGAAGAGGAGGCTCAGCAGCAGGGATGTGTGGAGGATTCAGGGAAATCAAGAGCAATATTTGAACTAAGCAATTCTTAGAGAAGAGAGCCCAAGGATGGGTGACACATAAAAATTTCTGAATGAATATGGCTTACTGTGAATAGATCTTGACACCAAGATCTGATAAGATGTCCTTTAGTGAAGAAGGTACAAACTGAATTCCATACTGCTTCTTTACCACAAAAAGATGCTCTCCAGAAGCTTGAAATATATAAGAATAATAAATAGTTCTAGTCTGAGCATAAAAGTAACTGGTCCAATGGTCCTCGAGACTTGGGGTATGACAGTGGATGCACACTTGACTTCTTCAATCAATAGCTCCCTGGGTGACCTGGAAGTCATTTCTCCTTCCAGAGAGATTTGTGATCACTGGGGAGGGACGAGCAGAAGAGTGGAAAAAAAAATTGGACATGAAGTTTGACGCTCTTGGGAGGACAAAGTCACAACCCACACACCTTAAAATGTGAAGAGCTGAGCCTCCTGGAAATTGCAAATAGCTAACTTCTCTGTTTAACATTCTCTTACTGATAAGATAAAGGTAACCATATGCATAAGTGTTTGTGGTGACTGGATATAGGAAAAGAAGACAATAAGGTCCAGATTTTAAGCAAGCAGACCTTGCCTGGACATCTTCTGCCTGTGTAGGTGGCAAACAGGGGCCTCAGCCATCACCCAGATAAGTTCAATGCAGAGTTGCTCTTGTTTTGTTCTTTTCTAATGACAAGAAACTCTGCAATGTCTAAATGAAATGTGCATCAGATTGATAGGCGTTAGAAGGCTCCTGCCACTCATTCCTTGGTTTTAGGAGCTCTAGAATTCTTTATCAAGACTGCTGCTTGAGAATGTTCTGTAGCAGCAAACTATACATTAGGAAGCATAAAATATGGCCACACTCTTTAGGAAAAGTGTCCCTTTTGGGACATAAACCAAAAAAAAAAAAAAAAAAAAAAAACAGCCCGTGTTCTCTGCCATGATTATTCATTGCAAACAAGATGTTCTGTGCATGAATCTGGCACCATGATGAAAAAAAATGGCAGACTGAACTTTGTTACCTTTGATGGTTTCACAAGAATTGCTCTTTTATTTAAATATCAAATAGCCTTTTCTTCAAAAGTCCCCTGGCAAATAGTGTACTTAATTTGGTCATCTCAAATTATTTCTGAGGAAAGTTGATATTAAGCTGGAAAATGAATAAGCCAGCTACCAAATGAGACATTTCTTAATATCTGGATCCTTAGCAGCATGCACAGCAAACATCTGTTCAGCTGATTGGCACTTCAGTCTTGCTGGAAATGATGTTTTTTTGCCACCATCCATGTCTGAATTCCTGTGAATAAATGCGGGTGAGAACAATGTGTCCAAACCCATCTTCTATGATCTGGCTGGAAGGTCAATCCTGTCTTGCCCTGAAATTGCAAATCTATCCTTTGGCAAAGCTCAGCTTTTCCTTCCTGCCTTTTCTGTGCTCAATGAGTCAAGAAATGTGTTGATGCACAAATGGACAGCACCTCAGATCCCTTTCCTGATGGAGGAGCAGCCCAACTTGACCCTCCCTCTCTTTGGAGCCTAAGTCCTCACCAGCTGTCAATAACTTTGCTCCTTCTCTCATGGGGATCTCTGCTCTCTTCATGTGAGACTCTAGTCCTCAAGGACAGGATCATGTCCCATTGGCTGTTCTCCCATGACTGTCTTACTATTGGGCATAGAGGAGGTATTTTATAGAAATGGATGGAGTGAATGATGACCTCTACGGAAAACACACAACTATTCTAGGCTGAGCAAGACTGGCCTGTGGCTTGCTGATCTTCTTCTTTAGGTCATTTACTTTTCTTTTTCTATCTGAGACCATTCTTTTCACTCCCTTGAGGTTCTTCTTCATATAACTTAGATTGAGGAGCCATGACCTGTCAGTTCCTCTCTCTTTGCTCCTGAAAGTAAATCCTCTCTTATTATAAAGTTTACCCTTCTGATTGTTTCAGAAAATCACACAAAACTCACCGTTGATGCTTGACAATGTTCTTAGAGTCAGGGTCTTGTCCTGCCTGCTCTATCTCCTCTGAAGTGGGTGGTGAAAGGGTCTGCTGGGCTGATTGTTGCAACCTGAATATAGCTAGTGTCCCATGTGGCCCTGTCTGTGCATAATACAGATCCAAAGAAAAACCAATCCTTCAGGAAAAGAATGACCAAAAGACATATAAATGGTTCTAACCTTGTAGAACATGGGTTGGCAAACTATGAACTTTGGCCTAAATTTGTGGGGTTTTTTTTATTGAAGATTTTGTTTATTAAAAAGTTTTAATGAAACAGAGCCACGCTTGTTATGTATTATCTTTTTTTAAAGTCATTTTTTAATGATAAAGAGGTCCATTCACCAGGAAAATAAAACAATCCTAAGTGTTTATATGCCTAATAACATAGATTCATAATACATAAAACAAAAACTGATTTAACTGGGAGATATAAATTTAAAAATCTACAATTTCAAAACCTCTCTCTCAATAATTGATAGAACAGGTAGAAAGAAAATCAACAATGATATGCAAACTTTGAATAACAGTATCAGCTCATTTTTCCTGACATTTATGAACAAACCACCCAAAATCAGTATACATATCCTTTTCAAGTGTGCATAGAACATTGACCACCACAGGCCATATTTAGATCATAGAACAAGTCTCAATCATTCTGAAAGGGTTCAAGTTATACGAGGCCCACTTTATGACCATAATGAAACTAAAGGTCTCTGAAACCCCAAGGATTTTGAAACTGAATAACACATTTTTTTGTTTATTTATTTATTTATGTATTTATTTTATTTTATTTTTATTTTTTTACAGCCACTCTGGAAAGCTGTATGGAGATTCCTCAAAAAACTTGGAATGGATCCACCATTTGACCCAGCTATCCCACTCCTCGGTTTATACCCAAAGGTCTTAAAATCAGCAAAGTATAGGGATGCAGCCACATCTGTGTTCATAGCTGCTCAATTCACAATAGCTAGATTGTGGAAACAACCTAGATGCCCTTCAACTGATGAATGAATAAAGAAACTGTGGTATATACACACAATGGAATATTACTCAGCCATAAAAAAGAACAAAACTATGGCATTTGCTGGTAAATGGGTGGAGTTGGAGAATATCATGCTAAGTGAAATAAGCCAAGCCCAAAAAACCAAAGGCTGAATGTTTTCTCTGATCAGTGGATGCTGATACCTAATGGGGGTGGGGTGGGGGGCATGGCGGGGGGTGGCAGGGGTTATGGGGGGGATAGGAAAGAATGGAAGAAGTGTGGATGGTGTGGAGGAAAATGGGACGGGAGGGGATGGGGGCAGGAAAAATAGTAGACTGAGACAGACAGTATTACCCTATGTAAATGTAAGATTATATGAACTTGTTATGTATTATCTATGCCTTTAAGAGGAAATGGCAGAGCTGGATAGTTGTAACACACAATGTGTGGCCTTTAAAGCAGAAAATATTTACTATCTGGCCCTTTACAGGAAAAAATCTTTGACGATTATCTTAGAAGATGCCGTGGGGGACAGCATTCTTGATATGCAAGAGTACACTCCCCTCCTCCCCCCCATTTCTCTCTACTCAGAGACCTCCTCAGGGATCTTAGTTGCTCTCTCTTCAAAGAAAATTTGTTCTCTCAACTTCCTATCAAAAATCCCTTCCTCAAATCCTGCTTAGGTAACTCCTAACTCCCTCTTTTAAATCTCCAGCGATTAATTCTCTCCTTTAATGCTGAAAACTCTCCTGTGGCCCTGCTCATCCCAATTTTCAGTTCTTTCTACTGTTTATCATAAACAGCCCAAGGGAGGGTGGCCCAGGATTTGGGGCCTTCTTAGAAGGGTAAATGGAGGGGAGGCTGAGCGACTGGTCAATGTCCTGGAACTTGTTCCTGTTACATGAGTCATTTTGAGGATATTTATAGCCCTGAGTTGAGGCTCACCAACTGCTCACCTTTCAGCAAAGGTGACCTTATAGTCATGAGGATCCACTCCCTTCCCACAGGTCTCAGTGGGAAGTGTCCCCTCTCAGGCTTCCCAGGAGGGGACACTCATGTCCTAGGGCATCTCCTTCCCAGTCATAATCCCTTTAGGACATTTCTTCATGGCTCCCTGGGCTTTCACCCTCTCCACCTGTGTTTGAGTCCTGAGAGTGCACACACATTCACTGTGTTCTATTTCTCTTTCCTTCTCTCTCTACATATACAAGTAGATATTCTCATATATACACACGTTTTTTTTTTTAATTTCTTTTCCTGTTTTCAAAAGTGAATTTTGTTCATTGCCGGAAGAGTTAAAACACAAAAGTTTATCAATAAGAAAAAAAGACCCATAATCTCATATGCAGAGATAACTAGAATTCCCATTTGGGCATATAATTTTATGATCATTATTCTCTGATTATGAATGTAATTTTGAGTGCACAAACACACACATTATTAAATCAAATTTTAGTTCAAAGTATATATTTAGATATTTAATTTGGTATCTCTTTTCATTCTATACCTTTCCTCTTTGCTTTTTTTTTTTTTTCTCTCTACTGGGGCAGGGTGGTCAAACCCAAGGCCTTGCACATTCTAGATGAGTGCTTTACCACTGAGCTACGTCTCCAGCCCTCTGTCCTTGCTTTTAATTTGTACTGCTAGACACAACCTTGCAGTTGGATTATTATTATTTTTTTTTCTTAAGAGGAATCTAGATTTTTCTAAGCAGATCAAATTCCTTGAGTGCAGTAATAGTTTCTCCTGTTCTTTTTTTTTTCTCTTAAATCCCCCCTTTTTTTTTAGTAGCACATTTATTGCCATTTATTACATTTTTATAGGATGATTTCATCTGTATGTCTTAAAACATGAGTAGATTCTTTGGAGTTTTAAAAATAATCTATTTTTTTTTTTTTTTGTTCTTTGTACACAAATTGAGTACAACTATCGTTTCTCTGGTTGTCCACAAAGTAGAATTATACTCTTTTCTCACCTGCATCCTCAATTCCACCAACAACCAGTATGGTTCAGTCGCTCAGGATGCATGTTTGATGAATATGTTCTGAGTAGAACTGAATAGGGTGATGTAAGACGCACCCATAGGAGGAACCGTGAGTGCCTGATCTTCCTCTCTTTCTCGCCACATAGAGAAAGTCACAGCTTGAAATGAGTCGTGAATGGTTCTTTGGCGGGGCGTGCGGCAATACACCTGCTGAGTTACGAGTCTGTGAATCATTTGCCTGGTTATCTTGCTAGTCATGCTGAACTGAATGCCACTTCTCAAACTAAATGGGTCCAAACCAGGGCTCTTTTCTTCCTTGGGTCTTCAGTTAGTGTTTTCTCTGCAAATAGTCTCTCTCTTTTTAAAAATCTGTAATAATGGCCTTCAAAGAATATTTTTCCACCACTCCTGTCTTTTCTAATAGGAGTCGTATTAAATATTGTGGAGTAAATTAGATTTGGCTCCTTGTTTTATTTATACAATAAAACCAAGCAAAGATATCAACCACAGGATAAATTAATAACAAGGCATAAAGCCTGGCCAGATATTTCCTTCGGGGGACAAACCAAATAACAAAACCACTCCCCCAAACTTGTTTTTCTCTCTTTCTTTATGTGCTTTGGCATGTCTCAATGACCTGCTTATTTAACTGAGCTTCAGGGTTTGGTTTTGCTTTTTAATTTACCCCTTTACAAAAGCTAATGCCTTTTGCTTTAGCATCTGAATTTCTCCTCTCTTCTGTCTCAGTCTTCCTTCTGGACTCCACTCCTCTTATTCCTTAGATGAGGATCTGCAAAGGTCACTGAAATTAATGAAAAGCACAATCATAACAACATGAAACCAGAGGCCCATTCTGGCTCCAAGGAGCTCTGTTTGGGTGTATCATGTTGTGTTAGATGATGTAAGGGCTTCACATGGGTTAATCAAAATGCAGCATCAACCCTCACTCAAGACACCTGTTCAACTGCTGTTTGCCCAAGAGGTTGAGGCTGCCTTATGCTGCTGGGTCTGTAATGCATTTGGCTGATAATAATTCCTTCCATTTGGAGGAGTGTCTTCTGCTTTCCAAGGATCAAATGTTGTTTCATTTGATCTTTATTCAGCCCTGGGAAATATTTCATTTCCCATTTTATAGATGAAGAAACCCAGAAGAAATTGACTTGCTTACGGTCACATACCCAGTTTCTCTCACTGTTTCTTCCTCGTGACTATTCTAAATAACTCACTAAAGTTTAAGCAACTTACGAGTGCTTCTGCTTCACATCAGTATATTCTTTTAGTTAAAAAAGGATATACAAGCATATCAAAATGCTGCCCACAGTTTTATCAGAAGTCGAGTAATCATTTCAATTGCCATATTTTATAATCTGTGGTTTAAAGAGTCCCAAAACAGGAAAGAAATCTACACATCACCTGCTCCATACCCTGCTTTCTTGATCCCAGCTTTCAAATTGTCATGAACTGGGATAGGCTGTAAGTGGTCTCAGTTCTACTGGAAAAAAATTTCCATATTTAGACTCTTTATAGCCTTTCTTTGGTCTACTCATTTAGTACGAAGTCTTTCCTCTTTATTTGAGCCATTTTCACTTTATTTTGCTCTCAAATGAAGTTAGCAAACTGTTCTTCTCTTCTTTTATCTAGCATCACATTCTGCTTCCTTCACCTTCCCCCTCCCCAAATCTGAGCCTGTTAGCACTGAACCTGGATAATTTAGGATCTGAGTAATGTGTACACCTGAGCCATATTCTTCTGTTAAAGATTCTCTAACAAAAGATCTGAAAGTCTCGGTGGCTGGTATTTTCCAGAGTAAAAAGAGTCTTGGGCACTGTGTTCTTGGAGTCTCCATTTCACAGAATTCAGAGGCACTGCCCACGCTCCTAGAGGTAGGGATGCAAAATGGTCTCAGCCACGTGCAGACTTCCTTGTGGTAAACTAAGGATGAGCTGCAAACGGTGTGTTACTCCTGCAATCACATTTTCTAATCCCCTTTTATGTTTTTTTCCCTTTTTTTATTCTTTGTCTACTAATAGACCCTTATTTAAGTACTTTTGCCTCATTTTAGCTGTGCTACAGGGCATTTAGGAAAAGGATAAGTGCCCATGCATGGGACCCAGGGTTGAGAGAGACACTCCTTCTGAGAGTTAATGCACCTGAGCCACATCATCGGGAGGAGTTGAGTCTCAGCTTTGAGAAACAAATCCACATGGTCCAGTAACCCCCATGTTGCAGAGCATCCTTCCATTGTCCATCTTAAAGGATCTACACTTTATTTTATAGAAGTTGTTTTGTGTGCATTTTCCCTAAGATAAAAAAATTGTTATTAACTCATTTAGTGGAGCATTCAGCCTAGGTAATCAATATATATGAAAATTCAGAATCTCCTATGGTACTTATTCTGTCTTCAAGAAACTAACAATATTTGTGTAAGTACTAAAGATCAAGCTGTGCCTGTTGGTGTGTGCCTATAACCCTACTGACTCAGGAAGCTGAGACAGGAGGATCACAAGGTGAAAGCCAGCCTCAGCAACTTAGGAGATCCTGTCTCCAAATGAAAAATAAAAAGGGGTGAGGATATGGCTCAGTGGTGGAGTGCTCCTGTGTCCAATCCTGGGTACCAAAAACAAAAATAAGCTAGCAAAATCCAAAATAACAACCACAACAACAAAACCAAACTAAGCAAATATCAATGATTATAATATTGAGGGCAAGGTGAAGCACAGGTATTTGTGGCAGTCATAATAACAGGATCACTTTCAATTTTGATGGTGGGAAATCAAGACAAAGCTCATGGTACTGGTGGCATTTGAATTGGGCCTAGGAAGCCAGGTTGAGGAAGTGGTCTAGACAAAATCACAGACCCAGGGCACCTTGAGGATTCAAAGAGGCAATGGTGGGAAAGCAGGTTGAATAGCAATATTGAATCCAGAATGTCACAGAGGCTTTGAAAGCCAGCATCAATATCTCCCACACCATTCAATCACTTGCTAATATAAATGGTAAATTCTAAACATAATGGCAGATCAGTGCCATGTAGAAGGTAGGTTCTATAGTCAAGCAGACTGGATGAAAATCAAGTGCCTGCTCCTAGCTGGTGCGTGACCTTGGACAAGTGACACAACCTATTTCAGTCTTGGTTTGCATTTCCATAAAATGGGGAAACATAAAACATGTCCTCAAATGGCCATTGTGAGGATTAAATGAGGTGATATACAAAGTGCAAGATCAACAAGCATGAAGAAATGTTTGAATTCATTTTTATCCCTTCCCTGGGAATTGGCAGAGTATTACCCAGAGAGTTCTCTCAGGCTTCCTCATAGGTCCCATGTTGTCCTGGGAAGGAGCCATCAAATTCTTATCCTTCATCTTACCTGCAGCAGAGCTTGGCTTCTACCTGTGAGCCCAGAGGTATGTGATTGCATACACCAGAGAAGGGATGAATAAATTAATGTCCTGCTGTTCAAATCCAGCACAAAATCCTTTCCTCGATGGTTTTCCATGATTGAGAAAAAATAAAAGAATAATAATATTTTGTGACATGACAAAATGACATCACATCAAAATGCCAGGGTCTGTAAATAAAGTTTTATCAAAACACAGTCATGCATTTGTTTATGTGTTGTCTGTGGTTGCTTGCCTGCTACGATGGCAAAGTTGAGTAGTTGCAATAAAGATGATATGGCCTGCAGAGCCTCAAATATTGGCTATCTGACCCTTTGCAGAGATGTGTGCCAAATCTTACTCTGATCATTCCCTTCCTGATTTCTTTTCCAAGAGTTATGATGAATTTATACTGTATGAATTCTGTATACACTATATAATAATAGCAAATGCTTCACGTTTCCATTTTAGTGCTTGCGAGTTTGCATGGGGAATGTTGTGCTGAGTGATGCTGCGGGTCTTTTGGGAGGAGCCTCCAAAGTCCCACACTCATATCCTTTCTCACCCTGGAGCCTCACAGTCACAAGTAAAAAGGTTTTCCCACCCATTATGCCATTTTAGTCTGAAAAGCTGGCCCAAAGTTTCACTGCTGGAGAAAAATTTGTTGTGAAATTTAAATAAGAAATTTATTTAAAACTTTTAAAACAACAAGAGTTAAAAAAATCTAGTTAAGGAAGGAAACTATAAAGCCCGATTGATTTCTTAGTTGTATTCCAAGGCCTACGGATAATACTAATTGGTTACTCTTATGAGAATGAAAATTCTCTTATGAACAGAATTAAGGAAAAACATCTTCAAGCTGCCTGTGGATGATGCTGGTGTAGAACCTGGCTCCATAGAAATCTGTCCACCTTTCCCTATTATTCGATGAAGTTCAACGCAGTGGCAACTAAAGAATGAGATGGTGCTACCCATAATATTGAAGAGGCCAAACCTGTCTTCTGTCAGTACTAAAACTACATTAGTTTCAAATAATCCTATGTTGAATGTCCTTCACCTGAAGCTGAACTGAAGTTTGCATAACACTTAGTCACTGAAAGGAAGTCTGAGCAGACAGGCCTTAAACTATAATCTGTGGACATTGTAGAGAATCCTTTAGGCCACTTAAAGTCATTAACAGCATCCTACTCATTCATTCATCTATTAAATATCTGGCAGTTAAATAATTATGAACATTCAAGATATGTCCAAATCTTTGGAAGATATAAGGTTAAATAATTCTATCTGCATAAGAATTTTAATTTATTCCTTTATAATAACCCATGAAATTAGCACATATCCTTCTTTTCTTCCTTCTCTTCTTTATGCCTATCTCCCTCCTTTCAGTCTTTTTACATATGGTGGTCCCCAAACTGGCCACCTAAATATTATAGAGTAAAGGCAACTTATAACCCTCAATCAAGTTAAGCACATGGTATTCTTGAACCCCAAAGAGAAATTATTAAAATATTTTTGTGTCTCAAGAGCCTATTAATTCAATAAATTGTCCTTGGTAAATCAATGAATAGGCATCTTCCTCGTCTGAGTAGTGCCTATAACTATCTGGGGGTAACAGGTATTGACATGCTCTTTTGCCACCATGCCCTTTCTAAGACTCTTGCTCTTAGAAATCCATCAACCATGCTCATAAAATAAAAATAGCAGATTTACTCCTGTAATTTCTTTTCTTTTTCAAGCTTTCTGAAAGTATCTTTCCTTTTGGAGATCTGCTTTTCTTGCACAAACTAAATCGGGAAGATAGTCTTATAAGGAAATAGGAAACTAACATGCAAGCTAGTCTCACTTTTATTAAAATAATATAATAAACTTATTTTTCTGGAGGAATCAGATCAATCGGTAAATAAATTTTAGTGTCATGAGTGAAAACTTCCAAAGATCACTATTATTCATAAATGAAATGACCCGTCTGAAAATGGAAGGGTCTCTGCCCCAGATGGTTGCAGGGAGGGTCTTCTGGGGTAGAGCTCAGGACAGTCCTGCTTTGGAATGGCTGAATGAGGCCAATTTTATGGTTACTTCTTACTCGAGGATTCTGGGGGTTCATTAATTAAAAGTCAACTCTTTGACATGTTTATTCTCATTGATTTTAAACATTGACCATAGAGCAGAATCATTTTCAAGAAGATATATTTAGCAAATGCTAATTTAAGAATGAAGAGAAGCAAAGAGCGTGGATAATATCTGATCCTCTAAACTCAAATCTATGTCAGACCCTTAAAGATTCTCATAGAAAAGGCATGGATACATTTTTTGGTACCTTGAGTCACTGAATAAATTTACCTTTATCCTTTGAGAAAGGATGAAACAGTTCTTTTAAAAAATATTTTTTTCTAGTATTCCTTACATATGATTTGCTTTTTAATGAATAGGAAGATGACCCACTAAACAAATCTCAAAAGTCCGGCTTTAGAATGTCTCTGGTACAGACTGATATAATTGCTTTTGGGGTGGGTGAAATTTACCTTGGGTTTGATATTTTAACTCTCATCTCATCAGCTATTTAAAACATTATAATCAAGGTGGAACTGAAATGTAAAGAACTTGGGACCTGATCTGAGAACTATTAGGATCTGTTGTGTCTCTTTCAACAGATACCCTGATGGCCCAGGCCTTGCTCTCTTCATCTTGCTAACTCGGTAGTAGACCAGACAATTTGGGAGACACCTCCAGTTCCTTGTGGTCTATGATTTGCAAAGTAATTCTTTTGTGGAAAATTCAGCGGGTATTGAATGTCTTTACATGGGCTGCCCAGGAATGCTGGACCTTTAGGATGAGCATTCACAGTTTTGACTTGTCTTTTGGGTTGCTTTTAGAATTTATCCAGTTAAAGCCACATAAGATGTATTGCTCTTCTGGGAAATGAAATGGCTCAATATATTAGTATTATTTGATAGGTTGGACAGGTGAGTCCAAGTTTAAGCCTGGAAACATTGCATTTTTGTTGCAGTCCTCTCTATAGGAAGGATGAACATTTTTTTTTTCTCATCAAGTGGTGTTTGTGTTATTCGCCAGAAATGTGATTGATAACACATAAACTGGGAGGTGATGGTGTGTTTATGCGAGACCCACACAAAGTAATCCCACATGGAGAAATATCCTATAACACAACCATTAAGGATGACTTGACCAAAGTGTTCCTTTTCCTCCAAGGAAAAATATATCTTTTAATAACTGAATAATTCATCTATTTTGATTCTTCAGACTAGATTATGACCTGAAGTTACTGCAGTACTACAGGAAATCAAGTTTGATTTTGTAATATAGTCAAATGAGTACTTTGGAGTGCCATGTCTGAGATCAATAAGGAAGCAGTAACTACATTTACTGTCATATGATGATATTGATGTAAAAACATAATGGTCAAAATTATAAAATCAATTTCATAATTTAATCAGAAATGTTTATTGATACTGTTAAAGTTGAATTCAATAGCTTCTGGTATGTAGTTAATTTCCTACCTGTCAGAAAAATGTATTGAAATGTTCTTTCTTGAAAATGATTGGAGCTAATTCAGTAGAGAAAACAGCAAAGTTTCATGCTAATAGAGATTCTTCTCTTTCTAACTGTTGGTGGAGGCAAATGCTGGAAGCTTTTTGTTTTGTTCTTTTAGATACTACAAAACGAGAAAATGCCCATCAGCCACCAAGTGGGTGGAATTTTAGTCCCCTTAAATATATGTGTTCTTGGGATGAAGTGAGAATCTTGGCTTATTGTAAGATTACAGAGATGAATAAGTAATATATGTGTAGAGGTGGGTAGCTTCTCAGTAGCCATGTATGAAATGATACCTACTTAAAAAAAATAAACAAGATTAAGCTCTAGAGACTGAGATTCTTTGATGCTTTTAGTTTGCCATTAGCTAGTAGTTCTGATCTTTATTCATACTAAGTTGAAAGCATCTTAATTAAAGCAAAAGTCACTTAAAGAACTCTGTGACTTGAAACAAAGTTCTTGTGGATTGAAAGAACCTGCCTAACCCATTCTATTTAAATGAAGTGAAGACTAGATCTTTGAGGTTTAGCAGTGAATTCAGATGTATGAAACAACTGTGTTGGGACAAATAACAAAACTTTGAAATCCTATATGATTCTTTAGAAATTACCAGATTCTTGTTCAGAACCTAACAATGGTTCCCCATTGCATAGTGAATGGAATCAAGTTTCCTGATAACAGCGTGAAAGGGACTTTGGCCACTACCTGGCCAAACTATTTTCTGGCTTATCTATTCTGTCATACACTCCATGTTGGTCAAACTTGAATTTGAACTCTCTTTCAAATGGCCCATGTTCTTTTATTTGTCATTGATGTTCTTCTCTGTATTATCTGCTTGGCATGTCCGATTCTGCCTTGTAGTTCCATCTTCTCTTTGGTTTTTGTGTCTTATCTCCTCAACTGAACTATGAGATACCTGAAGATTGGTATTTGATTTTATATCCTCTAGAAGATTTAATTACATGTCAGATCATAGTTACTCTTAAGAGTGTTGAGTCAACTGAATAGTCTGCAAAATTGTTGAGAGTTTCCAGAGGCAGTATTTTGGAATGCAGCCATATTTAAATTTGGGGTGGACTTTAATTCCTTTCAGTTAACTGGAATGAAAAATCATTCTTAATTAGAATCATAAAATTTTTTCACAGAATGGAACTTAGCTCTCATGGAACAAATGGGGGAATGAGGACAGAATTCCTTTAGAAAAAAACTGATGTTTCAGAAGTTTTAAGAATTGATAGTGGAAGATACCAAGAAACTTTATTGGGATTTCCAATTAAACCATTTTAATTCCAATTAAACCAATTATTAATTTTGGGAAACATGGGCATGAAATCTTCTTAAAATAATAGACTCCTATATTCCAGCAGAGAACAAAGCTAAGCTACCTGAAAAGATGTACTGACAGTATTTAGAAACAGAATTCGTTAGATATGTGTTTTAACCATGAACTTGGTGGAATCAGCCTTTAGGGCTTTCTCCCTTTTCAATTAGACTTATCCCTGACCTCTTTCCACTTGGCATTTCCACTTGTTTCAAATATTCTCTTAATGTCAAAGGAAAAAGGATATAGATAAGTATGAAAAAATTAATGCATAAGGAAAAATAAAGGTATATTTAATGCCAGTGTGAGTCTACAGAAATTACACATTTCAGCAGAAATGACCAAAAGGTAAATCTAATTTTCCCCTTAACTTTCTTGTGTGTTTCTATGAGGATAAGCATCCAATTATTTGGGTGAAAATGACCAAAGCAAAATGTGTTGGGCCATTAATTAACACCTGTAATATTATATAAGATATAAAGAATATTATAGGAGTTTTTGGATATAATATGGCATTCATTGAATACTTATTAGTTGGACTTATGATAAGTGCTTTATGTATCTCATTTAATCATTGCAATAACCTTAAAATATCTATGACATCCCATGATTCTTGTCAGTTTTGTTCATGAATTCTTACCATCTTTTCTGTTTGATCAACTTTGTTTTCAAGATTAAATATTTTGTCTTTAATGTCTGAGGTGCTGTCCTCCAGGTGATCTAACCTGTTGGTTATGCTGTCTATTGAGTTTTTAATTTGGTTTATTGTTTCCTTCATTTCAAGGATTTCTGTTTGTTTTTTTTTTCAACATCTCTATGTCTTTACTGAAATGATCTTCTGCTTTCTGCATCTGTTCTTTTAATTGTTGATTGGTGTGATCATTCATTTCCTGCATTTTCTCTCTCATCTCATCGTTTGCTTCTCTGATCATTTTAATTATGTACATTCTGAACTCCCTTTCTGACATTTCTTCTGCCATGTTATCACTGGATTCTGTTGATGCAGCATCCAGGTTTGTTTGAGACACTTTCCTCCCGTTTTCTCATGTTGCTCATGTATCTTCCCTTCTTTCCGTGGGACTCTGAGGTATTGCAGCTTCTCCTCATAGACCTGTGGTATCCCTGCAGGTTTCCAATATCTCACCTCCTAGTCTTCAGTAGCACTAGATGCGGACTGGGGCCAGGCTGGAGTAAGACTTGGCCTCTGGGCTGGACTTCCTGGCATGGAAACAAGTGTCCGCGCTGTGCCCGCTTCCCTTATGCTGAAGTCTCCCGCTTCTACACTGTGCCGGCAGCCCCACGGAGGTCCCACGGGAGCACTCTGGGCTGACGTCCCAGGTGTGGAACTCTCACTTGTCTGCCACCTTAAAATATCTATATGATTGTCCTCACTTAAATACACTTTGGAGAGTGGTCTTTGAACTCAGAGATACTTGGGTTCAACTTCCATCCCCTCAACTTACTAGCAATGAGCCCTTAAGTAAATTACTTAGCTCTTAGTTATCTCATCTTTAAATATAATGAAAACAATAATAACATGTACAACAGCATGAGATTGTTGTAATTATTAAGATAGAGAATGCATGCAGAATGCTTAGCCAAAATTAAAATGTTTCAAATACTCAATAGCTGTTAGCAAGTTTCCTTTATTATTAATGCAGATGAGGAAACTGCATCTTGCTGAGATTAAATAACTCGCTTAAGGTCACACAATGTAAACAGAAGAACTCAAATTTAAACCCTTGTCCCTTCAAGTTTCAGTGTCTAAGAGAATATTGCAGGGGTCCATAAAACTAGTAAGGAATGAACCAGGGTGAGGTAAATTAAAATGGCAAAGAAAGAATATGTGTGTATGAGAGATATTATGAAGAAAAAGATCAATGACAAGCTGTAAATAAGAGGGAGAATGGCCATGAGTGACCTCAAGGTTTTGAATCTGAAATAGTGAAAAAGGAGTCTTCTGGTGCTCTTGAAATAGAGCCCAGGAAGCTAAACCTGCTGCTGCCAAAACTGTCAACAAGAAGCTGCCTCAGCTGTAACTGGATCACAGATGGGAGGCTGCTCATTCCAGAGGCTGAGGTTCTGCCCTGGATGCCAGCAGATCACCAGAAATGTAGCAACTGCTGTACCACTGACGTTAGAAGCAATGATAAACAACACTCTTCTTTCTTTCTTCCCATTTTCTAACCTTACAACATTTTCTTCAACTGGTAGAACATAACAACTCATGTGTCAGGGCTGTCTGGGAAATGTAGTTTGCAGGCTTCAAGCCCCAGTACTACAGAGTCAGGTTGTGAGGCTGAGAAACAAGAGATAAGTAGCCAGAACAGGCAAAGCATTATATGAAGTAGGACTTTCAGGAGGAAGAAATGGTTTTAGAGAAAATAAGTTGTTTTAGTAATGAATAACATATCACAGAGAAGGGTAAGTGTGCTGCTCTCAGAAATGCATTAAAATGGGATACATTATTTGTTGGAATAGACCAATAAAAGTTAATTACATTTCATTACCTACGATCATGTTTTAACATAAAGGAAAAGCTAATTGAAGTAAAATATAATAAATATAACAACTGAGTAATATGTACATAACAGCTTCTACATACTTCTCCTGTTATCAGGTGCTACTTAATAGAATTACTTTTTCATTCATCTACGGAACCTCTAATAATTAAGAAGGAGTCACTTGAATGATGAAGATATGTAGGTGCATGAACTCAAATTCTGTTCAATTTTCTCTTTACAAATACGTATAGTCTATGTAGGGAATGGAATACGGATACTTTGCATGAAAAGTCCCCAAGTTACCGTGCTCAAACTCAGTGGTGACCTTGAATTTTTTTCTTTTTTGTACCCTAGAAGAAAATGTGGGAGAACTCTTGATTCTGTGTATTTCTCTTCCTTTATATCTGATCCTTCTCACACTGCTGGTTCTTCCTACCTTTCTTTCACTTGTTTGGTTGAAATTAAAAGCACTTGTAGCATGAGATTTTTAGTTTTGTAAGCAGACCAGGGATGCTTTTCCCCAATTTTCCACATGACAGCTTTCCTGTTACCTGAAAACATAAAGTCCATACAACAAAGTTCAGAACCTATGACTGAAAGGACTCACGTTTTATTTTTACTTATTTATTTTCTGTTCTTATTATAATTTATTTTTCAGTATTTTTTAAAAATATATTTTATTGGTTCATTATGATTATATACAACAATGAGATTCATTATGTCCTATTTGTATATACACATAATTTGGTCAATCTCATTTCTGGAATCTTCCCTTTCCCTCCCCTCTTCCTGACCCACTTTCTCTTCCTCTTCTCTACTGATCTCCCTTCTATTATTATTACTAATCATTGTTATTTTAGTTAAGGCTCACATTTTTAAAAGTAACTTGTCTACCAATTTTTAAAAATTGCTTTGAATAGAATTAAGTAGTCTTTTCGCCTTCATCAATACCATTTTCTCCTATGCCTAAAATTTTATGAACCTTCCCTTCTTTAATTTTCATGGTCTTCCTTGAGAATTTTGGGGCAATATGGCTAATAGCACATGGACTTTTTATCTTTCTACCAGTTGTCTAGTTCTTTGTCTTTTGAGAATTCAGGTCAAGTTCTTTACTCTCTTTGGAGCCTTTCCTCATTCTCTTGACTTACTGTGATCTCAGCAGTCTTTGAAAAAGTGTCTCTACAAAGACATCTGGGGCTTTATATCATATCAGTTAGGATTGAACTGAGGAATTGTCCCTGCCCTCCTTTATCCAGGAAAGCAGAGGAGTGGTGATAAGCATGCTTACTAAAATATCTTTCTTCATCCCTTGATAGCTACCTATGTACAAATAAGCTTTCTCCTAATCTCCACTATAGCCCTAGGTTCATTGGTTCATATCCTGGTTTTGAATATTCAAGGGATTTCAGACCAGTTCCACAAATCCTGGGCAATAGCCAAAAGAAATATCTTCACAGTATCTAAGGAAATCATAACTGTACTCACTAATTTCTGTGCTTCCCCATCTCTTCCTGGGCAACATTTCCTTGCCCAGCCAACCTAGGTGAAGTCATGGTACTGGTCAATGGTATGTAAACAGATTCTTGGCCTTTAAAATCTCTCACAAGAGTCTCTGCCCTCTTGCTTTCCTCTTTCCTTGGAGAGATGCAGATGATTTGATGAAGGGCTGTGAATCAGAACAATGTATTAGGTCCAGCCTGATTCTCTGTGTCTTGCCTGGAGCAGAGCTGGCTAATCTACATCAGCAGAAAATTAACTGTTGGATTAAGAAGAAAATAGGAAGTTGATTGCTCCTCCTACTCTTCCTCTTCATCCACCTCCTTCTCCTCCTCTTTCTTCTCCCCTTCTTATTCATTACAACTAACCTTAATTACCTAATTAGTACATATATATGGAAAGATATCCATTTGCCAAATTTGGAGCCTTAGCCTTAAAGAGATTAAGTAGTTTGCTCAAAGGTCCACAAGTACTAAGTGGCAAACCCAAGTTTGTTTTACCAGACTTAAAAATTGATCTCATAGCTTATGCTGGTAATCACTAACTTATATTCTCATAGCCACCATGGCTCTGGCAGCAGGATGCCTGGAGATATTTTAGACTAGTTAGGAAGGTCAACTAACTGAAGAGCAAAGTAATATCAGATATACCTGACAATTATCAGGCAGAGAAGGAGGAGACCCTGTAAGAGACTCTGGCTATGTTCCCAGGCTCCATGTATAATCTTTTGACTTTAATAATCTCCATTTAAGACCATTGACTCCATCTTTACCATCTCCACTGATACCCAGCCTAATACGACAAACCTCCACCTCTCATGCAGTTATGAAACCCAAAATGGGGAGGGATCCTGAGAATGTAGTTGAGAAAATCCTAGGGCCATTCCTGAAGTTGGTACACTGGATAGGGTCAAGAATAGAGACCAGCATCCCACGTCAAGAATACTCAAATTTAATATGAATTTTCCACTGGGTAAGTTAAGGAAGCACTGTCATTTTTCTATGAGACAAAATAAGTATAAAGAAGAGGCAATGAAAATTTTTTCCTTTGTTCTTTAGACATCACCCAAGCACCTGATTTAAAATGGATATAATGAGAACAAGCAAACAAAAATGGCCATTGTCTAGACTATAGGTTGTTGGTATTAGATTTGTTACTTACATCCATCCAGGATTTACCTTCTAGTTCTGAAATTCTGTTGCTTTAGCCACTGCTTCAAGAACTCCTTTGGATCCTTTTTGTTAGAGCTTTAAATCAAACTCTCAGCTTTTCTCAGGGGAAAAAGAAAAAATTTTCTCTTGACTGGCTCCATGGCATTGTATTCTGTCCTCTGATCCCCCATCCCCATTTCACTCCAAAATGGAAGGTAAAGAATTGGAATCCATGTCCATTCCTTTCCCAAGCACCACTAACCTTACACAACTCTGCAGCCTTACAACAGGTTGAGATTTTAAGTTCTGCCTCATCTGCCAGAACCTGTATCATTTGTCACAGACTTAGAGCAAATGATTGTGCTCTTCAGATTCTATCAGCAACATGGCACAGGGGCTCAACCAGCAGCTCGTGCCTTTATCCTCACCCTCCAAGTCGAGCTCCCTCTTTACTGATGGTGATATTTGGAACTTGATGGGACGCCAGATGTTCCAGCAGCCTTTCCTTAATGCAGAGCTTCTCTGATCAGAAAGCTGAGTGGCTATATTTGCATATGAAACTGTTTTCTCTAGCAGTGCTGGGAATATTAAGTGGGTAGTTCCATGGAGCTCTGAAGACTTGAGTCCTTAGCAATGATTTAGAAAGACCTGTTGCAAGTAATGACAGTTAAATTAGCAAGCTGTGCAGTGATGGCTTCATGTGGGCTTGAGGAGCAACTTCTAAGCCTACTAGAACTTATGGCCCTGAATTGTTCTCAGTGCTCTGAGGACAGATAAAAAGAGGATGAAGATTCTACCCTAAGGGAACTTATGGTTGAGTTGTGTGAGATAGACATGTAGCATTACAAGGTGACATATAAGCAAGGTGAGAGTGTGAAAGAGACTGTTTTTTGAGCACTGAGGGGAATAAAGTGAAAGACCTGTCATTTTGGTGTCCTCCTTTCCATTTGTTTGAAAATCTTCCAATAGAAAGAGAGAGAGAGAGAGAAAAAGAGAGGCATCACTATCTAACTACCCTTTGCTATTTATTTCAATTTTCAGATGAGTAAGTCATGACTTTCAGAACTGATAATAAACCAAATGTGATTGCTTCTAATGCAGTAGTCTATTAAGAGGCAAAGAGACCTTCTCAGTTAGGCAATTAGAATGGTGCTTCTCTGTATAAACCCCTCAAAATGCTCCATGCCTCTCCCATCTCAGAGTTTTGGGTAGTCCCTAATTCTTTAGTGATTGAAGGCATTTAATGTCACCATTAATTTTGTCTTCCAACCTCTGTTTACTTCCCAATGTTGCGTTAGTTTCTACATTCTCACTAGGAGTCTTCATTTTTGTTGAAGATTCCAAAGTGATTAAAAGAATTATTCAGACTAAATTTTTATCATCAACTTGATTGGATTGACAGGTATGGAACCTTGAAAATATCAGCTCTAGTGAATTATTGGACTCTAATTCCTCTTTAATCTCAGAATTTGTTTCATTCATACCGTAAGCATGAAGGCTGTCAGGAGACCCAAGGAAAACACGAATCATAAGCATATACAGACAAAGAAATGAGGTGCAGTGCAAAACACTGTTCAGGCTCTCTAACAATGAGGAATTCTTTTGAAGGATTTTAGACAATGTGGAGAAACAGTTACCAAAGCCGCAGGAATGCTGGGCCTAAAGCTGGGGCTACAAAATCTGAGTTTAAAGAGATGATGATGGATTACTCAATTCTTTCTTAAGACCCTAGTCAGAATCCCATGGTGAATGAAGCCCAGGTCAACACGTTTTTCACAAGGTTGCAGTAGTAACTGAGAATGAACAAAGAAAGGAAGTAAAGTTGAAAATAGAACTAAAGAGAATGAACTCCGAAGATGGGCTCAGTTCCTTAATCTTTTAAAGATATTTTCCAGGTGGATCGACTGAGCTGTGTAACATTTCCAAACATGCAGATAAATCTCCTCATCTATCATGATGTCACCAATGACCCTAAAAACCTGCAGTCCGTGGTTCATCATGAAAACATTTCACGGATGCTTTATTATTTTCTTTGAAGGAGGGTAAAATCGGGGTTTTGGAATTTGGGGCTCTCCCGTTATGGGCTCAGGCAGAAGTGCAAGTGTGATGCGATTCAAACTTTACTTATGAGGATGTTTAAGTCTAGAACTACGGCAAAGTCCTTTATTTAATTTAAAATAGGGGATTGCGTGTTGAACGGCCTGCATTCCACCCCATTGTTTAAATTCATCAAATAGTCACTCTGGAATTATTTCTAACAATTGGGATGACTTCATTTGTGTTTGTTTTCCCTTTCTATTAATCCATGACAAACTGTGAAATTTGCCATTTTTACCATAACCAGGCCATGAAATTTGTCATCTCTTTCTGTAATTTACATGGAGCCTTGGCTATAGATACATTTCAGGCAGGATGATTGCTTTCCATCTGAGGCAGAGGACAGAACAAAGGAGGGATATACACAGAAGAGAACACAAACAAATTCAGAGCAGACATCAGGAAGGGCTTTTGGCTCCTCCTGTCCTTTAATGCTGCAAAGTCCACCAATATGTACTGACTGCCTCCCAGGGAAAAGGATGATGGGACCTAGGAAGGTATTATTGTCAAATCCAAAAAGCAACAGAATAACACTCCAGGGAGATGGGGGTACTTAAAAGCAGAGACGTCTTGACAAACTGGAATGAGTTGGAGGGATGTGGTAGGAAATTGTACTGAGTAATGTGGTCAGGAGTCATTTGGAAGTGGAGTTTCAGAAGCAAGCCACCATAACAGTATATGAGTTTTAAAGCTTGTTCACAAGCTATTGTTCATGCGATGGTGAATTTCCCCTTCTCCTTCTATTCCACTCCCTCTTCTCCAAAATTGAACTTAAATTAGGTTCTTCCATGTCAGATGCATGAAAGTCCTTGAACAATCTGTGGTGAAAATTAGACTGGACATTTTGCAAGAAAGATCTTGTATCTGTTTCTAATGATCTTCTTCTTGGTTAAGAAAAGAAAGGGGGAAAAGGTTTCACTGTCCATTTGCTCAATTTGCAAAGCAGCATCTTCTTTGAACTGTGGGCTCTGACAAGCTCGGTTATTAAAATTGTGGCAATAGCTAACCAGACACTAAAAAGGAAGGTCACCAAGCCAAGTAGGCATGCTGTTTCTCCACTGTGGATATGGCGTTAGCGTTGAGAATTTTCTCAGAAGGAGGAGAAATGGAACTTTGTTTTTCATAGTAGATGTGAGGCAAGGAGTGAAGGGGAGGGGTAGGAGGAGATCATGAAGCAATAGCTCATTCTCCAGGGTTCTCATCTCTTCCTGAGCAGAAGTGAAGTGGGGTTGCTGGTAGGGGTTACATAAGTCCCTGAGTCCCAGGAGACTGAAGAGGCTACCACACCTTGGGGTCTGTCATTCTGCATTGGCATTTTTCTCTAGTGAGAGGACTCTGGTTTTCTAGGCTGCAGAGGGGTTTATTGAAAGTGGATTGTCACTTTCTTGAGGATTAGATGAAAAGAGCGGGAGGTAGTTGCAGAGAATACAGCTGAGCCAATTGCTTTAGCTCACTCATGGTTATTTTTGCCCATGGTGAATAAGGATTGCATGGATAGTAGGAAATCTCAAAGGCACATTTAATTATCTGTTTTATTTCCCCTTTCACTTGGACGCCTACATCACTGAGAAAATAGGAGGCTCCGATTTCCTCAGCTCTGTCATTGTCACATAAACCTGCCTTTGGCTCATTTTTACCTCTTTTCTGCCTGTGGAAAACCTACCATTTTAACATAAATAGCTGCTTTTAATATTTACTTGGAAGATACAGAGAAGAAAAAAGAAGATCAGAGCAATTGTGCAAAATTCTCCCATTCCCCAATAGTCCTCCCTGTTAAAATGTCAAATGCTTCCTTCTATAGGTTTTTCCATGCCCATATGGATATTTATTGTTGTTATTGTGTTTTTTCTTATTGTTTTCTTAAAATTTTTATTTCTAATAGGCACAATTATGCATATTTATGGGGTACAGTGTGATACTTCAATACTGTATACAGTATGTAATGATCAGATGGGGGTAATTGATATATCCCTCCACTTCAAACATGTATCATTTCTTTGTATTGGGAATAGTAGTTGCCAAAGCCTGAAAAGGGTAGCAGGGAGGGGTGGACGAAAAGAGGATAGTTAATGGATACAAGGTCCAGTTGAAGAGACAGAATAACTTCTAATATTCTATACCACGGAAAGGTAACTGGTTGACAACGATTAATAGTGTATTTCAGAATAGCAAGTATAGAAGAATTTTGTGTGTGTTTGTGTGGTGGTACTAAGAACTGAGCCCAGAGCCTTGCAAATGCTCCTACCCCTGACCTCTATCCTCAATCCTGTACAGGAGATTTTGAACATGCTCATACATTTTTTACATAGTTCAGTTTGAATTACATACAGAAATGCCAGTTCTCTTTATTAACTAAACATCTTATCATCAATGTTTTCCTATAACATTATAGTCTTTTCAAAAGTGCAAATTTTGATAGTGTTATATTCCATTAAGTAAATGTAGCAATGTCTTCTTTAAATTCCCTCTTAACTAAACCTTTCCTTTTGGTTACATATATCTGAATGATTATAATTACTATAATGATGCTATTTTTGCATATATTTTTATCTGCATGTCTGACGCTTTTGTAGAAAAGATTCCTAAGAATTGTTTACTAGATCAAAACACATGGCTATTTTATGCAACACATAAAAAAACACATTTTTGCAAGTTGCATTCCAGAATGATTATACCAATTTGCATTAATCTCAATTTATCAGGTTTATCCTCATCAGCCCTGAATATCCCTATTGTAAAGAAGAACTCTTACTTCAGTAATTTTCTGATCCAAAAAATGCTACGTTGTCTTACATTGCATTTCTGTGATTGACAGTGAAGCCAAGCTTTTTATATTTCCTTAGTTGCCAATCATCCTCTATCTGATGATCTTTTATGACGTTGTGGAGGCAACTCCAAGGACTGCCTACTGCAGTAGTGTCATTGACTGAGGGCTCCAAGTGTAGCATTTTGAAATCTCTTGATGGGTTTATGTCAAAGTCACCCTGAGGAAGCATGAGTTCCTCACAAAAGCTAAGTGTGTTGGGCATACAAATGGAGACAGAGAAAAACTTTGTAGATGACTTTGTCTCTAGGACTCCTCTGTGGCATTCTGACACTTCCTGAGACCATAAGGCATGTGTTTTCTTTCTTTGATGATTTTCCCAGTCTGCCTGGATTTCCCCTAATTTCCTTTCACATAGGCATTTCTCTTAATATTATGAATTGTATTGTGACCCCTCAAAACTCATGTTTTTAACATCTATTGCTAGTCCCCCAGAATGTGGTCGAATTTGGAAAAAGCGTTGTTGCAGATGTAATTAGCTAAAATGAGGTTATACTGGGGTACAGTGGAACCCATTTTGAAATGATCAATGTCCTTAACACCACTTGAAGAGCCTGATGCACACAGAGGTAAGAAAAAGTGAAGACACAGGAAAAATACCATCCATAAACCAAGGTATACCCAAGGCCACTGGGAGCTACAGGAAAGGCAAGGAGCAGATTCTCCTTGTAGCCCTCAGAAGGAAGCAACCCTGCTGACACCTTGATTTTTGATTTCTAACCCCAGATCTGTGAGATAATAAGTTGCCAGGAAGTTAGTAATTTTAGAGAGAAGATAAACATTCATCCCCTTCTCTGTTTTTCCCTAATTTTTCAGATTTTGGCTTTACATTTAGCTCTTATATTGAGAACTTAATTTGAGCGTAGAGTGAAATATAAAGTCTCTGGTATTCTATCTAGTCTTCTCTCATTTCTATTCTCTTTCAAAATAGATTTACTTTTTCATATGTATTCTTCCACATGAACTTTGGAAACATTTATTGCAAGCATGCTGAAAAAGAGAAAAAATCCTTTTGGGGGATTTATTAGATATGCCTTAAAATAAGTCAGTTTGCCAAAAACTAATATGATCACAACCTTTAATCTTTCCATTTGAGAACACCATGTCGTTAATTATTCAATAACTAGTTTATGTGTTTCAGGAACTATTTAAAGTCTTCTCTAAATAGGTCTGTTGTATGTCTTCCTAGAATTACTTTTAAGTATTTTATGGATTTAGATTGTATACATGACAAATTTTTAATGATTCTTTGTAACTAGCATAAAGAAAAGGTATTTATTTCCATATGGTTATATCATCATCAACCACTTTTACTAAAATTATTAATTTTAATGTTGGAGCCTTAGCACATTATTTTTGAATGTCCTCCATGGTGATAAATCTCACAGAAATTTTGGCTCTGAGGGCTGGAAGAATCTAAAGGTCATCCTACCTTCTCATTTTATAGATGCTCCACCAGGGAGCCTGAGACCATGCCCTAAACATTGTGACCAGAAGGCCCTGGAAAGGCCCCACCCCACTTTCTTTAAACATTAGACTGACATGATTTGACCTTTGTGAGTAATAGTAGTGACAAATAACAGCAACAATTTATCAAGGTCCTGGCCCTCAGCAAGGTACTTTACAGGGACTATCTCATTTTATTCTTTTACTAATCATTTGAAATATAGTGGTTCAAGATCACTGGCAAGTTTGTCTGACTGAAATGTCTGTCCTCTTTCACTCTGTCTGGAAGTCTCTCTGTGCAAGCCTTTACTAAAGGACTTGAGTCCTGCATTCACCTTTCTCTGCACAATCTCTTCTTTGGCCTCCAATTTCCTCTAACATTTTCCTTGATTACCAGGATTCTTGGTGTTTTATTAATGATTGAAAGAGTTGATCCAGGTTTTTACTGCAGAGAACAAACTTCTCATCACCACTTCTACACAAAATACAAAAGAATGTACACATAATTTAAAAGGTTTCATCAGTTAAGTCTGAATGCCTATTGCAAAAAAGATTGAATTGCTAAGAATATCTTGAGCCTCAACTGTCTGTCCCAGGAGAGAACTCTTTAAAAAGATCAAGATGATTTCTATCCTGAAGGAGTTTGCATCCAGAGTCAAAGAACCCTTGTGATGGACCCTTGTGATATCTTGGATATCATCTAGTCCTGCCTACTGTTTGCAGCAATGATGAATGATCAGCTTTCTGAACCAGCTCTCTCACTGATAGAAAGCACCTTCTTTCCAAAGTCTGCCTCCTGATGTCCATCCACCTTTACCCAAGTGCTTTTTGTAGTCAGGCAGGATAAATTCAAATTTTGGGGGGGCAGGATTGAACTCAAGGGCACTCGACCACTGAGCCACATCCCCAGCCCTGTTTTGTATTTTATTTAGAGACAGGTTCTCCCTGAGTTGCTTAGTGCCTCACTTTGGCTGAGGCTGGCTTAGAACTTGCGATCCTCCTGCCTCAGCTTCCCAAGCCTCTGGGATTACAGGCATGCACCACGGTGCCTGGTTAAATTTATTTAAATATATAAAGACAATTACCATGAAATACATTCCCCTTTCTCTGCAAAATCTCTTTTCTGGCCCCCAGTTTCCTCACACATTAGTTCTATGAGCCCATTCTCCTGACTGAACCCCATCCTCTAAAGGTGGTTTTCTTTATCAATAACCCTCTTAAAGCATAGTACCGAACAAAGTGGTTAGGAGATGGTACCAATGATGTATGAGAGGGTATGTTGCAACATTTGATCTCAATATCATGCTTCTTTTGGCCGGGCGTGGTGGCGCGCGCCTGTAATCCAAGCGACTTGGGAGGCTGAGTGAGGAGGATCACGAGTTCAAAGCCAGCCTCAGCAACTTAGTGAGGCCCTAAGCAACTCAGTGAGACCCTGCCTCTAAATAAAATACAAAATAGGGCTGGGGATGTGGCTCAGTGGCCAAGTGTCCCTGAGTTCAATCCCTGGTTCCCAAGGAAAAAAAAAATCAATATCATGCTTGATATAGTAAAAAATTTCATAAGCTTTCTTTTAGCATTGTATAGTTAATGGTCTCAATTCCTATTTTCTCTATCCTGATCTCAATTTTTTTGCTCTACCAATCTTTTCTTAATATTATTGCTCTAGCCAACACCTGTGCACAATTCTTGACTCCTTACCCTTAAGCAGTTCATGTCATGCCCTGTCTGCTCTTCCTTCATATGGTATCATCACCTCTACCACCACCTCCCCAGTCCAAGCTACTTTACCTCTCTTTTGGGATGATGGAATAGCTTCTGAACTTGTCTCAGAACTTTATCTCTGGGACCCTATTAATGCATTCTCCATGTAGCAGACAGAGCAATCTTCTTAAACTGTGAACCAGACTATAACACTTCCCTACTCAAAACTCTTTGGGACCCTCCAGTTCACACTAAGACAAAAATCTAACCTTCATTCCTGTGGCCCACAGGGCCTCCATGATCTGGCCCCTCCCTACCTATCCACTTCCTCTTTACTTCTCTCTTCTGCTTCAGCTACCTGTCCTTTCTATTTCTTTGTTTTTTAAAGAAATACATTTTTATTAAATATATTTATAATATATAATGGCATTATGGAATGTATGGATACTAAGACTGCTACAGAAGTAAACCAACATATCCACCATCTTTCTTTCTGTTTCTTGAACACACCAGCCTCTGTCCTTACCTTAGGCTCTTGCACATGCCAATTCCTATGCTTATGGAATATTCCACTGCTATGGAATATTTTCCTTTCTATCCTTGCTTGGCTGTTCCCTCAATTCATTTATGTTCAAATGTCACCTAGTCAGAAAGCCCATAGTTGGTTATTCTCTCTGAAATACAACTCCCTCGCCTTCCCAGGGTCACTTTTTATTTCCTTACTCTGCTTTTTTTTTTTCCTGGTACCTATCACCAGCTGCCACTATGTCTATTTGTTCATTCGTTTAATTTCTGTCCCGAAGTTTCGGCTTCATCAGAATGGGAAACTCATGTTTTTTTTCTGAGTAAAGATGCCTACAACAATCCAGACATAAGCTAGGTACTTTCTGACACTACACGTTTCTAACATAATGATTTGTTAATGAATGAATTATTGAATGATGGACTCTACTACAGAGTTTGTAGTTATATAAACTCTTTAGTCTTCTGTTTTTCTAAGTCTCCTCTTTGCCTTGAGGTTTTTGTAAGAATTCAGTAATTTCATCTTGATTGCATGGTTTCTTCTAAACTACAGGATTTATTCATTCCTTCTTTCTTGCTAGTCATATTTTTCTCCCTTGGTTTAGGCTCTACTTGTCTTACCTAAGCTTGTCCATACTCTTCTTTCTAGTCTCTTTGAGAGACAGGATGAACTCTGGGATATTCTACTACACTTTGACACACCTTAGTGGATCACAGCTGATCACCTCCTCAGGCCCTGTCTTCCTTTCCACTCTTGTTTAAAAATAACAAACTAAGAAATAGATAGCTCTCCTCCTAAGTGTTTCCCTTCAGTTTTACCTCTTTCTGGGTCTACTCCCTTTGAGAAAACATGCTTCATACATGTGAAGCAGTAAGAGAAGAGTGAAACTTGTTTTATAATTATATGATACACACATAGACTTTAAAACTTTCGGAAAATGAAATGACCACAGAGAATGTGCAGAATTAGGAAGCATTTCGTGTAGGACACCTCACAAGCTTTAAACATTCTGATACATATCAAAGAATAAAATAATGGATTTTTAGAAAGAGGGTAATGCTATATGTAGTTTTAAAAAATTTAGCAGGACCAGGTGCTGGTAATTCCATCAGTCTGCATATCTTAATTATTGCACGAGTTTTAGTATCAGCCAAAAGGCCGACAAGGTCCACGTGAGGTCAAGGGTAGAGTGGCAGAGTGTTTGACGTTTTCAGGTCAGCAGATGGCCTTGCATGTACTCTTGGAGGGTGAGTTCAATACCATCACAGCAGCAAGCATAAACTGCCCATCCTGAGGTCATGATGTGCTGCTCTTCCAGCTCAGAGACTCACCAATGGTTTTCTCAAAATACCCTCACACTTAACTGGTAGAAACACTAAGTGTGTGTTTGTCCTCAGCCATGTATGCGTGAGCTTGTGAATGCTTGCATGCTATGAGAATGTCTGTATTGTGAAGAGGTAGGCTTGCCCTTTGTTTATCACTGAATTCATTTTTTCTTCCTTGTTTTATTTATCAGAGAAGCCCCTCTGGTCTTCAGAGGGCTTGTAAATTCCATTGTAATAGCTCTAAACAGGAAAGGACAAAAAAGAAATAAGATTTTGCAATTAATTGAAGTGTTTGAATGAGATGACTCTTTAGATCTAATGATATGTTGATTCAAAGCACAGGAAGGAACTTAGGAAGACTGTCTGTAGTGTGGAAGGGTCTGATGGATACCTTTAAGGGTTTTCTTTTACATTGGTAGTCTAACCTGTTGGTAAGTTGGCTGATAGGTGGTAAACATTATGGAGCATGAAAGTTATACCACATGGCCAAGTTTTGCTTTTTCAACAACTGTGCAGTTGGGCTGACCAAACTCTCATTTCCTGTTTCCATTATGGTTGTTAGTCCCAGTTCCTCCCACATCTGCACCCAGACATATCTTATTTTGTAGCCTGTCTGCGCATGTGGGCTCCGTGGTGACCTCATTCTTGAGACGAGGCCTGCAAGCAGTGCTCAAGATGGACAGCTCCTGACAAATGAGGGCATGTGCCCAAAGTGCACAGCCTGGGCTTGCTCCAGCCAGCTCTTGCTCCTCGGACTGTGGTGGAGCTGTGCAAAAGGTTTTCGACACATGTTCATCTGGATATTTTCAGCACTTATGCACAGCTCTGTTTGAAATACTTAACCTTAGATGAGGATGTCTGGGCTTCCTGAAGTTTTTCCTGTGGTTTATAAAAGAGAAGAAATCTGATCATACCCATCTCAACAGAATTATCAAAAGACCAAACACTGACCCATTCATTTGAAGTCTTTTTGTTTTGTGGCTTAATATGTAGAGAACTTGCTTCTCAGCTTTTGTCCTATTTGCTGATCAATCTGTTGGTGTGTGTTTATCCAGTATGGTACATACTAGGCACAAAGGTAAATACAGCAAAGCAAGAGTCTTAGAAAACTTCCCTTTAAGTGTACTACTTGGGAGACACTATTGGCTCATGTGGAGTGGCATTATATAATACTAATAGCAAATGGTTTGATAGCTTACCATATGCCAAAGCTCAGTGTCTTTTTAAAAATGTGTCATCACATTTAAAAACTTACACCTTCATAACAATCCTACTAGGTAGGTGCTGTTATTCTCCCCATTACTCAGTTAAGGAACCTGAACTTTGGCCTGACTGAAGACCTTATTAGGACCACTCATTCAGGAAAGCCAGGATTCACACCTGATATCCTTGAGTTCACAGCCAGATGAGGCTTCAGAGCTCAGTGTTTTACCCACAACGACCCAGCACTGCCTGGTCCACAAAGCCAATATTGTTGGATCAAAGAAGAAAAGGCCTGTGGGAGTCAGAGTCATCAGCAACTTCTCCCAGTTACAACCTGGAAGTGGGATTTAGGCCTTTATTTGGGTTACCTGGAGCCACTCCATATTGGCTCAGGTTAAATTTCTCAATCTGTTCCCTCTAAGACAGCATCATGAAATGAGCACAAATGCATCTGTAAAGATATAAAGGCTTTGGTTTTTGTCATTCTTATTGTTTTCATTCTGATTCTTCCCACCAAATTTACTTTTGCTTCAGTTTACAAGTTAATTCCACCTAGGACATGCAGAGTGTATGTCACCCTTCACTTTCTTTGTTTTCTTTGTGATTTCTTTGCAATTCTTTATTAGAGTATAGTAATTATAACAAGGACATTAGAATTGTACTTTGTATATTTGAATTCTGGCTCCTCCACTTATTGTAGTGAGTGTACCTTCCCACTGCCTCAGTTTCCCTACCTGTACCCACCTCATTGGATTGTTGTGATGATTGAAATGATATAAAAAGTTTTAGTACATATTAGGTACTAAAAGTGTGCTGACACTACTGTTTAGTAGCAGTTGACATTTTCATTGGTGGAGATGAATGGGCATATCTATTCTTTTCCCAGGGACTAATAGTACAATAGTTTTCTAATTTTTTAAAAATGTCTGTCCCCACAGCCCTACCCAGAGCATGTGACAGGGAGAGAGCACACAGGATGCATCCTACATATTTGTAGAATAAAAGACATAAGGATTGTGTTTACAATATGATTTGGGATTTAATATCAAAGGTGGTCATCATAGCAGAAGGACCAAGGATTCTTGCTATTACAAATGGACAGGATGTTAGAACTTCAAGAGAGCTATAGAAGTCTCTAGGATTCGTTTTGGTAGGCTTACCCATGAGCAGAGGCCAGCAATTCACAACACCCAAGTGAGGCAACCCAGACAGAGTTTTTATCCCTAACAGAGAGAAAGTAATAACTGAGATCCTCAGACTTGTAATACCCCAAGGCACCTCCAATTAGTTAATTGGATGACTTGTAAAATAAATTCTCAAAGAACAATTCATCCCAGTTCTCTTTAGCTTAGAAATAAATGCTGGTCACTCAGCATTTCTCAGGGAATGTTGATGTGAATGGAAACCAAGCAGAGCTGTCACGCTTCCCAATTCCAGGGGCCACAATTCCCATCATCATCATCATGGTCTGTAAGAATGGTGCCCCATGTATAATATTGCTCTGGCTCTGAAAAATCAGCCAATGAAATATGGATCATCGTAGATAACAAGAGTTGGAAGTTGTTGGTAATGGACCATTCATAGATCTTTTGTATTGGTGATAATAAGACACCAGATGTAGCCACCCTGTGATTTAGATATAGTTCTTATTCTTTAAAAAAATAAAATAACAAAATAAAATAAACACAAATGAGCTTTTATTCAGCAAACATTTACTTAGACCATGATTCAGAAGCCAACCCAGGAAACCATGGGTGGCCTCATGCAGTTTACATTATCATGGAGATGCATGAACAGTTCAGAAACAATGGGTTACTTCCATAAAAATAATTAATTTGAATTAGGTGATGCAAACAGCTAGTTGGGCAGTCAGTTAATTTTCTTAACAATGCCTTTGTGTGTCATGGGGGAAGGCATAATGTGCGTAGAACTTTTATCATGCTAGGGACCTATTTTTTTTTTTATTAGCTACTTGTCTTCATTTTTCTCTGACGATGAGGGTAAATATTATTCTGTCTTAATGTGATGAGGCAGTCAACAGAATTATTTGAGGTCTTGAATGCAGAAAGTTGCTATGGAAAATTTGAAAGTGGCACATGGTGCCATCAATTCCAGCAACCATCTGTATACATGCTCAAAATCCTAAACTTTATACAATTTTTTACATTGAGAGATTGAGTTAGACGAAGATCAAAGACGGTGATAATTTTATGTCATTGGTGTTCCTCACCCAAGCTGAATCTTTTCTTTGTGTATATTTTCTTTGTGTATAGACTTTTCTTTGTGTATATTTTCATAAGCAGTGGGCATTTTGCTTTTTCCTGAAATAAACTACTAATCTCAGAATTATTTCAAAAGAGAAGTTTGAACTATACCTGTGGTGCCAGTTTTATGGCTCCGTTCATCAGGAATTTAAAAAAGAAAAAAAGGAACATTTGAATTCATGTGAACATTTTGAGCGTTAAACCTCAAATATGTCTTGGTGGATTAAGATTTCAGGAAAAAAAGACAAGCCCAAGGTGACAATGTGTAGACCAAGGTTGTTTTTTTTTTTTTTTTTTTTTTTTTCCAGCCTCAAGCCATCTGAGCTGTCAGGGACATTAAAGCTCATTAAGCAAATTCCTCTACAGAACACTTGCGGATCATTACTCAGTCATGTGAGCCTCTCAGCCACAGTCTCGCATTTCACAGTTCTTAGAAAAATCTTCTCATTGATGTTGGGGTGTTGCACTCAAGCTGAGACCCTAAGGTCTTTAATTGAAAGGCAAACATTGGTTTTATACCTTGTGCTTTCTGGAGGGTGTAGTTCTTGTTTTGTTTTGGTTTTATTTTTTTGTGTTTTTCTTTGTTGTTTTTGTTTTTATTTGCTTTTGTTGTTGTTTTAAAGTGACAATAATGAGAAAATGTAAGGGGTGAAATGCATTCACCTGTGACTTTATTAAGCCGCCCACCAGCTGTTTATAACATAACACATCATTCTGTCCTCCTTGGGAAGTCCCTATCATATGAAAAGGAAGCGGCCCAGAACTGGGTGAAATGCTACACTGAGTTTTGATGGTGTGAGACTTACCTTGGTAAACTGTTGATATTATTATTATTTTTACTGTTTTGTTAAAGATTACCCTTAGGGAATTTAAATAATTAGGCATCAGATCTTTGGCATATTTAATCAGTCACATCTTGGTGCTGGGTGGATGGGAGGGCTGCATTCAGCTGTTGGGAAGGCGGATGGGGCTGAACCACACTCTCACCTGTTGTGGGGCTAGTTCAGAGAAGGATCCTGCAACAAGCTGTATCCTTGAGCAATCTAGTCACACTACTGGCCTTTTTCTATGTTAGTTACTAGTGTAGCCTGAAGTCCTTTACAGGCAAACGGGACCCTTAAAGGAGTTAGAGCAAACAAATGAGACTTCAGATGTCTCCCTTTGGGAGAAATGTGGAGATTGTGTAATTCTCAGTTACAGGAAGAACAGGGAAGAATGATGAAATTGGTGGAGGCTGGTGAAATTGCCTGTGGGCCAGACCAGTTCTTGACATTTCAGTTAGTGATGTATTGGATTCAATGTGGTGTGTGTGTGGTGTCTGTGTGTGGTGTGTGTCTGTGCGTATCTGTGTGTGTATGTGTGGGTGTGTGTGTGTATGTGTATTTTAAGGAATTGGTTCATGTGACAATGAAGCTGGAGACCAAAATCTTTAGGATGAGTTGGGAAACTAGAGACTAGGAAGAAAATGAAGTTGCGGTTCAAGTCCAAAGGCCACTACTGGTAGAATTTCTTCTTCCTTAGGGGAGATCATTAAGGCTTGAAATGAGGCCTACCCACATCAGAGAGGGCAATAAGTCCAATATTGATCTTATCTAAAAAAGACCCTCACAGAAACATCCAGAAAAATGTTTGATCCATACTGGGCACTATGACCCAACCAAGTTGAGGCATAAAATTAACCATCACAGTGGGTTACTTACCAGTTAGATTAAATAATATACATATGCATCATGTCAAATTCCAGAGTATTTTCAAAAGATAGGTCAAGGAAGGAATGCATGAATATCTAGATCAGAATCTTTAAGATAGTAAATAAAAACTTAGTTAATACTAAAGAGAATAATAATAAGATAAAAGTCTAATAAAAATATAGCTAACATTTTTGTGGTACTGTGTCTCAGGAATGTTTGCATTCTCACAAAACTTTGTGAGGTAGCCAATAGTCTGGAATCAATAAATGGGGTTCAAATCCCAGCTCTACATCTGGGAGATAGCTATTGCTATCATGGGGGATAATAAAACAGAGAGCTGGTGGGCCAAGATGGTGAAAGCATCAGAACTAACTGAACTCTAGACATGGTATATTTCCTGGACATCTTGCATGCTGATATCCAGCACATCCATAGTAGATAAAGGAACATATCCTTTGACTGAAGTCTTAGGAACCTCAATTTTGACTGAAAATATTGCATTTCAGTCTTCCTTGGCAAAACCAATGAACAGTTTTACCAAGGGAGAATATGAAAGGTAGCCTGCCACTTCTCATGTGTCTTCCTTAATACCATTGCATTTGATTATCTTTATTGAGTTTGTATTAAATAAAACCATCTTATGCATGAAGTTTCCTCTACTGATAATACTAAAACAAAGGGTAGGGCTGCATAAAATATGCCTGGGCTGAGCAATTTAAGATAATTTAGGGTGGGTCAGTGTGAGGTACTGTCAGGCTTCCCCAGATTCATTTTATCATGTCTCAGGCTGCAGGGAATATATTGCAAAGGTACTTTTTGGCTTACTATAGTACTGGGATCCCCATCCTGAGAATCAATGTGTATTTTGTTTCATTCTGGAGAATCTCAACAACAGAAACCTAACCCTCTTTAGTATGCTCATTGTACAGTTAAAAGTCAGGCTCTGCCAAAACACCTTAGATTTTCTGTAACTCAGTCAAAGACTTTTTGGAGCCGTGGTGACACAAGCCACAAGGGAACCCTTGGTAAGATCTTTAGGTTTAAGTGACTTCTTCGTCTATCATCTCATTGCCGAGTTTCTCAGCTTTTCCTATCCTTATTTGTGAACCCGAACTCATTTCTCAGTGCAGTTTGCATGCTACCTTTAACTATTTGATTTTCTTTCCTTGTCCGACTTTGCCTGTTGCTCAATGCACTTACTCGTTCCTTTGCCTGGGGCTTTGGTTTACAAGAGATTTCAAAACCCTCGCAACAATTGCTTTCTGACCTGGGTGGAATCCTAAGAAAGCTCTCCCCAGCCTGAAAACCCAGGACATCACAGTCACCACACAGTTGTTTTGTGCTTGTGGGCTCAGTCTTTCAACTCTAAGTATGGAAAACCAATAAATACCAAAACCCAATTTTATGCTAACTAGGTTGAAATTGATTTTCCAGTCCACCATTAAAAATCAAAAATTACTCAGACCAGCACAGAAGCCAGCCAATTCTTAGATAACCAGGGTAATTTACTATTGTTTTGACTACTCCACTTAAAGTGAACTGGAGATAATTCTGGCCACGTAGGCCCCACATGATGTTTTATTGGCTTGGATGATTTATAAATCCTATATCCATGAGATAATTGGCAACTCACTCCTTCATAGATGTGGGTTATGCAATTGGAGTGGGGAAAGGATTCACTGAAGCCGACCTGCTAGAAATCTTCACTTTCAATCTATAAAATCTAATGTGGGTGAGAATACAAAAACGTGGCAAAATGTCAATGTTTTGTAAAGCGGTATACAAATGAAAAGCAATATGACCAGTATGATCAAGTTCACCCTCCCTCCAGCCTCTCTGACATTCTAAACACCAGGATTCTAGTAAATGTTGAAATAATCTGTTTATGGCCTACTGTTTCTTTCTTTTCATTTATTCTTTTATTCTTTCTTTTTTTTTTTTCCTAAGAAATTAGTCCTGTAGGCATTCACAGTGGAGTCCAGCTCCAGCTGCAAAGACTTTATTTTAGTTTCTTTTTTTCCAATGAGTAATTTTCTTTCTCTTACCCATTCCTTATTTTAATTTTGGACCTTATAGATCAATATTACTATTAATCCACTAGAAGAATAAATAAAACCAATGTCATAGACCTATCAAGGGTCAGTTGGGCCAGCTGGCCTGAACTGCAGAAGGTGGAGTGTGTGTGTGCTAGTGTCATAAATGGCTCTGCATGATGAGATAGCCATTGTTATTTGCAGAAAACTTTATATTTTTGTTAGGTCAAGAAGCCCATAATTCTTCAAGTGATCCCTGAACCTTATTTAATGCTGCAAACCACAAAAGGAGCTGGGTTGAACTTTGGTGTCCGCAAGTTGGAAAGTAATAACTTTCCCCATCTCTTCTGTTAGTGACTTGTGCCACGTGATGAATGCAGACCCTTCCCTCACAAGGGTTTCCTGATATTGTATACTTGTAGCAAATAAGGTTAGAACCTTTAAAATATAGCATTTAGTAATGTGCTGGAAATAGCTTCTTCTCGATTCTTTTAAAGGTCACCGCATTTGCTTTCCAGGCGTCGGGTGAGCTTAAGCCTCTACCAAGTGGAACTGAGAACATGCTTGCCTTTGTGCCTTCAATTTTCCTGAGCTTCAGAGTAAAATGGCAGGGGTGCACCATAAAGTGGGATGCGTGTGTGTGTACGTATGGGCATGCTCTCATGATATATAAATAGATATATAAATGCATTTGTCAACCTAATCTTCATGTTGGTTATGTACATGCACACTGCTTTTTCATTTGGAGGTAAGGTGAGATTTTTTTACTCTGAACTGTCCGGAAGCCAAGCTTATGGAAGTGAAATTGGAGAAAAGCAAACTTTGGAGAAAGTAGTCAATTATCTGTGCTTCGCCTCCATACTCCATGGACTACACACTTCAACAAACCAAAGTGTGTTAACAAGACTCCAGTCAGATCAAATTAACATCAGCCTGCAAGCTTTGCTGCTCCTCCACTGAAAAATCAATTCATTAAGCCATTGATATAAAGCAAGAAAAAAAGAAAAGTAGACCACACAGCATTGTTACCAGAATTAGCACTGGGATGGTGGATTGAATGGAGAGAATATTTCACACCAACAGATACAAATCAAGGCCAGGCTGGTGGTTAAGAAAAAGAAAGTTTCTTCTGTAATGCATATTTCACTGTTGCTAGAATCATTTGTTAGTACTACCAATACCTTCACCTTCCTCACACTCCCATTGTTAGCACCACCATTAGATCATCTTTCTTATGTTTATAGTCACCAATTATGGGTTTCCTTGGAAGTATATTTCAGTGAAATAAATGTTTACGTCTGACCAAAATTCTTATGTTGAAATTCTAACCCCCAAGGTGATACAGTATGAGGAGGTGGGGCTTCTGGGAGACAATAAGGTGATGAGGGTAGAACCCTCATGTCCTTATTAAAGTCTAGTGTCTTATAAAAGACCCCGGAGAGCTGGTTTGCCACTTCTGCCATGTATGGGAAGACACAACAAGAAAGAAACATGAACCAGAAAGTACGTTCTTACCAGATACTAAATCTGTTGTTGCCCTGATCTTGGACTTCCTGGTTTCTGGAACTGTGAAAAATAAATTTCTATTGTTTATAGAATAGAAAAATAGTTTGGAGAGGATGTACAATCAGTCAGAATCAGAGGTTTATTCTTCTGTAAACTAGTAACACAGGGTGGTTAGGACAGAAGAGCTCACTGGACTGATGAAACTATAGAATAGTTTAAGGAGTTCTTTAACAACAGCCTGAAGAGACTAAGACATACAAAGATTAAAAGTGGTCCATGTCCATCAATAGCTTGAACTCTATGTTCATGCCTTAGTTAATTCTGATTCATTCTTTACCATAAGTTCTACCTAGAACTCCACGCCCAAGGTCTAGTTCTCTTACTGTATCCATAACCTCCCTTCTTCTGAATTCCCCATAGTATCCACTGACTGGTTATTAATATTTCATTTGAAATTATGATTTTTATTAGCCATCTTTTTGAATGTGCATACTTCATTGTTTCAGCTAGAATATAATGGTTTTAAAGACAAAGAATGTGGTTTTTTAAAATACTGGTGTAAGTACCATATTATTTAGAGTAGTGTTATATATATATGAATATATATATAGTGTTTAAAAATATTTTTCCATAGATTCCAATTTTACAGTAAAGTTGGAGAATTTGTTATAGTAAAAACAATTCCTATAGGTGATGCTAATTTAGCCAGATTTGCTTGTATAAAGAGACCACACCACATTTACTTGTGATAGGGACTGTCATGAATGCCTGACAGGTGTGGGTGCGAAGAGAATAAACAGTCAAGACAGTTGGAACTTGCACTAAAAGGAAAATATTCCTTGGAAAAAAGAGGATGTGGTTTAGTTTATAAAATGTTCTCTGCATCTGACATGTAGATTCAGCAAAGTCTATAAGAGTTGGAGAAAAATAGTTTGGAGAGGATGTAAGGTCAGTCAGAATCAGAAGTTTATTCTTCTGTAAACCAGTAACACAGGGTGGTTAGGACAGAAGAGCTCACTGGACTGATGAACAGCTTTGGAAAACAGGGCTGAGATTGCAGCTGTACTGAACAGATGATAAGTATTCTCAGAAGATCTTGAGTAATGGAAGTGTTATCCACACAAGCACTTGTATGGATTGCTTTATTAGCAATAAGATGTGAGCAAGGACAAGAGGTTACCATAACTAACACATAGAATAATCTAGATATGGGCAGGGAAGAAATGAATGATGAAGAGAGGAAATTGCGTAGACCTCCAACTGTATAAAAGGCAAAACAGTGAGAGGCTGACATTGTTTCTTAGCTCTGGGGCTTCAGGGAAAGAGAGAAGATTACCTTGGCCCCATCCCTATATAGGAAGATTGAGCAGGGACCCCAGTAAGCATGACAGTAGGAGTGTGGAAGACCATCCCCTGCCTGATCCAAAGAGATGTCTTCTTAGGCTCCAGTCAATGGATGAGGATGATGAAGCTAAGGGTTAAGTGTAAATAGACTTTGGTCTGGTGGGTTGAGCTCTGTAACCTTTTAGTAAGAAGATGGTGTAGAAAACCACTGAATGGAAGTCAGGAGTACTGGGTTTTAGACCTGGCTATGTCTTTAAATTGCAAGTTACTAATTTCTCTGGCTTTTGGATAAACAAAGATAAACAGATCATTTATAAGATATCAGATAATGTCTAAGCAAACCTTGTTAGTCTGTGATTCTCTTCTAGCTTTGGCATACCATTGCTTAAGATTTCGCATCATGGTGTTGGTATAACTTCTGTGGATTCAGCCCAGATAGCGTTACAGAGCTCCTACGATCAGAGACCATTTTTTCCCAAGTCTATATTTTGTGATATATATTGATTTGCATCAGATTTTGTTCAAGAGACCTTTCAAGATTGTTTCTAGTCAAGTTTGCTGCAGGGGAGCTATGTCAACTGTGATAATGACGAGAAACACCAGGATTCTCCAAGGCAGGAGTGAAGAAAAGAAAGAACTTAGGAGGAGAACCACGTTTAGAACATGCTTTGTTCCCATGGGGCATTTAGGGGTGTGGGATGAAGTATGTTGACCACTGAAGAATCCATAAATATGTCTACATTGCTTCCAAGTAAGAGCACAGTGTGCTTGTCTTTGAAGATCCACATAGTCGTTTATTTTCTTTTTTTAAAAAATTATTATTATTATTATTATTAATTTATTTTTTATATTTTATTTTTTTAGTGGTGCTGGGGATTTGAACCCAGGGCCTTGTGCTTGAGAGGCAGGCACTCTACCAACTGAGCTATATCCCCAGCCCTTAATTATTTTTTATTTTTACAGACTGCATTTTGATCCATTGTACACAAATGGGGTACATCTTTTCGTTTCTATGGTTGTGCATGATGTAGATTCATACCATTCATGTAATCATACATGTACATGGGGTAATGATGTCTGTCTCATTCCACCATTTTTCATACCCCCCCACATTTTCCTCGACATAATCTAAAGTTCCTCCATTCTTCTCTCACCCCCACCCCTCAACCCCATTGTATATCATCATCTACTTTGACTTGGAAATGTTGGCTTGTGTGAATTTCAAAATAACACCTGGCCATGTGAAATGGCTTCATTTGGGTTATTTGTGGTAAATGAAATAGTGCCTTGTTAAACTTGGGATTTGTAAGAAACCTTTGAATATATGTATAATGGGAAGTCAGACAAATCCATTTTCTTTGCTGATGTTTCAAAATGCCATCCACAACTGAATCTGATGAAGCTTCTTGATTCAACGTCCACAGGAGTATAATCAGCAATGTCCAGATTGAAGAAAAAATTATGGGGTAGTTTACCTGGGTTCTTCAACAAAATCCTTATGAAAGAAAAGATAAGATGGAAACCATAGATTAAAGAGACTTCAAATATGTGTAAGTGAAATGCAGTATGTGGATATCATTTGCATTCTAATTCAAAAAACAAGTTCAAAAAAATTAAAAATTATGGGATTTGTGAGATAATTATAAATGTGAACCTTGACTAGAAGTTCGGAAATATTTTTAATTTTAAACTGTGATAATGTGTTGTGTGTGTTTACTTTAAGATTCATTATCTCTTAGAGGTATATGAGGCACATGCTGAAATGCATATAAAATGATATGATGTATAATTTGCTTCAAAATAATATGGGAGGGAGGCATGGTTAAAACCAGAACTGGCCATGAGTTGATTATTGCTGAAGTTGATTATTACTGAAGCAGAGAGTGCAAGAGGAAGGGGTTACAGGGAAGATGCACCCTTCCAGTACATGCCCCCAGTGACCATCTTCTCCAAACCTGCCCCATCTGCCTATGGTTACCACCCAGTTAGTCTATGCAAACTAGGATAGACCGTTTAGGTGAAAGTTTTTATAATCTAATCATTTTTACCTCTGAATATTCCTGAATTAACACAGGAGATTTTGGGGGATACCTCATATCCAAACCATAACATTCCACCCATGACCCTGAAAAACTCATGCCCACTTCACAGTGAAAAATACATTTAGCTAATTTCTATAGGTCCCATAAACTTAACAGTTCCAGCATTGCCAAAAAGTCCAAGTGCAAAGTCTCATCTGAGACTCAAGGCAAATTCTTAGCTGTGAGCCCCTTTAAAAATCAAGTTATATATACCCAATATACAATGGAACGGAGTAAACATTCCCACTCCAAAAGCAGAAAAAAGGGGCATAGAAAGAAGTGATAAGGCCAAACAAGACAAAAATCCAGCTAGACAAGCATGTCCCATAACTCCACATATAACATCTAAAACACCTGGTGGTGAGATGTGCTTCCCAATGGACTTGGACAGTCCCATCCTTTGGCCTTGCAGATTGCAGTGCTCATGGACTCTCCATTGACCTGGCTCTTTTCTCAGACAGCAGGGTTTTTTGTTTGTTTGTTTGTTTTGTTTTGTTTGTTTTGTTTTTTGCAGACAGCCCATATTACTGGCATTTCTTAATTCTTGGGGTCTTCATTTCAGCTTCAGCTTCACCTACACAGTTTCATGCATGACCCTCTAAGGGGCAACCTGCAGGGATTCTGACCCTGATACACTTTGCCTGGCCTCTCAGGCCTTCATTTGAAATCTTGATGGAAGTCTTTCTTAACTTCAGCACTCTATATTCTTGCAGGACCAGCACTATAAGGATGATACAAAGGTATGCTGCCAGCTAGCATAGTTACTTGACTCCCAAGTAATATGGTTATAGTGGCCTCTGAATACCTGAGGGTCTGAGCATTGTGAAACAACTTCCTAGGCCCCCTGGTGCAACCAGAGTGCCCCACAACAGGATCTATTCTCAGAGCAAATTTTCCTTCTATACTTTTGAACCTACTAATGGTTATGGTCTCTAGAATTCCTGAGATGTCTTTAAGCCATCTTTCCTATTGTCTCTGTGTAAAGTTCTTAGCATCTCTTTAGCACCATAATCTCTTCAACAACCATATCTTTCTTGGCCCCAGTTTACATGCACTTTTCTGGCCAAATTACAATTTTGTAAAATTCTCCTTCTCTCTTTATTGCTTCTAATTCTCAAAGTGAGCCTAGCTAAAAACTGCCAGCAAAATCCATGCCACTTCCTGAATTCTGTGTGGTCTTGATGTTACCTCCTCCAGATTAATTAGTCCATCACCTTTAAATTCAGCCTCATACAAAATCTCAGGACATGGGAAAAATATAAACACATTCTTTTCCAGAATATAACATCAATAGCCTCCAGTCCAGTTCCCAATAGAATCCTCATTCCATTCTGAAACCTCTAAGCATAGTCTTTACTAGGTGTATTCTGGTGTTCTGATATCCTACTGGAATCACCCATTAAGTTCTATGGATGAAATTCTAAGTGTTCTCCAGTCCAAATCTCCAAATTTTTCCAAACACCTCCCACAAAACATTTCTAGAGGCGTCTAAACCACATGATCATATTACAGCAACTACTCTACTTCTCAGTACTAATTTCTGTATTAGTCCACTTTTTGTTACTATGACCAAATACCTTACAAGGACAACTTAGAGGAAGGAAAGTTTATTTTAGTTCATCATTTCAGAGATTTAGTCCATGGTCAGCTGATTTTATTGCTCTGGACCCAAGGTGGGGCAGTACATCAAGGCAGAGGGTGTAGTGGGGGAAGCTGCTCAGGTCTTGGCAGCCAGGAAGTAGGGATGGCGGGGAGAACTGCAAGAACATGAAACCTTCCAGGGCATGCCCCCAGTGACTCACCTCCTCCAGCCATGCTCCACCTGCCTATAGTTACCACCCAGTTATTCCATTCAAACTAGATGAACTTATTAGGTTATAGCTCTCATAATCTAATCTTATCAATATTGGAGTCTGAATATTACTTCATTAATGCAGGAGCTTTGGGAGGGACACCTCATATCCAAATCATAGCAACTTTGTCAGGTAGTTTTTCTCTTAGAACAAAGGAAGTGATTATTAGGATAAAGCTCATATTTAAGATTGCTGAATGGAAAGATGGAGAAAAGTCAGGACTTTGGAGACATGACTGAGAGACTGGATCAATCAATTATGAAGCTGCCTTTCCTTTAGGTCAATAAATCTCTATTATTGTTTAAGCCAAATGACTTGCATTTCATTTCATTTGTAACTAAGAGCTTCTGAATATAAATAAAAAACTCTTATTCACACAGGAATGCTGAAGATATAATATTTCAATGAAAAATCCAAGGGTGAGAAAGCACTGCTCACTTTGCAACTTGATGTGGTCTATGATCAATATTAGATGTGTTAAGACAAGATTGAGAAGATCTGGTTGGAGACATACATATGTTATGTCATTAGACAGACCTAATGGCATGGTTTTACTGAGTCCAATTCTATTGGGTGGACTCAGAAAATGAAAGGATAGAGGTGATACTTCAAGTCTGTAATCTGCGAGACGTCACTAGAGGTTGGGGCTATGAACAGGAAGAAAGCTGGGTTTAGCACTGTCCATTTCAGTTTCTTCCTTGGAAAAACTCCCATCAGCTCTATAATCAGAATGCATTCCTCAAATGGCACTAGATTGCTCTATCAGGATGGGTCACATTTTGCTTTCTTTGTCTTTGTATTTATAAATTGTGCTGTTTGAGTACCATCTCTCTGCCAGGCACCAATCTAGGTACTGAGAAAAATTCCAGTGCAAGGAGATCAGGTAGTAAGCACATAGACAAGTATTACGTAATCTCTCCAATAGCAGTAAGTGCTATGGGGAAAAGTAAGGTGTAGTAAAACAGGTTAATATATATCAGGAAGGAAAAATATAACAGATGATGGTGTCAAAGATGACTTTTGAACAGAAATCCGAAAGTTGTGAGAGAGGGTCATGTGGTATCTGGAGGAAGAACATCGGAGCAAGAGACCACAGTCCTCTGGCAAGGTGGAGGGACCATGGTAGAGCAAAGCTGAGCAAGTTAGAGGAGTGTCAAAGAGGACCATGTGGCTAGAAAGGAGTGAATGAGAGAGGAAGTCATAGGAGATGAGGACGCAGAGATAATGAGATCAGAATATTGAAGTCATTAGAAGCCAGTCTAAGAGCTTCATTTAAATTATGGATTATTTAGAAGGTTAACAGAACAAGTTGAATTTAGATATCAACCACATGTTTCACATATGCTAGTTTGAAAAGGTAATTCAATGCAAATTATAACTTCTTCCTAAAGAAAACAAGCTAAACAACACAAAAGTGAACAAAGAAACACAATTTTACCTTTTCTGTACCTCCTTCCCACTCTCCACCCTATGTACTTACCTACAACCTCACTGCTGCAAGCAGATGTTAATAATTTGTTGGATGGCCAATATACTTTTTTTCTAAGCTTACACAAATGTTTATCTCTCCCCCACTGTATACATGGAATAAATATGTATGTTTTTCATTCTACAACTTATAAAAATGGTATTCTATTGTGTGATAGAAGTCTGTGGAAATAATTAAGAAGTTATTACTCATAAATAGAGCCCAGATTTGGGGCTAAATCAGAATTCTCTCTCTTTCTCTCTTTATTGATATATCTATCCATATCTCTATGCTTCTATGTATCAATTATCAATCACCATTGGTACATAGGCCCTGAAAGTCATTTGCCTGGAAATTCTGGACAAATGTTGTAAAAAGGTGACCAGCAGAAGATATAATAGAATTTAATAATTGAAAGGTACTTATGAAAGCATCTAATTCACATCTCTTATTAATTCAGTAAATATATGCCCAATGCTTTGTGCTCAGTGGACACCATGAAAGATATTATTAAAGACAAAAAAAAATTGTCTGGAACAAAATTACTGTCTTTATCTTAACAGAAGGGTAAGTGAAAACTCAAAAAGACTAGGAGGTTTTTCCAAGACACAATGGGGAAATGATACCTGGACTTGAACTCAGACTACCTGGCTGTGAGTATAGGACTCTCCATTGTACTTCAACATCTATGGCCATTTTTAACAGTAAATAACTGAAAAGGCCAAGTTTGAGCACTCTTATTTGCAAAAAGTTTAGCTATTGAAAGTCCAAGCAGTGAATGAAGCACTAGGGAACTCCCATCTATTGGGAGCTAGTAATTACTCTGAGAAATCTTAGTGTAAAAATCTAATTTCAACCCATTTTCTCAGAGGGTAAATTTTATTCCATTTCCTTTTCTCAGGGCTCTGTCATTAGCATATTAAACTAATGAGTGAATCAATTATTTAAAACTGGCAATATTTTTTATGATGGCTAATTAAGTGTTTAATCAGAACATTCTGGTCTTTAATCCTTTGAAAACAGCATTCACCAGAGGATGAATGAAATGGCTGGGTGGAACTTCACTGACAACCTCTTGTACTGATGAGAGTGACTAGGGTGGAAGCTGGAGCCTTACAGAGGAAGGTGAGCAGAAAGGAGCCAGAGAGTAGATAGAAAATGGCAAGCCCAACCAGCTGCAGGAGGAGGTGATGACTGTTTCTAAATAGACTATGGGCCATGAGGAATGGTAACCGCCATCCTAACCTGAGGATATGGTTCCTGGAATTTCCATCACACAATAAAATTGGGATTTAGTAGATAAAGCATGCCTTGATTTTCTCTAGATTTTGCTCAAGTATTTGAACTATATCATTCATGTTTTACTTAAACAATTATTTCAATAGTTCTAGAACATTTCAAAAAGACCATCTGAAAATTATTTACCTGTATGACACTTCTGGGCAAATCGTTGGCTTTAAAAATTCATATTAGCCATGTACTTACTTTTTTTTGAGAGGGGGGTACCAGGGATTAAACTCAGGGTCACTGGACCACCGAACCACATCCCCAACCCTATTTCATATTTTATTTAGATGCAGGGTCTCATTGAGTTCCTTAGCACCTTGCTTTTACTGAGGCTGGCAAAAGCCTCCTGAGGCTAAGATCCTCCTGCCTCAGCCTCCTGAGCCACTGGGATTACAGGCATGGGCACTGCACCCATCTTTTTAAATATTTAACAAGTTCACTGCATTTCATTTTATTGCCATTATAAGGCCAAATCATCCTAAAGTTCAAACCAGACTAAAGTTGAGTCAGTCTTAAAAATGAATCTCAGAAAATATCTAAGACCCCTTGAGGGAATATACAGAAAGTGGAAGAAAGAAGTTCATTCACATATACATTCATTAATTCTCCGGCAGAAAGTTGGACAAAAGAACCAACTGACCCACTCGGTGAAAAAAAAAAAACCCCCACAAACACTGGATAGGCTATTTACCTTGTTTTGTGCTTTTTATGTATGTCAGTCAATAGATTAGATGTTAAGCCCCCAAACTAGTAGAAAGAAGGACTTTAGCAAGATAAGCAGAGCACTGACGTTAACTTTTGCCCTAAGTACATTTGCCAAACAGGTTGAACTTGAGCTTCCATCCCTATTGACTTCACAGTATACAGGGAACAGAAGATATCCCAGTGTAGGTTCTTGAAATTTGGAGAATCCAGTATGTCAATCATGAGGATTAAGTAGAGCTTTCAAAAGTCTTTACCCACAATACAAAGGTCTACTAAAAATCAGTCTACTTTATTTGTTTTTCTTTTAAGAAACTGCAAACTCTTAGCACTAAGTAAAAGAGGACTCCCTTGAGAAATAATTTCAAGACTGCCCCCAAACCTTAGGACTCTGAATTTCTATAAAAATAAAAACAAATATTCTAAACATAAGATGTTGGCTTAAATATCCACTCACCAACATTCAGGTTGGTAGTACTCCTAGACTCACAGGAGGAACACACACAAATCCCTTCTGAGCGAACACCTTTTACCCACAAAGTACAATCCACAAAGAAGGAAGGTACCATGATTGAAAGCCAAAAGAAACAAAATATAGCTTAGTGGCTCCTCAAAGCTTCATGCGTTGGAATTATTTAAACCAACTATGATTTCCAGGTTAAAACAAATGTAACAAAACTAAAAACATAATTTATGTGCAGAAAATATAAAGTGACATGATAGATCTGAAAACATTTCTAGCAATTAACAATAGAACAATTGGAAATTATCATCTCAATTGTTGGGGTTCAGAATAGATTTAGCTAAGGACAGAATTAATAAAATAGAAGATATAATCAAAATGCATTAGCAAGATAAAAAGTTATGGAAAATATGAGAGAATAAAAGAAGTGGATAAAGTGAAATAATACAGCATATATCTCAAGGAAGAGAAATAATGTATGTCAGAAACTGCTAGATGCTTAAAAAACTATGAATTCTTTCTTTCTGAGTACATGGACTATATTTCCCAGTCCTATTCACTCTAAGGGTGGCCATGTGACTGTGACCAAGGAACACAAAAGTTGTGTATGCTTCTTAGGCCCAGTTCATAAGTACCTGTTAAGTGTTCCTCCACTTTGCTCATTATGGCTAACTTGGAGAGAAATAACTTTGGAAATCCATATGCTCAAAAGGCCAACTTCCATCAACTGGTTTCCTAAGTGTCCACATGGATGAGATTAGCTGTGCCTAATTGTGCACCTATTCATGACTATTACAAGAGGAAATCATAAATTACTATAGTGTTGAACCATTGCATGTTTGCATCCATTTTATAATCTAAACATATATTAGAGGCAATATTTTGAAAAATAATGGGGGGAATTTTTCTAGAATAGATAAGAGATCCAATTCTCCTATTTGAAATTCCAAACAGATGGGGTAAAACATCCATACTAAGAGAAATGGAAGACAAGTTGCAGGACATTTAAGACAAGAAGACAAACTCAAATGTAACTGAATAAAAATGTCAGTTTGCCTTCAAAAAAGTAATATTTTAACTGAAAGCTGACTTCTCAGCAGCAACAATTAAATCCCAAGGTAGTGAATAACTATCTTGAATTGATACAGAGACAATATCATCTTACAAGTGAAAGCCTATAAAAATATCTTTAAGAATAAAGAGAATAGCCAGGCATGGTGGCCATGCTTGTAATCCCAGTGACTCAGGAGGCTGAGGAGAGAGAATCTCAAGTTCAAAGCCAGCCTCAGCCAAAGTGAGGTGCTAAGCAACTCAGTGAGGCCCTGTCTCTAAATAAAATACAAAATAGGGCTGAGAATGAGGCTCAGTAGTCAAGTGCCCCTGAGTTCAATCCCCAGTACACCCCCAAAAAATTAATAATGACAATATAAAAACATTTTAGACAAACACTAAACATTTATCACCAAAGGAACCTCACTAAGAAAATACCAACAACTGTTCAAGCAGAGGAAAAGTGATTCCAGATGGAAGGTCTGAGAATAAGTGACAAAAATATAGTTGGGTAAACTTGAAATGTACTAAAAACATAGCTGGACACAGTGGTGCATGCTGGTAATCCCAGTGGCACAGGGATGACAGTTCTCCCAACTTTATCCACAGATTTAAAGAAAATCCCTTCCAAATTATTTTATGGATCAACAAACTGACTCTAAAGTGTATATGGAGAAGCAAAGGATTCAGAAGAGTCAACATGATATTGAAGGAGAATAACAGACTTGGAGTACTGTCACTATCTTACTTCAAGACTTTTAAGCTACGTTAATTGAGACCATGTGGTGTTGTTGGAAGAGTAGACAAATAGATCAATGGAATAGAACAGAGTGTGGAAAGAGACCCCCATATATATTGAATCAACTGATTTTTTTTTATGTAGGTGTAAAGGAAATTTAATGGTGCTGGAACAACTGGACATTCACATGTAAAAAGAAAAAAAATATGAATCAAGACATCTACTCTACACCATTCACAAAAATTAACTCCAAATGGATCATAGACCTAAATGTAAAATGCAAAACTATAAAACTACTATAAGAAAACAGGAGAAAAATCTAGATGAACTTTTTGGCAAAGACTTTTAAGATACAAAAAAACAGCATGACCCATGAAAGAAAGCATTAGTAAGCTAGAATTCATTAAATTTTTTTAAAAATTTTTCTTTTTGAAAGATATTATCAGAAAATGAAAAGATAAGTCACAGACCTGGGACATATATTTGCAAATGATATATCAGACAAAGAATTGTTATTCAAAATAAACTCAGGTCTCTTTGAGCTCAACAATTAGAAAACAACCTGATTAAAAAACGAGCCAAAGCCCTCACCATAGAAAATGTATAGAGGGTAAATAAGCATGTGAAAATATGTTCCACATCACATGGCATCAGCGAATTGCAAACAAAAGCAATAATGAGATACCACTGCACACCTATGAGAAGACCAAAATCCAGGACAATACCAGTGCTAAATCCTAGCAATAGGAACTCTGATTCGTTGCTGGTGGAAATACAAAATGGTATTGCTACCTAGGAGAGTTGTTGGCAGCTTCTTACAGAGCTACAAATACTCTTACTGTACAATCCAGCAATAATATTCCTCGATATTTACTCAAAGGAGTTGAACACTTGGGTTCATACAAAAATCTACATAGGATATTCATAGAAGCCTTTTTGTCCACAATGGTCAAATCTTGAAAGTAGGTAAATAGATAAATAAACCATGGCACATCTGGGTGATGGAATTTTGCTCAGTGCTGAAAAGAAATGAGTCCTCAAATCATGAAAAGACATGGAGAAAAGCAAGTGCACACGACTGAGTGAAAGGAGTCAATCTGTGAAGCGTACATAGTGTGTGAGTCCAAATTTATGAGATGGAAAAGACTAAACTATGGAGATAATAGGAAGATCATTGGTTGCCAGGGGTCAGGCAGAGAGGAACAAATGAACAGGTGGAATACAGAGGATCTTTAGAGGAGTGAAGCTACTCTCTGCAATAGTACAGTGGCCGGCACACCATTGTACACTTGTCCAAACCCATAGAATGTACAACATCAAGAGTGAAGACCAAGGTAAACTATGAACTCTGGGTGCTGATGATGTGTTAATAATGGGCTCATCACTTATAACAAATGTGCCACTCTGGTGAGGGATATTGTTATGGGGGTGGCCATGCATGCATAGGGACAGGAGGTGTACAGGAAATTTCAGTATCTTCCATTCAATTTTCCTTTGAACTTAAAACTACTCTAAAATAAAAAAGTGTATTTTAGAAAAGCATTAAGAATTGGAAAATTAGAAATTAGAAGCAACTTGAGCAAATTATATAACTGTCCATACAGAAAAATAAAAGGATTCTACAGATACATTATTAAACTTAATATGAATATTTAGCAAATTGGGTGAATGCAAAATCAAAATTAAAACTTCAAGAGAACTTCTATGCAGAAATAACAGCAAGCATTTAATTTTTTTAAATGTAACACTTATAATAGACAAATATATACTACGTAGAAATAAATCTTACAAAAGCCATGTGAGTCCTTCTTTTAAAAGAAAAATAGTACAAGTTTTAAACAATGTTCAAGAATGACTAACTAAATAGAGAGTTACATCTTGTGTTTGTATAGGAAGTACAAGTATCATAAGCTGTCAGTTGTCTCTAAATAAAGCAACAGGTTCAGTATAGTTGTAATCAAAATTTGAAAAACTTTTTTTCGTTTGATAATATTTAGTAGCTAATTCTGAATGTTATGTGGAAAATCAAAACTCAAGGCTAGCCAAGACAATTAAAGAACAGATGTGAAGTAGGAAGGGACATATCCTAACACACACATACACAAGCACATGCACACACACAAACTCAATGTCTTGTGGAATTGACCTAAGAAGAGACAAAAAGGCCCATGGAAGAGAAGAGAGTGCAAAAACAGACCTATTATGTGGGAACTGGGAGGTGCAGATAAATGCAGTCATTATAGATTATCCAATAAGCAGTGCTGGGTATTTATTTTCCATATTGAAAAATGAAATACATGCCTACCTACCATCATATACAGAAATCAATTCCAGTTAGATTAAGAGCTAAAATAAGAATGACAAAGACAAGCATTATTTTGATATGTGGATAGGTTTTTTCTTTTCTTAAGTAAGAGTAAAAACAAAAATGTAATAACTATAAATAAAGCTTGATAAATTCAATTACATTAAAATGAAGAATTATATCTAAAGACCTCATAAAAAGACTAATTGGAAGTCAAGGTCCAAACCTACAGAAGATACTTGCAAGGCTTATGACTGTAAGAAAAAAATTAGTGTCTAGATAAATAGGAATTTCTAAAAATTCTTTATGAAAAGATAATCCTAAAAAAAAGATAATCCTACAAAAATAGGCAAAAGATGCAAAAAGGCATTTCTCGGGAAGTGTGAATGGCCTACAGACAGGAAACTATGTTTGTTATCACTAATTACTATACAAATATAAAATACAATCATAATAAAATATCATATTGCATATGCTGGAAATGCAAAAATTTAGCAAAACATTTGGCAATATCAAGTGCTATCAAGTATACGAAGCAATGAGAACCCACATTCATTACTAGACTCCATGGTAAAAATTGTTCAGTCATGGCCATAAGGTGGTATGCATGGATATTCTATTACTCAACACATTTACTCCTAATTATATTTCAGGAAAAATCTTGCATATGTATACCAGGGGACACATAGAAACACGTCTGTAACAGAAATGCTTCACCCAGAACCTGGGGAAAATGGGTAAGTAAATTACAGTGTATTTACATAATGAAATACTATATAGCTATGAATATAGGTGAACTCTAGTTATAAACAGTGATATGAATGGGTCTAAATGACACAACATAGAGGGAAGGTAAAAACCCCAAAGAGTAAGTGAAGTATGAAACTTCAAGAAGAGTAAAACCTAAACAATTAATGACTTAGGAATAAAATTCAAAATAAAACCCTATCAAAAAGTGAGGAAATTATTAACATGAAATTTGGATAGTAGTTAATCACTGAGCATAGGGAAGAAATACTCAAACATGGGGAAATGTACAGGCAGAGTTCTGATGTACTAGCAATACTGTATTTTTTAAACTAGGTGATAAATACATGGGAGTTCATACTGCTATTGCAGTAGCTATGTTACATGTTATAGTCACATATATACAGAGAAAGAGGAAAAAGCATAAATGGTTTTGGTACTTGAGATTGAACCCAGGGGTACTTTACTACTGAGCTACCTCCCGAGCCCTTTTTATTTTTTATTTTGAGACAGGTCTTGCCCAATTCCCTAGACAGGCCTTGAACTTGAGATTCTCCTGCCTCAGCCTCCTGAGTCTCTTAAATTACAGGTGTGTGCCACCATGCCTGATTAAAAAAAATTTTTTTAAACCCAGAAATATAAGAAAAACATAGATAGCAGTTTTGTCCGAAGGTGGAGGTGTGGATAAGAGCATGCCAAGCCCAGTAAGCAGCTTGTGCTGAGGTCCAGAGTCATCAGTCCCATGAACCAAGCCTCGCCCTTCAAACCTCCTTTTCTTGGTGCTTCCCTTTCATACCTCTAAGCCTCCTCTATATGCTGACTCCCCCAACCTATATCTCCAGTTTATACCTCTCTGCTGAGGGTCTGCTATTGCAGGCAGCTGCCTTTTGCCATCTCCATGTAGATGTGTAGTAGACATCTCACTTTAGCCTGTCCAAACCCCTGCACCCACCAGCCTCCACCCATCTGAAGTCCAGCTGCTTCTTCAGCCTTCTCCTTTATGAATGACAATTTGACCTTTTGCTGCTCAGGCAAAAGCAAGCACTCACCTTGGATTCTCCCTTAGCTTGCTTTCCTAGCTCTCCATATCCAGTCTATCAGCAAATCCCTTTTGCTTCTATTTTCAACACGTGCAGAATCTGACCACTGCCCCTGACTTCTAGTTGCTCTCAAAGTCATCCTGCTCCTTCTCTTGACTACTTTTTCCACCCCCTACCCTTGCCTACTTCCCCCTTCATGTGGCTTTACATACTCAAAGTAAAAGCCCACTTTTCCCATAAAGCCTTCCATGATGTGCTTACCTCTTGCTTCCTGACCCATCTCCCATTGTTTTCTCCCTCCATTATGCCTCTCCAACCATCTTGACTTCTGTTTGTTTCGTTGAACAGGTCAAGCATGCTACTATTTTTTAGGGTGTTTGCAATGACTGTTTCTTCTGCCTAGAATGATCTTTGCACTGATACCTCCTATGTTCACTTCCTCAACTCCTTCAAATGTCCCAAGTTTGGCCTTTCCTATCTACCAAGTTTGAAGTTGCAACCCCTCCCCTCTGCCTCCTCCATCTTCCCAGCTTGTGTTGCACAATAGGAAGGAGTGTTGCACAAATGTGTTGCACTATTTGACTTAGTTCACAAATTTATTTATTTTCTATCTTCCCCCAGTTGGAACATAAGCTCCAAGAAAGCAGGGAATTTTGTCTGCTTGATTCACTGCTGCTACTCTGACACTTAAAACCATGCTTAGCACATGGTAGGTAATCAAAAAAAATATATCAATTAAGGGAAGAAAGGATGCTTCGGGGAAGCTAAAAGAAACAAACTAAACTATTTGTAATGCAGCAAAGATCAGTTAAGAAACCAACCTGTAGACTTGATATTGGGACCAAATCATTCTGTATACTTCCGCTGTGTTAGTGTAAATTGAGAATTACGTAAGCTACATGTCTTGTTCAACCTAGCAGACTTCCATGCTAGTAATAAAGGCAACTCTGCCTGCCCCCATAGGAGGCACTGGAGGTCTTGCACAGTCATTTGAAGTCTGAAATCTCAAGGTGTTCTGGTGTGCATGCTATGTTTGAAGTACTATCTCAGATGCATAAGCACATATATATCAATGCATATCACACACATGTACGTACATACATGAGTTTCGGAAATAAGCAAGAAGAGACAGAAGCCATACATTTAACATCCTGAATTTCCTTGTAAAAGCAAATGTGTGTACAAATGGATTGGTCATCTGTGATCTTTTGAGCTAAGAAACAGATGGATTCATGAGCAGCCTTCCTGAACTAACTTACTGTAAGCTCCAGGTATTGTCTACATAGATTTTGGTTCAGTTGTAGTTCATGAACTAAGAAAAATAGTATTTTATAAGCTAAAGATCAATGGGCAAAATTTCTATGAGGCATGTATTCTGAATTGATTGGTGATTCTTCCATCACATACAGCTACCTAGGTGGACCCATTCCTAACACAAGGACCATTTAAAAAGCCCACTGTGATAATCCTGTGTGATGCTTTGATGGACCATTTGTAAAGGCATAAATTTCATTAGAGCTAATGTGTCCTAAACCACAGTGGCCTCTGTCCAGTAAGTCCACACTTACGGGCTATTTGGCAGTTTCAGATGCACTTTTATCATCCTGCTGATGCATACTGTTAATAAAGGAACAACTAGCATATCCATTACCAGAAGATATTGACTGGCATAGTATTCCAGAAAAACAAAATCCTTATTCTAAGGAAGGGGCACTCTTCATATGTATCTACTACAAATCTTCAGGTCTTTTAGAACTGAGACTGTAGAAAACGCAAGACTTACACGCATATGCAAGTTGGCATGCTAGCTTGAGATGTAATTGAAGACACATTTCTCCATGGATTGAAGTGTTTTGTTTAGAAATGCATTTCCCATTATATTTTTTTGCACATTTAATTTACTTTTCAGAAATGGTTCCTTTCATGGTTTCCTTTTCTTAAAAAAAATTATTTAATAGTGTGAGGGAAGGTCTGATGTGGTTTGGGTGTGGCTAAACCAGTTTTGGCCCTTCAAATATTCATGTACTGGAATAATCACATCCTCTTGTACTGGAAACTATTTGGTTTTTCTCTCAAAAACTCACGAGAGCTTGCATCTTCCACTTCCCCTAAATCTGGGTCAATCAGGAGTATAAATTCCAGTTAATTTCTCAGTTTGTACAACTCTGGGAAAAAAAAGACCCTATATTTTTGAAAAGCCCTTATCTATGGGTCCAGTGATCTTGTAAAAGGGGGCCACCATCTCCTCTCATTCTCTTCTTCCGGGACTGCCTGGCTTGGTAGAGAATGGAACTGGACATCTCCTGCAGAGAAAAGCCACTCAGTCAGGGGACGTCTTGTTCCATTGTTCAGCCCACTCTGGTCAACAGTGCTTGAGTTGCTGGTGGAAATTCAAGCGTGAAGCCAATTTTTATGCTCTAGATGGCAAAAAAATGCAGCTAATTCCAAAGGGTTTTTCCTTCTTCCCTGGCAGCTGGTGTGTTTACACAGTGGGGATGAAAGGCCTGACATCTGTGTTTACATTTCTACGTCGCAAGGTCCCCCAAACCCACAGTTAGGACTCATTTATATCCAAGCACCTCTGCCCCAGAATTACAACAGCAAAGTCTTTCAACTTCTCCTCGGCAAGGGGCTTTGATCTCCCTGTGCAGAATGTTCTCTGATGAGTTGTGATTGGAAGGGGCGGGCTGGGAAGGTTTTATACTTTGACAGCTCCCTCTTCTCTCTCTCTACCCTCAACCGTATAGGAACATGATCCAGACCTTTAAGTACTGAAACTTCTTCCTATAAATTCCATCGAGTCATCAGAATAAAGTTAAAACAGACTGTGGTGTGAATAAAGAAGGGAGTCTCAAAAGAATTTACATTTTTAATAAGCTTCGGCTTGCTAGTTGACTCTGATTTCTAACTCCAGGTAGATCTGAATCAGCTGGTTTGCTTTTGACATGTGAAAATTCCAAACCCATTTCAAGCCCACTGAATGTGAATCTCTAGGTTTGAGCCTACGATGCTCTATTTTTCACAAGTTGAGATAAATCTTAGGCATATGCTTATTTAAGAACACTTGGGCTCTTTGGGTCCTGGGGAGATGGGCTTTTAATTTGAGAGCTAGGGAATGTAGTCCATTGCAAGATACTGTCTCATTCTTTGTATCCTCTGACCCTTTCAATGAAGGGACTGTGGTGTCCCCAAGTCTGAATTAGGGTAAGCTGATGAGATGAAATCATCTTCTTCGAATATTTGAATGTCTTACTTAATTTCTCTTGACCACGTTTTACTACTTCCTATTTATAAACTTTTTTCACTTATAAATTGAGGCATAGTAGTTGAATAGGTTAAGAAATATTTATAAAACAAGAACTTTTAAAAACCTAACCTTGGAACAGATCTAAGTGTCATTGCTTGGTTACTGCTATACCCTGTCCTCCAAAATGATATTGTGAAGTTCATGTGTGTGTGCTTATGCTTGTGTGTGTTCATGTATTTAGTTTGACACAATCTAATGACATGTAAGTTTGTGCATCTGCCACCATAGTCACGATACTGAAAAAGGCAGATCCATTATCACAAGGATTCTTGGGTTATCCTTTAATAACTATATCCATACCTTTCCTGTCCCCTTTCCAAACCCTGGGCAGTCACTAATCTGGTCTCCATTTCCAAATTTTTGTCATTTCAAAAATATTATATAAATGGAATCATATTGGACAAAACCTTTGGGATTGACTTTTCTTCACTAACATAATTCCCTGGAGACTCATTCAAGTTCCTGCTTATATCAATAGTTACTTCATTTCATGGTGTGAATATACCACAGTTTGATTAAGCATTCACTCATTGAAGGACTTTAGCATAGTTTCAGTTTTGGAGTGATATGAATAAAGCTATAACAATTCACATATATTTAAAAAAACTATTGAACTTTTTTTCATCAGTCTCCTCAAATTTTATAATTTTTGAATCCAGTCACCAGCCTTATCATAGTCATAAAAATCATTCTAGTTAATTTCAGTTAACCTTATATTGTCCCCTTTCAGTATGCCAAAGAAACACCTACGTACACCAAGTACTTAGCATTTGCATATAGTCAAGTTATCTCTTGTATTTCTTGCTTTCCCAATGCAATTGGGAGCTGTTTGGGGACAGGGACTTCACCATGTCCCATTTTTGTACAGTCTGCAGTGCCTACTGTAGCTTTAGACATGGTAGCAAATGAACCAACTCAACAGACAAGTTTTAAAATTGAATCTGATTCATTGCCATGCTTCTGTGACCAACAGAGTATAACATGCGAAATCCTATGTAGGTACAAGAATGCCTAGAGAATGCAGAATGTATATGCCAACCCAAATGCACGTGAACTTAGAGAACAATGAGCTGTTGTGATTTTGGTGTTAACTACTAGAAAGTGAATGAAGAGGTCAGTATGGGTCACAGAAATTGGAGACTTTCTTGGAGGAGGTGGAAATTAAATCATTCTTGAAGTCAGGAAGGGAATTACATAAAAATTAGTGGAGAAGTAAAAGATCCTAGGCAGGAGGAACATCCTCAGTTGCACCACAGGAATGCTGTGTGGTGAGCTGCTAAGAGTTGGAGATTAGGAAAGGTAGGCAAAGGGTCACCTGTTGTTATGGGTTGAATGTGTCCTCCTAGAATTCATAGGGTCAAGTTCTCACCCCTCTCTGAGGTTATGGTATTAGAAGATGGGGCCTTGGAGGTGATTCAGTCATAAAGAAGGAACTCTCATGAATGTGATCAGTGCCTAATAAAAAAAGACCCCAGAAACACCCTTACACTTTCTCTACCACATGGGGGTACAATAAGAAACCAGCAGTCTGGAACCCAGAAGGGAGCCCTCACCAGCACCTGATCAGGCCGGTCCTTGATCTTGGATTTCTAGGCTCCAGAACTTCAAGAAACAAATTTTTATTGTTGATAAACCAGCAAGTCTACAGCACTTCTTTGTAGAGGCCTGAACTGAATCAGATGCAGGCCTTGAAAGGTACCTGTTATAATGTAATTGCGAATCCCTTGACTTGTGTAGGTCCAGCAGTACTTATTAGCAAGACTTGTGAACTGGGTCCACAGACTTGTTCAATGTTCTAGAAGTTGCTGAAGGGGTCTGACTAGGTGAATTCTCTCTGCCAAAGGAGGGTACCAGGTGCAAGATGGGCCAGGGGATAAGCATAACCTGGCAGGAAGACAGAGCTGGTCCTAAGCAAAGGGTGAAGCTGTGCCTACCCAACCCCTGTCACCCACTTCCCTTCCCCCACTGCAACTGGACAATTCTGCTAGGAGAAATTTCTAGGACAGTTGTGCAAGGAGCTTTGCTTTTTAATATACCATAGGAAGCTCCCTACAAGTCAGAGGTCCAAGGGAATGTCAGCAACTTAAAGACAGTGGCCCTGGGTCTGTCAGTGGTTCACAGAATCAAAGATCACAAGAACAGTGAACTTCAAAATAGCTTCTAACATTGCTACCACACCATACCCAGGGCCCAAAAAAGAAATCATTAGGGAGGAGAATCTGGAGAGCCTGTGTGGGGCTCAGACACTCAAACTATGTGCTGCTTATAAAGGTGGTATAATGTACTCCCTGGACATGGAGGCCTGCAGATTCTGGGGAAGACTGAACAGTGCCAACCACATCTTAGATACCAGCGGTGCTAATTTTTGAGGCCAGCTGCAGAAGACATTTACGTGTACCAACAGCAAAGCAAAGTTTATATGCAAAGGGTTTTGATGATGATTCCGTCCCTTCCACACACTTCTGCGTTTCATTTCCATTTTCATTTGTGAAGGAGAGGCATTTGTTAATATACCTAAAGAGCTCCGTTTGTAATTTTAGAGGTCTGCAATAAGGAAATGCTCATAGCCTAAGGGTCCCATAGTAAAAAGCAAAATGTGTGTAATTCCTAAATACATATGGAATTTCAAACACGAATTCACTTAGAGTATTAATGACTTTAATGAAGACAGGCATCTAACTTAAAATCAACAAATCATTAGATTTGCAGTAAAAGTGTAAGCAATGCACTAATTAATAAACTTGCTGATTATTTTCCTTGATAAAGACATTGACTGTTAAGTCTAATGGTGCCTCAAAGATCTGCTGAACAGTGAAAAAGGCAATAGCCAGTGACTTGAAGTCATTTAATGTAAAAAAGCAATTTCTTCTCACTCTTCTCCATCAGAGTAACAGCAATTATTGTTTTTGTCATTATTTTTTGTTATTGTTTGATCTAGTTTTGTTTATTTGGATGAAATCCAACATTCTGGGGTGTAGACATAGCCTTAAAGTACTCTATAAAATAAAGTGCAAAGCAATGTGATATTAGAGATGTAATTTCTGGTTTCAGTTGTTCTTGATTGAACCTCTTTGGATCAGGTTGCACTCTCTTAGGGACCTTTTATCCATCCTTTCTCTAATCCATGGAGAAAAAGGTGGCATACTCGCCTACTTTTGAGAACGTTTGGCCCCATTAGCTCTACTTTACAGATGAAGAGTTTACATACATGCGCCAATGGCTCCGAGATAGCCAACGACAGAAGCTAGGTCTAGGTGACTCCAAAAAACCCCATTAGTTTTCCAGTACATGCTCAAGAAAGATAATCAGGTATAAGTCACTCACTCTAACCCTCTCCATCAAACATTTTCCATATAATGCGAGTGATTCCCTCCCTTGAGTAATAAAGAGTAAAGAAGCAGGCGAATTCCTCCAGGAACACAAACTATTTAATAGCTATTCCTCACTTCTCTTACTCAGGACAAGATTAATTAACTCTGATCTTTTCATTTGCATGAGCCTAATACAGAAGACCTAATAATTGCTTCTGTAAAAAGAGGCTTTTCTGAGAAAGTACAGTATGAATAAATCTGAATTCTCTTCACTACTTCCTATTGCCTGAACTTGTTTCAGACAAAAGAAGTCTATGATTTAAAAAAACAGAAAGCCAAACGTAGTAATGAAATCTAGTAATGAAAACCCTTTTCATCATGCTCACAGATACCATCAAAGTCTAAGAAATACTGCAGTTTATTAAGATGTATATTTTCAAGCTTGATGTAAATGACAGGGTCTCAAGCGGCATGTGTCTCCAGGCCAAAACTAGAGACAGTTCCCAAATTCCTTGACTTTACACCCGGGAAGAAACACAGCACACAGGCTGTTGTTTTGTCAAAAACTTAATTCTTAATGACAACTTCCATTGAAGATTGAGGAAAGTCAATAACCTGGAGTTCACATCACCTCGGACAGCAGCTAGAAGATAATAAAATAGAGACTATCACTGCGATAAGCAGGGATTTACCAATTAGATGCGAGAAAAATAAAGAATCGTTAAAATGACAAAATACCATCAGTCACAAAGGACTGGCCTAATTAAACAATAGCCCAATGTAAACCAAGGATTTATGATCCACCAGCTGCACAATGTGGCTTTATCAAAATAATGGAAATTGACGTACATTGCACATACAGCCTCTCTTTAGCTGCCTCTTTGAACATTTATCTAGAGGTCACCTAGGGAAGTATGCCTCCGACCTTAACTGTCTCTGTATTCTTTCTGGTGTAACCCAGTCCCTGCTGGAGCATTCCTGGCCCTGGCCCTCCTGATGGACAGAACGGTGCTTTTTTTGTGTGTGTGTGTCTTATTGCAGGCTGCCCTTGCGTGTTTTGCTTTGCTCATTCATGTTCCCCATCAGTGTTGGAATCTGAATGTTTCTTTTGGCAAAATGTCCAAAGCAGCAGGGATCCAAGTGTTGCCCTCAGGGTCCTTTGGAAGGGTGTAGATTGGGTGCAGTCCTTGCCTGTCACTGGCCCTGCCCAGGACTGGCACATTGCATCTGCCAGATGGACATGCAGCCACGAGATTCTTGACCGAGTCAGTGGGTAAATGGAGTTAGAGGAGAACAGAATTTCAAGGCATAATATACTTTCTTCTGAAAGCAGTCTCTGTGCTCCTCTTCCTCACTTCCCTAGGTCTCTGACCTTCCAAAGGTGAACGACACACAAGGGTCCGTGCGATGTGACCAGTATCAGTACGGGCTGTCCATTCACCCTTTGAAGGAGTTCTATATGCCTATATGTTCATTAGTTCATCTCCACTTATTATTAATCTTGGAAGGTTTAAAATATCAACTTTCACATCAGCTTCACCTCAATGACTTCAGGTCCTTTGGGCAGCACTGGCTGTCGTTCCATCCTTCTCACCACCCAACTCCCTGACATCCTATGTTCTCCTTAAGATCACAAATGTGAAGTTATGGTTCCTTTCAGTATATTTACATCAGACAAGTTGGTGACAATGTCTCTGAGAAGCCTCCGTTGCCTCTGTTAGTTCTGATCAATTACCCAGTGGCAGTGGTCATGACAGCCAAGTCCTGTCTGACAAATGCCACCCAACCCTGAAGTCTACTACAGATCATTCCCTTCCCTTGGCTGCCACTTCAGGACCTGGATGAGGGCAGAGCCATGTAGTATCACGTGCCTCTGCTTCCTATTGCAAGAGCAGCAGGATTTGGTGACCAGAAGATTAAGTTCCCCAAATACCACCAGGTGTTTCTTTATTTCTTCTGACTGGGGGCAGCCAACTAACTTTCCTTATTTCTCCCTCTCTTTTGATTCTGTCTGTGCACATAAATGCCTAGACTGTTTTAATCAGTCATCAAAGCTCAGACAGCAAAGGATTAAGGCAAACTACATCAATTGGTTTAGGTAAAGTCTCAATACCTGCTTTCAGCTTTTCCATTGGTAAATGCCACTAGGTTTATACTGAATTGTTGGGTTGAGTTCTTCCTCTTTCTCTCAATCTCTAGCTCCTTTTCAGAATCCTAAACTTTTCAGAATTTCTGTTGACTCTTTTACAAAGAAAAGACAATCTAATGAAGATTTAGTAAAGAAAAAATGGTCCAATGGAATAATCTATCTTACATGTCTATTTCTGCATCAGGCATTGTGTCAGGCACTTCATAAACTGTGGTGAATAAAACAGCACCTTCATTCCTGGTGCTTACGTTCTACTGAGTAAGACAGACAATAAAAAGATAAACAAGTAAATACAAAATTAATAGAAGTATGAAGTATGCAAGTGAAGCTCATAACGCAATGCCTATAACATAATTCTTAATAAATGCAAATTAGTATTCTTATTAATAATTATATCATAAAATTACATAATATAATTATACATTATATAAAAATGTTACACAATATTATATTATATGATTATTATACAAGATAGTAGGTGTTCTGGTTATCCATTGTTGCATAACCAATCACCCCAAAATTTAGTGGTTTAAACTAACAACAATCATTTTTTCACTCATGAATCTGCAATTTGGGCAGGGTTCAATGGCGTAGGCTAGGGCATCTTAATTGGAGGCTGGAGAATCCTCTTCTAAGATGGTACACTCAAATGGTTGGCAAATTGGTGCTCATAATTAACTGGGAATTCAAACAAGGCTTCTGGCTAGAGGACTTAGTTTCTCTCTCATAGGTTTTGCAGTGGAGCTACTTGAGCTTCCTCAGTGCATGGAAGCTGGTTTCCATGAGTGTTTCAAGTGACAGAAAGTGAAATCTATCCTGAAACTAGAAACTAGTGGTATCACTTGCACCATATTCTATTGGTTCAGGAGTTACAGTTTGCCTTGTGTCAAGGGAAGAGGCCATAGATCCCTCCTCTCAATGGGAAAGAGGGTCAAAGAATTTGTAGCCATCTGCAATAAAGGGTTAAAAGATGCAAGGTCTAACATGCATCCATTTCTGGTTATAAAATATCAGCTTATTTAACTACAGCATATTTATGTTTTTAAAAGCATCTCCTCCCACTTTGGACCTCCATGTGAGATAGGTGTCTCGACTCCCCGTATCCTCATTTCACAGGTACCAGCCATAAAGAACACTGCAAAGTCAAGGAAGGTTGCTTCCTCCCAGACCCCAGATGATTTCCATAACCTTGTCCAATTGTGGTTAAGCTTTGTCTAGTCATATACACTGGTCTGTGGGCCAGGAAGAGCACAGTTTTAATGGTCAGACCAGTGTACCACTGCTACCCACGTTTTATGATATCCAGCTGCGGGATGTATCATTGTGTCTCTAGGCCTCACTGAACTCACTGTTCAGTTTTGGTGTACCATCTGTTGTCTGAATCTTCCTAAATGATTTTCTGGTCTGGCTTCCTTTTTCACTGGGAATGGAAGAAGTTGTCAAAAGCCCAGTACATTCTTTTCTGCATTGTAAAGCCATCAGGACTTAATTAAGGAAAAATTCTTCAGTAACAATTGATTTGTTGAGCTATCATTCAATTTCAAGTACTCTCTTTTTATTAAAAATTACTTGCAAATTGTTGGATGCCCATCTTTGGGAATTTTTTTTTTTTTTTGAGTGAGTCTCCATCTATTTTACATCTTGTCTTTAGTGAATTTTCTATAATTAGATTGTAGTTTGTAAACTACTTCTGGTTGGAATTTGTTAGACATTTTCATTTAACACTGCTTTTTCTTAGATATCTGTAGATTCAGATAACTAAGCTAAAAAAAAAATAGATCTGATTAAAACTGACAGCTTTGAGTTTTTGGAAAGTGTTTTAAACTATTTTCTAGGTCTTTGGAAAATCTCCTTCATGTTTGCCTCTCACTCTTTGCCCTGGAATTTTAGTCTCCTTTGTATTTACAGAAAAGTTGCAGCCATATGTTTCTGATCCATTTATAACTAGCTTATTTAGACTTAGCTCAGGAAGCTATTGTTTTGTAAGAACATGTCCTTTAAAGTGGCATGTAAGCTATTTAAAATGCTTTCTCTTCGTTAAATAGGGAAAAAAATCTTTGCCAAACTTCACCTGAAAAATTAAAAACTGATTTGTTTTAAGATGATGGAGCCACAGACAGTCATGTCCCACACTCTGTCCCACCAGGTTTGCCTCAGAATCTGTACCGATAGGGATTTGTGAGCATGTCATTGGGTCATTGGGCTATCTGACCTGTTTGAAGTTGAGGTTTCTCTGTCAGCTAAAGACCATCCCTTTACTTGGCTACGTAAAGGCCCATGGGTCCCTTCCTTGGTAAGGCCCTTTGAGGACTTTCAGAGATTCAGGAACACAGCGTAACGCAGGGCTGAATCCTCCCTTACCGAAAATTTTCAGAAATTGGATGAATAATAGTTTCATGTGGAAAAATAAGTATTTGTAAACCCAAGAAACAAACAGTTTGTATAGACCAAATGCAGGTCAAAATATAAAGGAAAAAAGAGAGAATAGAACCTTGGGAAACTTAGAGGAAAACCAGAAAAGAAATGGTAAGGGATGGGGGAGGAATGGAATTTATAACAGTGATTGTACTTTTGGCCAATAATCAATTGCCTGGATGGGTACTTGCTTCACATGTAGAATGATTCCTGGACCTAAGGCTCAGATGGTTTGGGCATAAATAGTCCATTTTAGAAATCTCCTCAAATGGTTACCATGATCAGTCAGTCTAGTTTGGGAACTACATAGTTATTGAGATAACTTGTGTATTCTTCACACACACACACACACACACACACACACACAGGAACACAAATGTACAATTATCAGGAGGAAATTGAGCCCAGCCTGGGCCACAGCATTCTGTTTTTGATTTTTTGTTTTTAACAGAATGCATTTGATTCATTGTACACAAATGAGATACAACTTTTCATTTCTATGGTTGTACAAGATGTAGAGTCACACCATTTGTGTAGTCATACATGTACATAGGGTAATGATTTTTGTCCCATTCCACCATCATTCCTTCCCTGCCCTCTCCCCTCCCTTCAGTTCCCTCTATACAATCCTGGCGTTCCTCCATTCTTCCCTTACCACCCTCTCCCATTATGTATCAGCATCCACTTATCAGAGAAAACATTCGACCTTTGGTCTTGTGGGATTGGCTTATGTCACTTAGCATGATATTCTCCAATTCCATCCACTTACCTGCAAATGACATAATTTTATTCTTCTTTATGGCTGAGTAATATTCCATTGTGTGTATATGCCACATTTTCTTTATCCATTCATCTATTGAAGGGCATCTAGGTTGGTTCCACAGTCTAGCTGCTGTGAATTGAGCTGCTATAAACATTCTATCATCATCCCCTAAAATCTGGCCCTGCCCTTCCTCAAGCTTAGAAATAGATCTCAGGACCAAGCACAGTGGCACATACCTGTAATCCCAGCAACTTGGGAGGCTGAGGCAGGAAGATTTATTAAATTTTTAAATTTAATAAATTTTTAATTTAATCTTAATCTGTTGGATCTGGAAGCAAAAGTTCTTGGCCAAAGTAATGCTCACATCAACACACCTTGGTTTATTGCTGTGTGAACCAGAAATTATCCTTTCCCAGTCATTGTTGTGCTCCTGAAGTGTGACATTGTTTGCAGGGTCTGAACCCTGTACAAACACTGAGCCTCTTAACATAATAAGTCAAAATGAATAGAAATGGTTGAAGAGGGATGAAAGCTAACTTTCTTGAAGTTTTCTGGAGAATTGAGTTTATAGCAACTGAAATATATACAACTGCCAAAGGATGGGGAGTGATGGGGTAAGAGGAATTATTATGACTTTGGTGTCCTTTTGAGAGTTTATAATCCCTGGGTGATAAGAAGGTTCAAACACTCAAAGTCTACATTCACAGAGACATTGTTGCTGGAAATAGTTTTTAACTTAGCTTCTTCAATAACTTCCACATCTACAAAGAATGGTACAGGTTCTGAATCTGCATCTGGAGCCCTTTCCAGCCTTTTAACTTCCATCCAAATATCAGAAGGTTGTGAAAACACCCCAGTGCCCTGCTTAAGAAAATATATTTGAGGTTGCGGGGTAAGAATAATAACAGTATGTGTGACAGACATCATTGCCCTGTGTACATTTATGAATGCACCGATGGGGTGACTCTACCTTGAATACAACCAGAAAAACAATTGCTGTACTCCATTTGTGTTCAATGAATAAAAAAATTAAATAAAAAAAATAAATAAAATAAAATCAGCATGCTCAAATAAAAAAAAAAAGAAAATATATTTGCTACTGATGCTGTTTGGTAAAACATCTTGATGGGGTATTTTACATGTGAAAAGTTAAACCCCAAGTCAAGACCCAGAGGGATAAGTCAAAGTAAATAGGAAACCACATTGACTTTTACAAGAAAAGATGTAAAAACTTTTTATATGACCAACCTGAGAGAAAAAAATGAATGAGGGACCCAGAAAATTGGAATCATGGAGCCAGAAGATGATCAAGGGGAAAAGGGTGACCAGGCAAGATAATGGGCATCAAGTATGGTGGGGGTATGGGCAAGAGAGCTTTTCTGATAGCACTGTTCACTATTATATATTAAATTGCTCACTGCCTACTTTGTGCTGGAACATACGCCCTCTGGGGTGCCTTAAACCCTAGAGTCTGTTATGGTGGTGATGATCTGACGCAGGAATTGCAAGGGTCTCTGCATTCCACATAGGGGCCAGCACATGGTAGGATGATTGCCACAAGAGATGGGACACTGGGTAGAGAGTCAAATCCAGACAAAGCAGAGTCTCAGAGCAGGAGGGCGTTAAGAGGCAAGTAAGACCCTGAGACCTCTTGACCCTGTGTCCAAGTTGCTGTCACATCTCACAGGCACCCTGTGATAATCTTTCCTTTGGCCCTGCTCTTCCCTCTCGTGCCTTGCTGCAGTCTGTCATTCTGCACCTGGAATTAGGTGGACTTTTAAATCTGATCATGATGGCTTCTCAATCCTTTTAGACTTATGTTCACATTCCCTGCCTTGGTCAATGTTCAGCCTGTCCTGTGGCTGCCCCTCTGACCTCATCCCTTTCACTCTCCTTCCCAGTGATTTTCCCACACTGGCCTCCTTGCCATTTCTCCTCCACACCAAGCTCCTTCCCATCTTAGGGTTTTGCACTTTGTGTGCCCTCTGCTGGTTTTCTCTTTGCCCAGTTCTGGCACAGCTGGTTCTCAAACATTATTCAGATCCTAACTTATATGTCACCTTTGCAAGGACATCTTCCTTGACCATCATATTTAAAACACTTGACCCTCAACTTATTCTCTGTTCTTCATTCTGTTTCACTCACTTCTATAATATTATCACTGCCTTTGTTATTTATTTATTTACTTACTGTCTTTCTGTGGTTGATGGCTTCTAAAACAGCACCCAATGGCCTCTGTCTTCTGGTATTTATGCCCTAGCACAAACCTCTGCCCTCTTAAGTGTGGGTTGGACCTGGTGACTTCTTTCTAATAAGTACAATCTAACGACAGTGATGGCATTGGGTTTCAAAAATGACTGGGACTAGCATCTTATTTTCTCTTGCCATCTCTCACTGTCTCTCCAGAAGCTACAAGCCGCCATCTTGTGAGTCACCAATGAGAAGGCCCACTTGGCAAGGCACTGAAGTCTCTTGGCCAACAGCCAGCAAGAACCTGAGTCTGGTAAACAATCCTGAGAGTGAGACTGGAAGTACAACCTCTCCCACTCTGGCCTTCAGGTGACCACAGCCCCACCTGACACTGTGCAGACTCCAGCTAGGCTATGCCCAGATTCCTGATCCACAGAAACTATGAGATATTATTTCTTGTTTCAAGTCACTAACTTTTGGGGTAATTCATTAGCATCATTAGCTAATGAACATTTTCCTCCATTGAAACTTAAGCTCCGTGGGGAAAGATATTATCCTTCTCTTATTCAGCACTCTCCCCAGAAATATATTCTGCTAATACCAGTCCCACAATACTAATCTCTTGATCATAGTTATCGATGCTGGCCTATGTTGCTTAGCAAACCTTCACTGACAAGTCCAACTGAGGATGGGACAAATACACAGTGCATTTTGGAGGAATGACTCAAACCTCACCCATGCTCTTCATCTGTAAGGCTCACAGGGCTGTTGGTGACACATGGAATATAATATGCAATGGGCTATCATTTGTTCTCAGTCGGTGGTGGTCTCCTTTCTCCCAGGGACAAAATCTGTATTTAAGAAAGAGAACTCACAATAATCCACAGGGGGTGTGTTGTTACATGAAGTAGCGCATAATTTTGAGGAAGGAATTATAAGGGAATAATTATTTTCTGGTTCTTCCTTCCTATAGTGTAAGGTGGGTACACATTCATCACCTGGGAATACTACCAGCAAACCCCTTAATTTTTCCCAATCGATTTTAGAAAGAAAAGAAATGCTGAAAATGATAAATATATACAAATGTTTCCAAAGAGAATCTAGAAATCCCATAAAGAAAAGTGACAAGACATTTACTCCTACTACTGATTCTGTCATAGTGATCATTTCATGCATTTTGAGGAAAATCCACTGTCTAGCATCCATTTCCAGAGAAGAAAGTACTGGTTTTCTCAATCCATCCTTTCATAGGAAAATCACATTAAAAAAATGATTTCCTTCTAATGGCTCACTCTAAATTATCTCAAGAATTCCTTGAGATACTAAGAAAAACCAATAATAAAAAAGATTTTTTTTTTTTTTGCTATGTGCTATCTAATATTCAGATTATGAGCAGCTGTTTGGGAAGGGAAGGGGAATGAAAGGATGTAAAATCATTTCAGAATTTTCCAGCTTTCCAAAAGAAATTTGAAAGGAAAGCAGCCTAATATGAACCACATTGGAATCAGCACATCAAATCCCATGAAGAAAAAGTGACCGTGGTTGTCTACACACACAAGCAGGTCATTCAAGCTGATTCAAAAGCCCTACTTCCTTTAGTGGTCTGTGTGTGTCCACATGGTGACAAATGGCCCCAGCAGGGTTTTCGAGGTGTTGGCGCCACCAGTGAGTGCCAGATGGAAAGTGGTGAAAGTTCTGATTTGTACCTTTCAGGCCAGAGGTACTTGCCAGGATGGATGGGTCCTTCTGGCCACCTTTTGTAAGTACAGCCACAGGTATTCAGTTGAAGCCTGTGGGTGAGAAAGACATAAACAGGTGCTATAAATTTGTCAGGCCGGGAAGCCACAGGCTGTTTAGTAAATGGTAAACCCAATGGCCCAAAAGAACAAAGGAGTCTCTTTTCATCAGAATGATCAGGCTCATTCACCAAATATTTATGGAGTGCTCGCTCTGCCTGTCGGAAGAGCCACGGACAAGGTCACTTATTTAAAGAGCGCCTGAAGTGAGGGAACAAAACCTCCAGTCACCTGGGATGGTACAGACCTAACTCTGGGCTGTATCCTGATGAATAGGAATTGCCACTCTCCTGGGGACAGGCTGGAAAACCTGGACAACGTGACACCCATTCTTTCCATAGACTTCCAGGGCCATACTTTTCATGGAATGAGTTTTCTGCCTTGACTTGCTCAGGCCAAGGCTTTTTCATAGTTTGGAGCAAATTTGGCTTTTTTAAACTAGTATTTTGCAAAGAAGTGAATTATCTCAGGGGAAGTGCCTCATGTGCCTCATGTGGCTTCAGGCTTCTCAACTGAAATCTGAATTTCATCTCCCTGAGATTTTATTTTTGGGTAGCAATTATTGAGCCATAAAGCTGCAAAGGATGTCAAGAGTTAATTTACTTACGTCTCTCCTGACTTACACTATTGTAGAGGATGAAAATATCTCCTTTGGAAGCAGATCTTCTGAGAAGGAGAAGCTAGTCCCACTTCTAGTATCACTTTGTCATGTTTTATTGCTTTTTAAGTCAACTACTTTTATCATATCTTACCTGTGCCCCTTAAGCGGCATTTTACATTTCTTTTATAATAGTTTGCTCCTGGATAGTTGAATAGGAGTTCATCAGAAGCCTCACATGATAACAGTTACAAAATATCACCACAATGTTTTTCAGACCCATTCCTGCTAATTCTTTCTTTGAAACATGAATACTTACAAATGAGCATGTTGAATTGGACACCAGGAACAACAATGATGTGGGGCTGTTACTGATGATATTGAGCTGGAGACGGTGAACTCTGTTTTCTCCAGATTATTCCTATCACTCTGTGCAACGAGCCTCTGGAGTTAAATTTAATCATTTCTCCAATTTTATGTGAGAAAATTGAGGGTTTTTAAAAAAGTTTTTATTTGTTCTTTTTAGTTATACATGACAGGAGAATATATTTTGACATACTATAGTTCGATATTATAACCGAAATGTAAGTCTTAATTTGTGTGAAGAACATAATTTATAGTAATTTTGATAGTGATGACTTAAAGTCCATTTATGTATTTTAACATGATATGCAAAATTCCTAATTATTTCTATTTTCTTTTGATTTGTTCTTTTAAGATTTATATAATAGTAGAGTGTATTTTGACACACTATATGGATATGGAGTATGACTTATTCTAATTAGGATTCTTGTGGTTGTACATGATGTGGAGTTATACTGCTGATGTATTCATATATGAACATAGGAAAGTTATGTCCAATTCATTCTACTGTCTTTCCTATTCTCATCCTCGATTCTTTCCCTTCATTCACCCTTGTCTAATCCAGTGAACTTCTATTCCCCACACACACACTTATTGTGTGTTTGCATCCACATATCAGAGAGAACATTCAGCCTTTGTTTTTTGGGGATTGGTTTATTTCGCTTAGCATGATAGTCTCCATTTCCATCCATTTTCTGGCAAATGCCATAATTTCATTCTTCTTTATGGCTGACTAATATTCCACATGAAAATTGAGGTCTTAAAAGTGGTTAGTACTTTACACTAGGTTCCAGCTGAAAGGGATGGAACTGGGATGTGTACAAGTTCCCATTTTCTCCTGTTATTTCTAAGGATAAGATTGCCTACCTGTTATGCCAAAGGATCCAACATTGAGTTCAGTGAGGGTTAGTTCATAAACATGCTACTTCTGAAAATAAGCTTGCTGATGTTCTGTCTAATGCTCATTTGTCACTCAATTATTTGTAAAATGAGATTTTTTTTGCTAGATTCTAAACCATTTTCCAGATATGAACTCTTTTTTAAGCGTTTGTTTAAACTTCAACTTCAAATCCACAACCATAATATCTTTTAAGCTAGTAATTTTCAACCTTGAATGATCATTAGAATCATTTAGAGGACCTTTTAAAGATTCTGATGCTAGGCCACACCTAAGATCAATTATATTAGAAGCTCTGTGGATGGTACTCAGGTAATTGCAATGAGCATCCAAGGTTGAAACCACTGATTTGAATAATGCTGGCCTAGATTCTTCCTATATATTCATTTTAACTGCCCTCTCTGGCTTCAGCTCATCTAGCTAGAATTGAGATTTGGCCAATTTGATGCCTGTTTCTAAATGATATCTCATTACCTGCCTTTAATAAACAGACTAAAAAAGCTAAATATTCCTTCTTCCAGAATTCCTTGCAGCTGGAGGTACTACGTAATACAGTCCTGGCTGGAGATAAGAAAGTGAATGTTTGTTGAGGGTTTCCAGAAAGTTCATACAACCAAGTGCTTCCAATAATGTGTGAGTCAATTCAAGGGGTTGAATTCTTCACTTTTCATCTTAACATTGACATTGATCTGAGTGTTTCCACAGACCTAGGCTGAGCATGTGGTTACGTCAAAGGCAATTTGAATAAGAAACCAGCAGAGAATTCTTTCTTTTTTTATGGATGGTCTGATCTCTCTGTTTCCTCACAGACTTTGGAGTTCATATCAAAAGTATTCCATGGAGAATTGGGTAAGGTGCCTCATGTGGCTCAGGAGGCTGAGGCAAAGGGATTGTAAGTTCAAGACCAGCCTTGGCAACTTAGTGAGGTCCTAAGAAAATTGGTGAGACTTTGTCTTAAAATAAAAAATAAGGGGCTGGGGAGATCCTCAGTGGTTAAGAGCCCCAGGATTCAATCTGCAGGAAAGTGTAAGGACTTTGAGAACCTTATGGTTTTCTTTGAAATCCTGTGGGGATGATTGTGAAATGATCACTTATTAAATGCTTTGGGGACATAATTCTACATTGGGAGTGTGGGAGGGAGAAACCTAAGGGATTAAAAATAATATAAAGTTTCAAGGAAAAACAAAACAAAAAGTAAGAGCTGACTCCGAGTCTATATATTTATGATGTATGTATGTATGTGTGTATGTGTGTGTTTGTGTGGATGTGTATGATTTATTTGCTAACTTTTTGGTCAGCTTTTTATTGAAGTATAATATACATGCAAAAAATTGCATATATTACTGGGCACAGTGGTGCACACCTGCAATTCCAGTGGCTTGAGATGCTCAGGCAGGAGGATCACAAGTTCAAAGCCAGCCCCAGCAATTTAGTAAGACTCTAAGCAACTTAGTGAGACTCTACCTCAAAATAAAAAAAATAGAAAGGGCTGGGATGTGGTTCAGTGGTTAAGTAAAATTGGGCTCAAACCCTGGTACAAAAAAAGAAGAAGAGGAAGGAGGAGGAGGAGGAGGAGGAGGAGGAGAAGTGGTGTACATATTATAACATAAAACTTAAAGGATTTTCACAAACAAATCATTGTACCCAATATCCACCTCAACAGACAGAGCATTACCCAGGACCCTGAAAACCAGCTTCCTTCCTTCTAATGACCACCTTCTTGACCAAAGAAAACCATAATGCTGCCATTCTTTTTTAAAATTTTTTTTTTTTTTTGTAAAAACAAATCAAAGAATGGAAGAACAAGGTCACCTCTTTTGCTGTTTTCATGTGTTCTCTGCTGAGATGGGGAAGTCAAATCTGTACCATGACACATTTAATTATGGGAAAATGAAAAGGAAGAAATAAAATCCAGACCAACAAAGCCAAGATTTAAGTTGGCATCACTTTCCATATAATTGTGATGCCGGCAGACACTCAATAAACATATCAGCATTGTTAAAATGATTTATCAGCCAAATAGTTGAATGTAAAATATTATCAATACAGGTGTCATCATTGATCTTTCTTGGGTTTCACTGCTGAAGAATGGGGCCGTAAGATGATTTCAACAAACAATCCTTGACAGGAAACCAAAGGCAACAAGGCACAGGGACAGACAGCTGACAAATGCAGTATGGGGCCATTAAAGCATGTGATGAATTTGCCAGGAAAGTATATATTTGTGCAAGAGGTGAGCTCATATCTCCCATAAATTTGTCAGCTGTGACACAGTGTTCTCTGGCTTGGCATGAGTGATGCTTTGCGACTTGCTGCTTTTGTCTGGCAAAAGCTCTATCAGTCACTCCAGGGTTATTTACAAAGAAACGTGTCTATCAGTTACAAGGACATGACTTTGCCGCTAAAAGATAACAAAAGAGGAAATCAGGCAGTGGCCTCTCAGCGAGGGATGCGTCTTTTCCAGACAAGCTCTGGACTGGAATGAATCAGATGGACGGCAATTGGCCGGGCTGGCCCTGTGCCTGGCATGACCAGCCTTAGTGCATTTATCCACACTGATTAGATTAGAAATTATTAATAGGGGGCTACAGAGTAGAGCAAAAGGTCATTTAGAGTTTAATTCTGTTCTCAGATAACTTCATTTCGGCTGATGGGATTGTTATTGTAGGGGTTTTATATGTTTATAGGAAACAATATACTCAATAATGAAGTCCTGCCTCCTTTTGCAAGGTCAGGAAAGCTATTGTGTAGCTAGATTGAAGTCTTCACAATTGTGTTAATTAAGTAACAGTGATTGGACTTGGTCTCCTCTTGAAATGCATTTATGGGCCTAAAAGCTGCTGAGAATGTATTCTTTAAATATAAATATATAGTAAAGCAAGTGAGACCAGAAAGCAGTCTACAATTGAGTAAACAGAAGAGCTGACATGAAGCTTTTACTTAAGGGAGACGGGAGCCCAGATGGCAGATGCAACCTCTTGCCCATAAATACAAATGTCTCATCAGTTTAGGATTAAACCTAACAGGTCTCTTTTTCTTTACTTGATTCCTGAGGAATCTGAGAGATGAAGTTATAGAACTCGATGTTGATGGCACATTATGTCTCTTGAGCATATTGACTCCCTCTCAGGCCTGCCTGGTTAAGGTACATGATCAGTGCACAGTAAAAGGTGCATCCTTCTGGGATGAAAGGTCATTTCCTTGGTCTTGCCTAATAGATAAGAGCCATTAGTGATGGGAGGCTCGACTCTGCCCTCCTCTGATTTCCCTCCTTTGGAGGGTTTATAACTTAGACATTGTAATTTGCAGAAGTGGAATATAATTTTGTTTGTTCTGAGATACAAGTTCCCTTCTAAACAGCCAAACAAGAATTTGATTGACTTTAAGTGGAAAATAAGTCATAGAGAGTCATCGTTGTCACATGTACCTATAAGACCACAGAAGACCTTTGGTCTCTATTTAAGAAAATTCCCCTCCTTTGGGCTCCATATATAGTGATATCCCGCTAAGAGGAACTTTGGGGTAGAATTTGGTAACTGGTGATTGAGTCTTATCTTTCCAGCTCTCTCCCAAAGGACCCTTACACAAGACAAACCCATCCCAAGACAGATTTTGATTTTCCCCATAGAAGAAATATTGAATGGAAATGATATCTAACATAAACTTTTAAAAATACTTCTAAGACAGTGATTCTTTACTAGGAGTGATTTTGGTCCCCCAAAGGACATTTGCAATATTTGGAGACTTACTGATTGTAACAGCTGGTGGCAGGGGGGGAAAGTGACATCCAGCAGGCAGAGACTAAGGATTCTGCTAAACATTCTACAATGCACAGGACGGTTCCCACGATGAAGAGTTATCCAGTCCAAAATGTCACTAGTGTCAAAGTGGAGGAGCCCTGCTCTAAAGAACTTTTTGAAACAATGAAGAATGAGGACATGGGAAAAATTATTTTATCCAGGGAGTAGAACGCCAGAGAATTTCTGATTAGGAAACATCTACAGTTATAACATTATAAATAAATAATCATATTAGAATTTAAAAAATAAAATATTTGTCATAAAGCTGTGCATTTCAATAAAAAGTTGGGAGATAGAAAAAAATTGTGTGTGTGTGTGTGTGTGTGTGTGAGATAAGATGCTCCACATGATTTTAAAATTATTGTGGTGTGGCATGATGTCAAGACTCAAAGCTTTGCATGAAATATGCATGAGGTGACATGATATGTTAGAAGACAGGCTAAGCTAGGATTCCAAATATTTAAATGCAACTTAGCCATTGACTAAACATGAGCTTGGTCAAGTTATTAACCTACCCAGGCTTTGGTTACCATTTCTGGCCAGCAGAAACTGAGAAACTTGACATCATGCCTTGACCATTCCTTCTACTTCAGTGACAGCTATAGCCAAGACAAAAATTTCTCCTTGTTTTGGAGGTTCACAATCCCCTCCTTCACATTCTCACTGATCTGACTTCAGTTTGGTTCTTTGTGATGTCATATCCGGACTGGTGCTGCAGTTTCTGTTTTATACTTAGGCAGAAAATGTGAAGTGCTCCATCTTTCCTGTTTAAACCATGACATTGGTCATGGGTGTGACAACCCAGCGCCTCTCTGATCTGCTCAAGAATGCTTTTATACACTTGTCCCAGGTGTCTGCTCTACTTGAATCTTCATGGTCTCCACCACACTAATGTTCTTACAACCTTGATCATGAGGGCATATACTTGATTGACAATTTTCTGTTAGATTTTTTGTTCAGAAGTATGCTCCGGCCTGGAATATTCCCTCCCCTTTGCTATCTTCCAGTCTTCTTTTAAATCTTAAGTCCAATAGTGTCAAAGTTGACTAAGCTCTCCAGTGACGCCTCTGTCCTCTAAGCTTGTATGTACTTACTATCATGTACCACATACCATATTGGACCCTATGTGTCTTTTTCTCCTTTCATTGACATCTTTGATCTGCTTTCCACTATCTAAGGAAAAGAGACACACACCTCACACTGACTATGTTCTACCCAGACAAATAGGGAGTTCAATGGGGAAGGTCATTAAATTCTTTGTACCATCTTCTAGATTCCCTGAACATTCATTATGGCTTCAACTAAGAAAGCCAAAAGTGTCACTTGTTTAAATGTGCTTCTTGTGATCCCAAAGTAAGTTTTTTTCGAGGGCCTTGGTAGACTTTTTTTTTTTTTTTTTTACCAGGGCTTAAGCCCAGGAGCACTTATCCACTAAGCCACATCCCCAGCACTTTTCCTATTTTTAATTTTAAGATAGGTTGTTGAGGTTGGCCTCAAACTTGTGATCCTCTTGTCTCAGCTTCCTGAGTTGCTGGGATTACCAGCCTGCACCACTGTGCCAGGCTCTCAGTTAATTCTGGTTAGACATTCCAAAGATGATGGTTTCCACTACCTAGTTCTAAACAAATGAAATTCTTAAATTTTTGCATGAAGTTGGAAGACATTATCTTTGTTACTTAATTGCTTAATAATTTGGGTTTTTCTTTTTTCTTCCCCTTCTCTTCCGTTTGCTTCCTCTCCTTTTCCTTCCTCCTGCCCTTTCCAATTCTCTTCTCTTCTGAGAACAGGTACCCTGTGAGGTTTTACACTCACAAGTGCACCAAAGGATTCTTCTCATTTTTGTCCTCTGACAAGCATGCTCAGGGTTAGTGAATGCTAATTGTTTTCAATGGTGGAGCCTCTCCCTTGTTTTACCTGTAAACGTTTGCTGGCTCTTATCTTATTCATAGATCCCCAAAGTTTTATCCTGTATGTTTAAAAAGAAGAGCATCTCTATACTGCAACATTCACTCTAGGATTTCCAAGTCTCAGCTGAGATGTTATTTTGTTTTGTTTTGTTTCTTAATGGAATCACCAACATGAGAACTGTAGTTAGAGGAGTTTCTTCATTTTTGCCTGACTTGATTTCTTTTTAATCTATGTATCCGCTGATGTGATTCCCCTCAACCAGAAAAATCATCTGGTAAAAGGACACTCTAGCTTCCTTCAGTAATTCTCAAAGTGTGGTCCCTGGACTGGCGGTATCTGCTCTACGGAAGAACTTGTTAGAAAGGCACTTTCTGCCATTTATTGAATAGAAACTCTGAGGCTGGGCTAGAAATCTGGGGTTTAACAAGCCCCCCAGAGGATTCTGATGCAAGAATAAGCGTGAGAACCACTTTGCTATTAACGCTGCCAGCTCTGGGGCAGACTGCCTGCATTCAAATACTTAACTTTCATGTCACTTTACCTTTCTGTGCCTCAGTTTCCTTGCCCACAAATGGTATGATAATAGTACCATCTATAAGAATTATGGTGAGATTAAATTGATGTGATACATGGGACAAGTTTAGCAAGGCCTAGTATCCGGTGAGCATTTCATAAGTTTTAGCTGTTATTGTTCAACTTCTGCCCATTTTGTAGACTTAGAACACCTATTACTGTTTGTCATCTTTCCAACCCTTGCTGACCTGGTCCTTTCTGCTCTTGTGAGTGTTCCTGCCACCTCTCTTCATTTCTTCTAACATTGTGAAATTGAGGGGAGGAATACAAACACTATTTTATAGTCAAATATCAAGTTTCCCCTCCCAAACTTATTTTGTTCTTAAAAAAACTAAACCTAATGATAAGCAAAATAAAGGCAGAGTATAATACTTTTAATTTTTTTTCTTAGATCTGGTTTCTATTCTAACAATAATCTAATTTTCTTAGGGCCAACATGATTTCTTTTAGGTCTTTGGAATGTGAGCCAATACTTATTTTCAGGGCTGGTATCATTGATATGAGGATGGATGGGGGTATGTTTTTGCCCTGTCTTTAGTGATGAATCATTCTTGTTTGTTCTAGATGCTTCTGGACTTGTTATCCTGTGTCATTTCTAACTGGTGCCAGGTTTTGACAAATGATAGTAGCAAGGCATGGTGTGCTACTTCGGCTTCCTATTTTCCCTGAGTGTTTGGATGTAATGATTTTAGAGACGGCCACATGGCTAATGAGTCTTGCCCTCAGGAGCTCAGCACAGAGGGAGCCCTCACTGGCCTATCAGACACCTCTTTGGCAAATGGTGGAAACATGAGAGAGCAAGATGAATGGACATCCGTGCATCATATTCTTTGAGAATTGAATAGAGGATTTATGGTGTTCCCTGACTTGACACACTTCACACTTGTCATGTTGGCACATTGCATTATACTCTGCTGCCCATGGGGCTTTTGATGATGTTTCGGAAACAGGTAATAGATGTCTCTGAGTCCTACCCATACATTTGCAGAGAAAGATCCAATATTAAAAACAGAGGTATAGTAGAAACGATTACTATCAACCAAACACAAAAGCCTACCTCTGCTCTCTGTCGCCTCATTAGTCCCAGTTCCTTGCCTAGACATATGGAGTCTTCCTGCAAATAGAGCTGGTCCACCTGAAATAACAATGTAACCCAAATGTCTATTTAGGTGTATAATAATTGGTGACTACTATTAGGGCAGCCATAGTGCAGTAGGAAGTACACGGTATTAAGTATCCAGAACTCTTCATTTTAAGCCTGACCTGACAGTGGACTTCCCGTGCATGAGCTCAGATGAGTCTCTTATGGCAGTGTCCTAATTGCCTCATCTCTCACATGGGGACAAGAATTCCTGACCCGCCTCCCTCCCAGGAGGAATATGTGAGAACTTGTTGTGAAAAGTATACTTTTCATACTTTGTCAGTTTGAAAATTTATGGAAGTGAGAGAAAACCACCTCATTGACTATGTATGAGGCAGCTGAATACAAATGCATTTGCCCTCAGTGTGCAAAAGGAGAAGCAGAGACTTTTTAAGGGTAAGTTGTTTAAAGGAATGCTACATGTGATGGACAGAGAAGCCTGTCTCCTGCTCCTCGGTGGAGGTGCCCTGAGATGCCTACATCTACCTCAAACCCACAACCCAAGCTCATGGGACCACTGCAGCCTTGGGCAGTGAGAATGAGCCACAGCTATGCCACACTCATCTTCCAGGTATGATTCTCTCTCAGTCCTTGAAAGGGAAGGCCCCAGTAATGGCTATTACCAAATTTTCCATTAGCCAAGCAAGGGAGAGGCCACAGATGGATTTAGTTTTATTAGGGAAAAGCTTCAAATGGGGATTTTTTTGTACAGCTGCATTTTTGATCTAAGAGTCTTACTAGACGCCTCTCTAAGTAGTGGGCACTGTATGTTTACTCCCTTCTGAGAAATTGGGACTGTGTGTTTAGCATTTTGTAGGTCATTTTCGCATATATCTTATCTTTATTAATAGAATGTCATTAAAAGCAGAAACTTGGTTACTTCTTTACCATCTTCTCAAATTCCCTACTTCAGTGCTCATTAAGCATAGATTTGACAAGTTCAAGTGAAGAAAAGATGGAAACATCTGGAGTAAGAGGAAGGGAAGAATCTCAGCTCATCTCCCAAACAAATTAGGAACCCTTTAAGAGATGCTCTGTCAGGACTGACAGCACATATTCCCCAACTCCAACATTCCTGTTCCCACTTAGGGATTTTGTTGGGCTGTGCCAGGTTCTTGTGAGACTCAATGCAAGGTGCAGTGATGTTGGGGCTGCCGGCAGTGCTGCCTCTGTGTCAGGAGCTTTCAACATTCAGTCATCTTTACTTTCAATTTATGTCCCAGGGGTAGTACCAGCTTCCTCAAGGTCAGTCTCAAAGGGGAAAGCCCTGAGAAACACGTAGGAGTCCATCACAGGAAGCATTGGTGGAGAAGGGAAAACTGAATTTCTAGAACCACTGACGTCTGAGGCTCCATCAAGTTAGCACTGTAGATAAGTTACACTGTTCAGGTCATGAGCAAAGTTAGGGATGACATCCCAGTGCTGGTCTGTTACATAAATTAAAGGGCTTTGACTTGTCTATCACCATGTAACAAATTATAAAAAATTTTAGCAGCTTAAAATGACACACATTTATTACCATAGTTTCTGTGGTTCAGACCCAGCCAAGCTGGGTCTTCTGCTTTATGGTTACTCAAAAGGCTGAAATCAACATGTGAGTGGAGGGGCTACCTTCTTATCTGAAGCTTGGATTTGGGAAGGATCTGCTTACAAAGTCATTGGCATGGTTGAAGGTAAGACTCAGTTCCTCCTAGGGTATTGGGCTGAAGGCCTCAGTTCCTGACTGGCCATTGGTGGAAGGCCACCTCTAAGTCCCCTCCAAAATTCATATGTTAAAACCCAATCTTCAGTGTGATGGTATTAATAGATGAGAGTTTTGGGAAGTGATTAGATCATAAGGACAATGCTCTCACAAATGGGATTAAAGTCCTTATAAAAGAATCCCCACTTAATCTATAGAGTACTTTCAGTAATATGGCCATTTTAGCAATGTTAATTTTGCCTACCCATTCATGAAGAGGGGTAGCTCTTTCCATCTTCTAGTATCTTCTATTTATTTTTTTTTAGTGTCCTGTAATCTTCATTGTGGAGATAGTTCACTTTTTGGCTAGATTTATTCCTAAGTAATTTTTTTTTTTCAGGAAAGTGTGAATGAACTTGTTTTCCCAATTTCCCTTTCAGGGTGTATAAAAACACTATTGCTTTTTGTATGTTGATTTATAATACCCAAGTTATGGAACCAGACTAGGTGTCTGTTAACAGAAGAAAATGTGATAGATGTATACACAACAGAGTTTTATTCAGTCATAAAGAGGAATGAAATAACGTAATTCACAGGAAAATGGATAAAACTAGAGAGCATCACGTTAAGTGAAATAGACCGGACCAAAAAAAAAAAAAAAAAAAAGTCAGGGGTCATATGTTTTCTTTCATATGTGAAAGCTCAAGATAAAAATGTTTAAAATGAGACCTCATAAAAATAGAAGGGTGAAACCCATTATTATGTATAATTATTTTGTATCAATAAAAAATTCTTGAAAAAAGAACCCCTGAAAGTGGCTTTCCTTCCCCCCATGTGAGGGCACAGTGAGGACATCCGTCTGACCCGGGTAGTAGGCCCTCAGCAGACTCTAAACCCAGTGACTTGATCTTGGACTTCCAGCCTCCAGAACTGTGAGAAATAAACTTCTGTTGTTTATTAGCCAACCAGTCTACGGTATTCTGTTAGCGCAGCCTGAAAGGACTCACACGAAGGAAATAAAGAGAATCCTCTGGCAAGATGGAAATTACAACCTTTTGTAACTGAATCATAGAAGTGGCGTTCTATCACCTTTGCCTTAATCTGTTTATTAGAGGCAAATCACCAAGTCCAGCCTACCTCTTGGGGAAGGAATTCCACAAAAGCATGACTACCAGGAGATGTAAACCATTAAGTGCCATCTGGGAAGTCTGCCTATTAAAGCCTTCCCTGTCTACCTCTGAAAAGGGAATCCGTTGTAGTTATTGCATGTGTTCTGAACACCAGGTCAGGATGACATCAAGCAGAATAAAGGTAATTGTGCAGACACTCTTCAGTAGGACAGTCTGCCCTGTGTCTAATTCCCCACCCCCATTTTTGCTTCGGAAAATACTTACTTGGTATGTGTTTAACTCAATAATAGTCTTCGCTGCCCTGTTCTAATATAAGCATTAGAACAACAGCAGCAAGAGACCTTCCTTCATTTCCTAGGCACTCTTAGATCATTAATTTGCTTTGCTGGTATAGTAACTGGCTCTCATAGTTGGTGAAGGTTACCTATTGACTATACTGGTGCCCTGGGGTCCTCAAGGGTCTAGAGTTAGGATATTCAAGGGACAAAATATGAGACCCTGAATCAAGGTGTCCTAAAATTACTTGTTCATGTACCTTTGCTCTTCTATCTGCAAACTGTAAACTCCAATATCTTTCCTTAGGTGGTCACAATGCAGTTTTGGTATAGACTGTAGATGAAGATGCTGTAAATTCTTTAGAAGAGATGTACTAAACAAACATTGGGAGGCTGCTGTTTGATTGAAATATCTAGTTTTAGGGTCTTTATTTCTTTCCATTCCATGACTACTCCTTTATGCCAGACACTGGTCGTATCTTCCCCTGGGCCCTTCACATCTATCTTTATGCTGCAGTCAGAGTAATGTCTACAAATTATGAATTTGGTTATTTGCTCCTCTTTTTAAAACTCTTTCATGAAATGGAAGGTGTCAGGTGAACAAAGCAGGCTTTTAGGTGCATATTGTTTATAGATGTAAAGCAGATTCCCTAAAGAATGTGTAAGAAAGTTGTGTCAGGAATTTTCATTGCTAAGGGAAAGGAACTAGGGAGAGAAAGAAACTCTTTTTCAAAATTATCAACCTTTAGTACTTTTGAATTTCTTGTCATGTGACAATATGGCTTCATTAAAAAACAAAAACCAAGGCAAACATAACCTCTTCTATGGCCCCTATACCTTTACAAAAAGTTCAAACACCTAACTTGGAAGAATCTGTTGATTGGGCCCTTCCCTCATCATATTAGTCAACTTTTCATCCTTGTGACAAATATTTGAGAAAAACAACTTAAAGGAGATAATTTAATTTTGGCTCACAATGTCAGAGGTTTCCGTCTGTGGTTAGCTGAATCCATTGCTTTGGGCCTAAGATGAGGCAGAACATCATGGCAGAAGGTCATGGTGGAGGAAAGCTGTCAGCTTATGGCAGCAGGAAGTAGAGAGAGAGGAAGGAAGAGGACAGGAACATGATACAATCCCCCAAACACTCCCACAGTGACCTACAACCTACATGCCCCATCTGCCTATAGTTTCCACTACCTCCCAGTAGTCCATTCAGCTATCAAAGGAGTAATCCATGGATGGTGAGGTCAGAGCCCTAATGATCCAATCACTTCCTGAAAGTGATCCCACCTCAGAACATTGCTGCACTGGTGGCCAAGTCATGAGCTTTTGGGAGGATACTCACTTTGCAACTTCTGTACTGCTTCCCCTCTGCCCCCTGCTCCCTCCTGTACATCTTATGATCCAAGCACCCTGCAAATATGCTTTTCTGCAGCTGTATGCCACAACTTTCTATAGGAGACCTAACAGAGCCAGGTGCAGGCCCCACACATTGTGACTTGCTTGTCTCTGCATTTGTGCCCTTACCATCCCTCCTTAGCATGACCTTCCACCACTCTTCACCCAGCTAAATCATCCTCCAGGGAGTCCTTTATGACTCCTCCACAATGAACCAGTGCTACTTCTTTATGCAGAATGTGATTGTAGCATTTATTGCATTACATTTTCAGCAGGAACCAGGCTCCAACTTTAACTCAGAAATGCAAGAAGTATAAATTTGAAAAAAGAAAATCTCAGTTACTAAGCTTAATTTCTAGCACAACTCCTCTCTGAAGTCAGGTTTCCCAGAAGTATATCCTGAAATAAAGATTCGCATTCAAATCTTTATTAAGGGAGGGCTCCCAGGAAAAATCAAGAAGGTGGTTGGGGAAGACATCAGGCAAGGGTAAAGTTTCAAAGTCTCAAGAAGGATGACTGCAGCCTGATCTTGCAGGGAAACACAGTAAACCTATAATTCTGGTTCCGTGTTTATTGTTTGTCTCCCTAATAAAATAAAAGCTCCAAGAGGGCAAGCATCTGTTTTCTTTTTTTTTTTTTTTCCTTGTTCATGGACTTACTCCAAGCACTTAAGCAATGCCAATAGTCATTCACTCTATCTTTGTTGAATGAGTTTAGTGCAAACCTCTCTTTGACACTTCAACACAACTTGAGAAGCATATGAATTTATTCACTAAATAAATTAGAAAACTTAGGTCCCAGGCCTTATTCTAGGCACTGGGAATTTAACAATGACAAAACAGTTAAAAACCTTGCTCTCAAGGAGATTTTAATCAGAAATTTGAGAAACATTTGGCTTCTTCCTATGACACATTAGGTGGGCAGGAATTTGTGTACAGCCTCGTGTATACAGATACCTCTTGCTACTGTCTCTGGGAGTCCATCCTACCTGGGTGTGGAGGGTTATAAGAGGCCCACCATTTCCCCTGACTTTCCTTGGTGACCTCATCTAGTCTCATGCTTTAAATAACAGCTACATGGTAATGAGGCAAATTCATTTCTCCTGCTCAGAACTCACTCTGAAACACCAACTGTCCAGAAAACAAGGGGTAACCTCTTCTGCACCTTTCCAAGGCATCTGTCATAGGGATTCACCTCAGGGACTCCTGCCGGCCTTCAACTCTTTGACTTCTCCTTTACTTTCCTTCTCCCCTTCCAGAGGGGTGGGTGGGACGAGGCGAACTGACCTGGACCTGGAATCATCCTGAAGTCTTCCAAACCTGTGGTTTAAGGCTTACCTTTATGCTGTGGGTTCTGTGGAGCCTGGATTTTGCTTCTCAAAATTTCCCTTCTGCTTCTCTGCTTTGACAGTCTCAACATCTAGTTTAGATGAGAGAAGGGTCATAGAGTAAAAGGGAATTACAGAGAATAAAAAGATAATCAGTTAACATATCGAGACATTATCCCACATTAAACTGAAATTAGCTTAATAGGGTCTCTCTCCCTATTATACCTCAAGCACTTTGGGGGCAGGACCTGTACCTTGTTCATCGTGTAACATCAGCCTTGGTGCAACACTTGTTTCAAAATAGATGCACTGGTTGAGCTGAACTGAGGGTACTTGAAAACTCCATATCTTTAAACCAAAGAAAGGCAGCACAAAAGGCAGCTTGTGATAGTAGTGAAGAACACAAAGCTGGGCACGGTGGCTCAGACCTGTAATCCCAGTGACTCGGAGACTGAGTCAGGAGGATTACAAGTTCAAGGCCAACCTCTGCAACTTAGCAAGACCCTATATAAAAATTAAACATATTACTACTACTACTGATGACTGAGGATGTGGCTCCGTGGTAGAATGACCCTGGGTTCAACTCTTGGTACCAAATTCAGTCTACCTGGGTTAAAAATTCTCCTTCTCTACCTTAATGGCAGTTTGACCTTGATCAAGTCACTTGTTCTCTTCCTCCCTCACTTCCTTATTTGTAAAACAGGAGTGTGGGTGACATCACTTCTCCTATATGGGTGTTGTGAAGTTAAGTGAATTAATATTGAAAGTGTTGAGACTGTATGCAAGTGTTAGCTGGGATTATTCCCTCTTAAACCCCCTTGTCTTTGTCAACCTGGTTACTTCGCTTCCTTATATTTTCAAGTCTTTTCTGGAAAGATTTGTGTTATTTTCCCCAGAAGCATGCCTTTTCCTGCAAGATACGTTGTGTGCTGCTCCATCCTGCTCCCCCTTAGTTAGGTGTCCTTGCAGCTTTGTAATGTACACCACACTGGGTATCCTGGGAGTAGTTCTGCTCCTGCTGGGACTGGCCTTTTACTCATCTTTATCTCCCCAGCACTTGCACTATGCCTGCCATACAACAGATACCAGACAAATGATGTCAGGGAAGTAGGTAAAGATTCATATGGTCTAATTACTACTCTCAAAACTAGCTTGAAGTTGGAGCCTCTCTTCCATCCAATGCCCTCATTTTCCTTACCGGGAATCAGTCTTGCCAGCAATAAGTGGGATTGTTGGTTCCTTCAATAAGCTCAGAGAATGCAGCTCACCAGGGGCAGAATGCCTTTGAAGGAGCTATGTGTGTTGGTTCCCTCTTTGAACTGTATTATAGAATGATTCATCTTCCATGAGCCACATAACCTCATATTGAGGCTCCCATCCACCTTCATCTTTCATTCCTTCTTCAGTTGCTCATTTTTTTCTCCCCTCTTCCCATGCCTTCCATCTCCCTCCTGCCATGTCTGTGCAGGCTCACAGACATGCACACACACCTTTGATCCTGCTGACATCCAGGGGCACTAAGGAAAGAAGTTCAATATGTCCACTGGTGTCAAAATATAGTAATAACAGTCCTTCAAAATGACAATCACAGGCAGCCCAGGGCATTCAGGGGCTCTTCTGCCTTCTGTCGTCTTTTTGTGTTTTCCTTTGGTGTTTTAAAGTACAGGTAACTGTAGTTTGCTCTACCTGAGAGATGCTAGTGAGCTGGCATTGAACAGACAGACTGTTAGGCATCTCCTATGGTGAGGAACAGGCAGAGTGGGGGGTTGTTTTGTGCCCCATCTCATAGATTCCAGCAGAGCGTGGTCTCCTGTTGGCAACCAGTTACTCAGCTGCATTCGTGTTTGGTATTGTGTTGACAAGGAAAAGGTGCCATTTCTGGCAGCATCTCTCAGCTTCCTGAGCCGCCCCAGGCACTTAGACAGTGCAGGAGGCACATACTGACTTGGTTGCCACCTGACACCTCTTCCGCTTACCGAAGCCCAGAGTACCCATCAGGAGTCCGCAAGCAGCATCCTAACTAGGCATCTGTTCACTGGATGTCTCTTTGTCTTCCTGTAGTTCCTGTTATTCCCTGTCTGCCAAGTACAACCTCACCTCCAGGGGCAAAGAACACAACGTCATTTCTGACTCCTAGGACAAGCCATGTCAACCCTCCCTTGTGGAATTCCTAACCACTCCCTGATCTTCTTCTCTTCCCCTTCTCTGTCTCCAGAAGTCAGGAAACTCTGAAGCTTAAAACCCAAATCCTACCTTGAGCTGCATCAAGCTGGAAATTTCTAACTGATTCAAAATGTAATGTTCTGTTTTATGGCAGACGAAATAGAGCTTTCTGGTTTTGGGAAGCAAGTGGCTGGTTAAAGGAATCATAAAACCACAAGATGTTTCTTGGTGATCCACCAACTACATCAATCAATATTTAATAATTTATGAATTAATTAAACACACGGATTGGCTTTCCTTCTGACTATACAGTGCATGGACAATACTGACAGAAATAATCTTGGTTTGGTGTTGTCTAGGGACCTTGGAATGTAGATTACAGATCTGAAGATGGGACATTTTTAGATGTGCTGACATGCAGTCTGGTGTAATTATGTTGAATAACTTTTTTTTTTCATTTCTCTTTTGATAGGATGTGGGAGTGATGTTAGTTTCTATGTATTTTTATCACATTTTCAAAGATGAACATTTGACTATCTGGTTATAGTAATCAGAGAGAGAAGAGAAAAAAAAAAAAACAAGAGAATGAATCTAGAGGTCATCTCCTCCAGGTCACAACGAAGGGCATCTGCTTTCAGCTGCAGGCCTTTCTTGGAATCAAGAGAACCCACACAGCCTGATCATGCAGGAGAGTTAGTCCCTAAAAACAACTCTCAACATAGTGGAGATAAAGGGAGCAAATAAAGCCCAATCTCCTTTTCTTTGGTCCAAATGGCCAATTCTGAAATACATTCTACACAGTGTGTCAGACAGCACCCACTAGAACTATACCTCAGTTTCCCACAGTGGTGACCAGCTCAACCGTGCTCTTCCATTACTTTTCTCCTTTCTTCAGTCTCTAGCCCACCACCATGCTTCTGCTGCCTGGGATCACTTCCAAACATACAACCTACAGCCAAATCCTTTTCTCAGGTACTTCTTTAGGGGAAACCCAAATCATGACATCAAGTATGGTCCCATTTGTATGCTGTTCAAAAATAGAGATAGATATGCATGTAAGATAGCACTACTAAGGAAACCAAGAGACTAGTAAATATAAAATTAATACTATGCACTCATTCCTGGGAGAATGGAGAAAGCTATATTTTGGGAAGGACACATACTCAGTGGCTCCAAAAATGCTAGTCTTGTTTTATTCCTCAAACTGTTCCCTTTTTAAAAAATTTTATTTGTTTTAATTATTTATACATGACAGTAGAATGCATTTTAATACATCATATGTAATGGAATATAATTTTTCATTCCTCTGATTATATGTGATGTAGAATCCTACCAGTCATATAGTTATATATGTACATGGGGTAATAATGTCCCATTCATTCTACTATCCTTACTACCCTGTTACTCTCTCCCCTCCCATCACTCCTCTCTACCTAATCTAATGTAACTCTCTTCTTCCCTAGAACCCCTCATTGTGAATTAGTCTCTGCATATTAGAGAAAACATTTGGCTTTTGGTTTTTTGGGATTGGCTTAGCATGATATTCTCCAGTTCCATCCATTTACTGGCAAATGCCATAATTTCATTCTTCTTTAAGGCTGAGTAATATTCCATAGTGTGTGTGTGTGTGTGTGTGTGTGTGTGTGTGTGTGTGTGTATCACTTCTCTTATCCATTCATCTGTGGAAGGGCATCTATGTTGATTCCATAGTTTAGCTATTGTGAATTGAGCTGCTTTAAACATTGATGTGGCTGCATCACTGTAGTATGCTGATTTTTAAGTCCTTGGGTATAAACTGAGAAGTGGGATAGCTGGGTCAAGTGGTGGTTCTATTCCAAGTTTTCTGAGGAATCTCCATACTGCTTTCCACAGTGGTTGCACCAATTAGCAATCCCACCAGCAATATATGAGTGTACCCTTTTCCCACATCCTTGCCAACATTTATAGTTGTTGGTATTCTTGATAATTGCCATCCTAACTGGGGTGACATAAAATCTTAGAGTAGTTTTCAATTGCATTTCTCTAATTGCTAAAATGAACATTTTTCATATATTTGTTGATCAATTGTATTTCTTCTTCTGTGAAGTGTCCATTCAGTTTCTTTGCTCACTTATTAATTGGGTTATTTGCTTCTTTACTGTTAAGTTTTTTGAGTTCTTTATATATCTTGGAGATTAGTGCTCTACCTGAGGTACATGTGGTAAAGATTTTCTCCCATTCTGTAGACTCTCTCTTCACCTTATTGATTGTTTCCCTTTCTGAGAAGAAGTTTTCTAGTTTGAATCCATCCCATTTATTGATTCTTGATTTTACTTCTTGCCCTTTAGGAGTCTTGTTAAAGAATTCAGATTCTAAATCAACATGGTAAAGATTTGGGGCCTACTTTTTCTTCTATTAGTTGCAGGGTCTCTGGTCTAGGGCCTAAGTCTTTGATGCACTTGGAGCTGTTACATTCAGGGTGAGAGCTAGGGATTTAATTTCATTTTGTTACATGTGGATTTCCAATTTTCCTAGCACCATTTATTGAATAGTCTATCTTTTCTTCAATGAATGTTTTTGGTGCCTTTGTCTAGTATGATATAACTGTATTTATGTGGGTTTGCCTCTGTGTCTTCTATTTTGTACCATTGGTCTATGTGTCTGCTTTGGTGCCAATACCATGCCATTTTTGTTACTATGGCTCTACAGTATAGTTTCAGTTGTGATATTGTGATGCCTCCTGCCTCACTCTTCTTGCTAAGGATTGATTTGGTTATTCTGGGTTTCATATGGTCATCTCAATAGATGCAGAAAAAGCATTTGACAAAATACAGTGCCCCTTCATGTTCAAAACACTAGAAAAACTAGGGATAGTTGAAACATTCCTCAACATCGTAAAAACTCTATATACTAAACCCAATGCCAACATCATTCTAAAAAAAGAAAAACTGAAAGCATTCCCTCTAAAAACTGGAACAAGACAAGGATGCCCTTTTTCTTCACTTCTTTTCAACATCATCCTTGAAACTAGCCAGAGCAATTAGACAGGAGAAATAAATTAAAGGGGTATGAATAGGAAAAGAAGAATTCAAACTATCACTATTTGCAAATGACATGATTCTATATTTAGAAGAGCCAAAAAATCCCACCAGAAAACTTCTAAAACTCATAAATGAATTCAGCAAAGTAGTAAATTATAAAATCAATACCCATAAATCGAACACATTCCTATACATCAGTGATAAAAATACTGAAAGAGAAATTAGGAAAACCACCCCATTCACAATAACTTCAAAAAATAAAATAAAATACTTGAGAGTCAATCTAACAGAAAAGGTAAAAGACTTCTATAGTGAAAATTACAGAACACTAAAGAAGGAAATTGAAAAATACCTTAGAAGGTAGAAAGACCTTCCATGTTTCTGGATAGGCAGAATTAAAATTGTAAATTTTAAATTTACAAATTTAAAAGCATTATACCAAAAGCATTGCACAAATTTAATGTAATTCCAATTAAAATCCCAATGACATTCTTCATGGAACTAGAAAAAGCAAACATGGAATTCATTTGGAAAAATCAAACTGTGTTTCCTTTATGGCATATGTTTTATTATCTCTTTAAATGATCAGTTGTCAACTTTTTAGTCTCAGGATTGCTTTATAGTTGCCAAAATGATTTTAGACATCAAAGGACTTTTGTTTATAGAAATTATACTAACTGGTACTTTCTGTATTCAAAATTAAATCTGAGTAGTTTTTAAAATACTTGTATTTATATGAAAATTATAATAATAAGCTACCTGGTAATATAAATAATTTATTTTTATAAAAATATTTTTTCACAAAATAAAAATAAAGCAAAGCAAAACAAAGTTGAATGAGAAGAGTGACAATTGGTTTCCATTTCATTTTTTCAAATCTCTTTAATGTCTGGCTTAGTAGATGGCAGCTATGGTCTTCTATCTGATCTATCATTCTATTCAGTCTATAGAATTGTGCTTTATGGCTCAAGTATGAAGAAATTTCAGCCTCAATCAAGTATGCAATTGAAAAGTGGAGAATTTTCAAAGCTTAAAAAAATTTTAATGTGAATCTTCTTTGATACTAGATTAAACTTGACAAGTGGTAGTTTCTCAAAGTTTAGTTGGAATGTGGCATCTAAAAAAATTAGCAATGAGCTTTTAATATTCTGTTACATCAAAATCCAGTAGCGTTCTTGCACTTTGAATGGCTGTATTTTACCAATTTGTGACATTATCACATTGGAAAATAATGGCTCATTGAGTTATTATATACCTTCCAATGTTGATAGGTTTCAGTCTACAACACCACAAACTCAGATCACCATTGATACAATCAGAAAAGTCTTTAAGTATTAGGAACTTACAGGCTAATGGTGGTAAATAAAAATTTTTCAAAATTCTAATTATTTGCTTGAAAGCAAATAATTTTACAAAGAGCAACAAATGCTGTCAGTGGCTTTCCTTGTGGTAACAGGTTCACATCATTCATTTTTGAAAAAAGTTTGCCAAATATCCAAGTGTGAGTAATCCTAGCTTATCTGCCAGTCACCTTTCCAAGTACAAATCATGCTCCCTGAGCAAAGCAGCCAGTTCGACTCACAACACAAACACACATGTGCTTCACCTCGAGATGGCCATCACACCTCCCTGGGCAGAGTTCTTTATGGATATGTCCATTTCGCTGTGTTCTTATGTCAAGATTTAATGAATGCTCTTTACAGCTTCCTCAAAAGCATTCTTCAGTGAGACTGGCATTCTTTTGCTGCAAGTGAGCAGTGATGAGGAATATAGTGATTTTCCATATAACTTGGTGCCGGGCCAGCACAAGGGAAAGGGCATGTAATGGCGGGATATTGTTATGAATAGAGTCTTGCCCCTGGGAACCCCTTAAGGAAAGGAGCTCAGGGATCTGTAGACCATACTTGGATAACTTTAAGTTGTGTTTACATCACATACATCTCTTTAATATATATTTCTCAATCATTAAAAAGCTAAATTAAGTTCCTGTGCTGCTAAGTAGACATTTTACAAAGTCTTTCATTTCCTTTGCTAACTGTATAAGAAGAAAATTTCTTGTTGAATGGGGTTCCTTCCTCTCCCTTTTGACCACACCATTTCTCACCTCCCTCCCCTAGCCGTGAAGGCACTCAAATTCCTAAGAAAAAATAATAAACTTTAAAGCAAAACTTTTAGGTTTACACCAATACTGAGCAAATGGTACAGAGAGGTCTCATGTACATTCTGTGTCCACATATGCATAGGCTCCTCCGTTATGGGCCTCCTATACCACAGTGATCCCTTTGTGACAAATGATGAACCTACATTGGCACATTTGTATCACCCAAAGTCCATAATTTATTTTAGGGATCACATTTTGTAATGCATATTCTACTGGTTTGGATGAATATTTAATGACATATATTCATCATTGTAGTATCATACAGAATAGATTCACTGACCTAAAAATCCTCTATTTCTACCAATGTATCCCTCCCTCCCCCATAATCTCTGACAATCATTGATCTTTTTACTGTCTCCATAGTTTTGCAGTTTTTAGAATGTCAGTTTGAGTAATACTGTATGTAGCCTTTTAAGATTGGCTTCTTTCACTTAGTAATAAGCATTCAAGTAGTCTGAATCCATCTCTTTTCATGACTCAGTAGCTCATTTCTTTTTAGTGCTAAACAGTGTTCCATTGTTTGGATGTGCTACAGTTTACTTATGTATTCACCTTCTGAAAAACATCTTGGTTTATTCCATGTTTTGAAAATTATGAATAAAGCTGCTATAAACATCTGTGTGCAAATTTTTGTGTCAACGTAAGTTTTCAATTCATTTGTATATCAAGGAGTGAGATTGCAAGATTGTATGGTAAGAATATATTTCATTTTGTATACTATCTTCCAAAGTGGCTGTACCAGGGGCTGGGAATGTAGCTCAGTTGGTAAAGTGTTTGCCTCACATGCACAAGACCCTGGATTCAATCCAAGCACAACAAACAAACAAACAAACAAACAAAAAACAAACAAGTGACTGTACCATTTTCCATTCTCACCAATAGTGAATGACAATAGTGCTTGGGACTCAACTTCCTCTCCTGCGTGTGGTGTTGTTAGTGTTATGGATTTAATATGGAGTGATATCTCCTTGATTTAATTTGCAGTTATCTAATGACATATGATGCAGACCATCTTTTTATATGCTTACTTGTCATCTGTACATAACATTCCTTGGTGATGTGTCCAGGTCTTTTGTCCAGTTTTAAATGAGTTGCTCATTTTTTTTAATTGCTGAATTTAAAAAGTTCTTTGTAATTTTGGAAAATAGTGCTTCATCAAATGTATCATTTGCAAATGTTTTCTCCCAGTCTGTGGCGTATCTTCTCAACTTCTTGGCAGTTGTCTCTCACAGAGCAGTTTTGAATTCTAATGAAGTCCAACTTGTCAATTATTTCTTTCATGGATCCTGCCTTTGCTGTTGTATCTAAAAACTCACTGTCACACCAAAAGGCAATTGTGCTTCCTCCTATGTTATCTTCTGCAAAGTTTTATAGGTTTCCCTCTTTGCATTTAGGTCTGTGATCCATTTTGAATTAATTTTTGAGATGGTGTAAGGTGGGGGGGATTCAAGATGGCGGGCTAGAGGAAGGCTGCATTCCTACTTGCTCTGTGGATTCCTACTTGCTCGGGATTCAAACAGCAGGAATATGGCTCTCAACGAGATTTATATTCAAAGCACATATAAGGGATCCCCAGTTGCTGCTCCGGAGCCAACTCTGCCGGGTTGGGCTCGGCCCCGCCGCGGGCAGCTACCACCCAGGAGCGCCAGACCCTGCAGCTGCTTCGGAGTCACCGACCTGGGTCTGCGCCAGCCAGCAAGTGAGTGCGGGTCCCCAGCAGCAGCTTTAGAGCCACTGGCTGGGCTCCAGCACCAGCCAGCAAACTTCCAGGCGGAGACCGAGCATCTCAGGCTACCTGGGGCCTCGCTGCGGCTTCTGGAGAGGTCTGGCTGGGAGCCTCTGGGATCACTGACTCTGGCTGGGAGTTGGGACTCCTCGGCGCCATTTTGCAGCTTCCCTGGCAGAGAGGGCCCATCTCCGGCTGCCTGGGGCCTCCCGCAGCTTCTGGAAAGGTCTGGCCGGGAGCCGCTGGGGTCGCTGACTCCGATGGGGAGCTTAGGGCCTTTGGCGCCAGCTTACAGTGTCCCCAGGAGATAGCAACCACCTGCCACTGCCTGAGCCCCCAGCGAGGAGTTCAGGCCAGCTTGGGCTCTCAAGCCCAGTGTCTCCATCACTGAGCAGAGTTCTGTGACACCACCCCAACTTGGTATAGTGCCCAGGCCCACACCCAGGCCTGGAGTCTACCACCTTTGCTGTATCTAATTGTCTATCAACACTAGGCTGCCTCTGCCCAGAAGCATTGATCATTCCCAACCTGGAGGTAGTGGGACAGCACCTTTCTTGGGTCACCGCTTGATCAAGCACCTCTCAAGCAACAGAGGGGAAGATACACAAGCACCATGAGAAAACACGGGAAGAAAGTGTCCCAATTAAACCTAGATGATATATCAAGAGAACCCAAAGACAGCATGGTAGAAGGAATGACAGAAAGGGAGTTCAGAATGTTCATAATTAAAGTGATCCGAGAAGAGAATGATGTGACGAGAGAGCAGATTCAGGCTATGAATAATCAGCTAATAGAGCAATTGCAGGAAGCAAAAAATCACTTCAATAAAGAGATAGAAATTCTGAGAAAAAAACAAACAGAAATTCTTGAAGGAAACAAGGAAATGAAGGAAACAATAAACCAAGTTAAAAACTCAATACAAAGCATAATTAACAGAATAGATCACTTGGAAGACAGAACCTCAGACAATAAAGACAAAATATTTAATCTTGAAAACAAAGTTGAACAAACAGAGAAGATGGTTAGGAATCATGAACAAACCCTCCAAGAAATATGGGACATCATGAAAAGTCCAAATTTAAGAGTAATTGGGATTGAGGAAGGCGCAGAGATACAAACCAAGGGTATGAATAATCTATTCAAGGAAATATTATCAGAAAATTTCCCTAATATGATGAATGAGATGGAAAATCAATTACAAGAAGCTTACAGGACACCAAATGCACAGAATTACAACAGATCCACACCAAGGCACATTATAATGAAAATACCTAACATACAAAACAAAGATAGAATTTTAAAGGCTGCGAGAGAAAAGGGGCAGATTACCTACAGGGGGAAACCGATATGAATATCAGCAGATTTCTCAGCCCAGACCCTAAAAGCAAGAAGGGCCTGGAACAACATATTTCAAGCTCTGAAAGAAAACGGATGCCAACCAAGAATCTTATACCCAGCAAAACTTACCTTCAGATTTGATGATGAAATAAAATCCTTCCATGATAAACAAAAGCTTAAAGAATTCACAAAGAGAAAGCCTGCCCTACAGAACATTCTCAACAAAATATTCAAAGAGGAAGAAACGAAAAATAACAATCTCAGTCATCATGGGGAGGAACTACCCTAAAGAAAGAGTCCATCAAAGGAGAAACAAAGTTAAGCTAAAAACCCTAAAAAAGCTAAAATGACAGGAAATACAAGTCATATCTCAATAATAACCCTGAATGTAAATGGCCTAAACTCATCAATCAAAAGACATAGACTGGCAGACTGGATTAAAAAGAAAGACCCAACAATATGCTGCCTTCAAGAGACTCATCTCATAGAAAAACATGCCCACAGACAAAAGGTGAAAGGTTGGGAAAAAGCATACCATGCACATGGACTGAGTAAAAAAGCTGGGGTTTCCATTCTCATTTCAGATAAAGCAGACTTCAAACCAAAGTTAGTCAGAAGGGATAAAGAAGGACATTTCATATTGCTTAAAGGAAGCATAAATCAACAGCACATAACAATCATAAATATTTATGCACCAAACAATGGTGCATCCATGTATGTCAATCAGATCCTTCTCAATTTCAGGAATCAAATAGACCAAAACACAATAATACTCGGAGACTTTAACACTCCTCTCTCACCGTTGGACAGATCTTCCAAACAAAAATTGAACAAAGAAACTATAGGACTCAATGACACAAACGCTAATTTGGACTTAATGGACATATATAGAATATTCCATCCATCAAAAAGTGAATACACTTTCTTCTCAGCAGCTCATGGTTCCTTCTCTAAAATAGACCATATGTTATGCCACAAAGCTACTCTTAACAAATACAAAAACATACAGATACTACCTTGTATACTATCAGATCATAATGGAATGAAATTAGACATCAACGAGAAAGTTAAAACAGAAACTACTCCAAGACCTGGAGATTAAATAATATGCTATTAAATGATACATGGATAACAGAAGACATTAGGGGGGAAATTAAAAGATTCTTAGAGGTCAACGAGAATAAAAATACAACATATTGAAATCTCTGGGATACTATGAAAGCAGTGCTAAGAGGAAAGTTCATTGCAGAGAGTGCATTTAATAAAAGAATGAAAAGTCAACAAATCAATGACCTCACATTACAGCTCAAAGCCCTAGAAAAAGAGGAACAGATCATCACCAAAAGTAGAAGACAGGAAATAATCAAAATCAGAGCTGAAATCAACGAAACAAAAGAAACAATTCAAAAAATTGACGGAACAAAAAGTTGGTTCTTTGAAAAAATAAACAAAATTGATAAACCCTGAGCCACGCTAACGAAGAGAAGGAGAGAGAAACTCCAAATTACTAAAATTCATGATGGAAATGGAAATATTACACAGACACAATTGAAATACAAAACATAATAAGAAGCTACTTTGAAAATTTATACTCCGACAGAATAGAAAACCTGGAAGACATCACCAGGTTCCTAGAGATGGTGTGAGGTCTGTGTCTAGTCTTTTTCTGATTGTTTTGTTTTGTTGGGAATTTTGCTATGTTTGCATGTTGATGTCCAGTGGCTCCAGCCCTGTTTTATAAGACTACCTCTGTTCCATGGCATTGTCTTTGCTCCTTCATCTTAAATCAACTAGCAGTGTGTGTCCAATTCCAAGATTTCTGTTCTGCTACATTCTGTTGGCTTATGCCTTCACCAAAACCACACTTTCTTGTGTACTGTACCTTAAGTAAGTCTTGGAGTTGGATAGTTCCAACTTTGTTCCTCTCCTTCAATGTTGTGTTGAGTGTTCTGGGTCTTTCATCTCTATATATAAACTTTAGAGTAATAATTTGCTGGTATTTTTATGAGTGCTGGAGTGAACTGATCAACAAAGTTGAGAAGAATTGACCCATTGACAATTCAAGGATATGGAATATATCTTTCCTTTTATCTAGTTCTTTTGATATTTTTCATTGGAGTTTTGTAGTTTTCCTCATGTGGGTTGTTTACATATTTTATTAAGTCCTGCTTGGCTTCTATACTCTAAAAATTTATGATGTGACACAGACACTTGATGCCACTTGATGCCATTTTAATTTAAGAATGAGACAATACATATAAAACCAAGTCATTAGGCTTCACAGTTTTAGACTACCAAGTAAATTTTTTAGCAGGCACCTTCAAAACATGTTTACCAAGAAATTATTTAAAAAAAAAATCCAAAGAGTCATCCTAGAGATGGATGGAGGAATGAGATGATAGTCAGGGATATCAATTGAAGATGGAACTATTTTAACGTAACCATGTTAAAACGTTGGCAACTATATGATGGTCTCAAAGAAAAAAAATACTGCATCAAGATATCCTGCTTGGGCAGTGATTACTATAAAATCTCAAGTTGGCAGGTGGAATCTAGTCTCAGGGAAAATCCAGCATAGCTCAAGTGTTCCAGTTGGTAAACCCCAGAGCATATAAATATGGTTCTTGGATTTCCTGACCTTGAGGGCTTCATTTCACTTTGTGCCATGAGCCAGAACCTGTACTCTTTCCACTGCTGCTGCTGTTCTCTCTGGTGTTGCCTGACTCTCAAATAACTGTGGTCCTCCTTATGTTCTTCCAGCTCATGCATTTCATCTCCCCCCATTTGTTTCTTGAGTTAATATTTCATATGGATTTTCAGGATCATTTTTTGGGATGCATAATCACATTCTACATGCCAACATTTTTCATGCTTGGTTTCAGGCCCTAGTGTAGTCTTTTTGGAGTGCTCATTCAACTGGTTTTGGCTTTTAATGTGGCCAAAAAATAATCCAACAATCCACAAACAAAAACAATAATAAATTGGTGTATGATTTAATCATGCGTTTTGTTCTTACTGAGAAAAATCTCTTGGGTAATTTTGGAAAACAAATTAAAAAGTAATGAATTTCTGAATGATCAAGGGCTGCATTTGTACATGTAACTAGTCCTTCTACCATGACATTTACAGCATACATACATGTTTGGTCCTAATTTTTTAATTCAAAATCTTATAGTAGTATTTGTAATAATTTATCCCTATTCATCTCCTTTTATCAGCATAGCACTTTTAAACACATAGGGTTAGATTTTAGCCTAAGCTATAATTGTGCATGCCTGGCCTTTATTATGTTGTTCAGAAGTTGCAGAACTGTAGTTTACTACATCTATTTCCTTTATTGTTCTTTCTGTTGGTGAGCTATGCCCAATTTTGTAATACCTTCATTCTTTTTGCTTGATCCTTCACCGTTTTAGAAAACTATCTGGGAACGATAAAAAAAAAAATCTAGTTAACTAGTTAATTCACTTTTACTTACTTCTTTTCCATGAATCCTGCATTGATGGTGTGGTTTAATATTGAGTGGTAACCAGCTCCTGAAATATTCTGGATTCCACAGGAATTCAGAAAAGTGACTGAGGTTCCATCTCTGTGACATTTTGACACCTGTCAAAGAATGAACAAGTCAGTGAAACCAGCAATTTTTTTTCAAAGTGTTATTTTACTCCTCAAATGTGACTTTGTTGAATTCAAATGCTTAAAAATGATTATTTCAAAAACTTATTATTTCACATGATCAATTATAGGACAATAGCCAAATCCTTGAGTGGGTTAGGTTTTATACTTCTTGTTTTACCTCTTAATTTAAAAAAAGAGTTTTATAACACTGAAAGGTAACCAGGTGTAATGGGAAGGACCCTGGTTCTAAACCAGAAACTCAGTTTTGAATTCCATGTCTGCATCATGGTAGCTATTTAACCATGAACAAATCATTTAACCTAAACTTCAGTTTCAATTAAAAAGGGCTCCTTGACTGAAGTGACTATTGGGAAGATCAAATATTAGTTACTCTATTATTATAACTAATAGTGCTGATATTAATCTTAGCACATGAAGGAAGCGCAAGGCAGTTTAATTCTAGCAGCATCATGTGTCTTTTCTCCCAATGAGGTTTACAGCCACCCAAGAACAAGTATGATGTCCTACATCTCCTGATGTTCCACAGAGCCCAAATCAGAGTTAGCATATGTAAGCCAGTAAAATACTCCCTGAATTTAGCTGAGGCAATTCCATGAAGGGATAGGCCCCAAGGAGGGTCAACATGAGTTTATGTTCTAGTCACTCTTGTGTCACTAATTCTAAATGTGTTAATTTGTCATTCAGGTTCTTCATTGGATCAACAGGCTAGGCTCCCTAGAATATGTCGTATACTAAAGTTACAGGAAATGCAATAAGCTTTCTCTGGAAATATCCAACTAGGCCACTTCCTATTGCAAAATTGGAAAGAGTTTATTTCTAAAGAAATGCATCTGTGAACCTTCTAACTCTCTCTTCCTTGCAGGGAATATTGTGTCTGGATGGGGCAATTCTTCCTTCTTGTTTTCTAAACACTGAAACTGGCCTCTTTTTGACAAATTAAAGACAATTGCCTACTCCCTCTGTTTTCCATTCAGCGATGGCCTCTCTGAGGTCAGGGAAGGAGTTCGCTTCTGACCTTGTATGATTCCCCATACTAACTCTCAAGAGAGTGAATGAATTACAAATCAGGTCTTCTTCTCTGTCAAACTCAGACTCTTACTTGGTCTTGTCCATTGCAAGGTTTCAGTTAGGATGTTCAGTAAGTGTAAATCAGATCTATTTGACCTCTCTAGGGAAGATGGAAAATGCTCACTTGGAAGTTCTCTTTGTTTTCCAGTTATTGACATTAAGATTCTAGCAATGCTTATTTCTCTCAGTTTGATCAGCTTCTCAGGTGCTCATCCTTTTCTCTGATGTCTTATTTAAAAAATGCATTCATGTGTTCCTTTCCACCAGGTCTGGTGCTCTGGAATTGACACGGTCAGGAGGGGAAACAGATGTAAGATGAGAGGTTCCCACACATGATGCATTCCAACCTATCTCAGATTTCTCACCTCTTTGCCTAGACCTCTGCCATGGGACATCATAATGGAGTCACTGTGTTCATCAGGGAAACATGAAACGTTCAGATTCAAAACTGGAGATCAGTTATCTCAAACTCAGTCTGTCAAGGAGTGTCCCTCAGGGTCAGCATTCATTCAGTCATTCATGCATTCAACCAACCAATGTCTCATTGAATGATCACAACATCCCAGGCTCTGTGTAAAACATTTCCTGCTCTGTTTAATCCCTTGTACTTACTTCATAGGGTCTGAGGTGTCTCTTCTTCCCCCCAGGTTCCCATTGAAGTAATAACTTAATTTGAGGGCTTCATCTTCAAATTAATTCCTTTTGATTCTAAAGCAGATGCAAGAAGTGGTATCTTATTTCCAAGTTTGATAGGATAAAGATAGTTAATGCTGGGAATGGGCAAGAGGAGCTTGGCCTGGTCACTAGATGCCTGTGAGGGGTGGACAGGGTTGAAATGGCCCAGCTTCCTTGGCTAATGGAGAAGCTCACATTTGGTTATGGATACTGCCCATGGATCGTGGTAGTTCTATTCTCAAATCAGATAAACCATGACTTCCCACTCTGACTCTGAAATCTCCAGTTGTAAACAACTTCCATGTTCATCGTCTACAGCAGAAGAGAAGGAAAGTGCCCTTATGCATCCCTGGGGGGGACTTTGTTTTGCCTGCATCTTGATCCTCTGGTGCTCTGTAACCTGGAGTGTCAGCACATCATCAAATGACACTGATTTCTTACCCACCCTCTCCTTGATCTTGTCCTATCATCACCTGTCTACTGAATCAGCTTTTTCAGTGATTTTGGCCACTCTCATATTGGCTTTGATTATTATCAAAAAGGCAGGAGTGAGGGCTGGGAATATAGCTCAGTTGGTAGAATGCCTGCCTCACAAGCACAAGGCCCTGGGGTTCAATCCCCAGCACCGCAAAAAAAAAAAAAAAAAAAAAAAAAAAAGGCAGGAGTTTCCAAGCCTACTTTAAAAAAAAAAATTTGAATAAACTGGGGATAATTAATAGACTCTCACTGTAGTAAGAGCTTACTCCCTTCCTAAGGCCAACAAATGTTGTCTGAGTCCACACAAGAGCTCCCACACATTTCTCAGAAGCGGACATGATGCCCTCCTGCATATCAGAAACCTCAGGTGAAAAAGAGAAATCAATTGGCAAGGTGGCCTTAAACCTCCAACTAGCAAACAGCAAGGGCACAGCTTTCGTTATCTGGAGGAATTTCGTGCTAAATAGCACCTGCTCACAAGCCTTTGTTTCTCTGTAGATGGAAAAGCTCCTGCCATCCTGGGCAGCCCATGGCAAAGGGAAGGCACTGCTGACCTTCTGGGTAACCTGCTATGACAACCTGACAGCAGACCGGCTGGGCTCTCCTGACTGTCACCAAAGATGTCATGGACGCTTCTGAGGCACAAGAATTTAATTTTCTTTACATAAAATAAAAAAAAATTGGACTCTGGTTCTCCTATTCATTCATTCTCTCTCTCCCTTTTCCTCTCCCCCCTCTCCTTTATACGTTTTTCTTTCGAGACATATTTTATAAAGAATCCTAATATATAGCAAGAACCAAAACCCTTTGCTCCAAGTTGAGGATAAGTGATGGACATGGGAAGAGCATGTCTGCTTAGCTTTTCCCCATGATTCTACCCAAAGACCTTCAGTTAGCTCCCCAGAATTCAGTTTGACAAACATAAAAACTATGGTCTAAAGAATTTTTAAGCTCCATGAGGACTTCATCTTAGTTATCCCTGAATCCCCAGGGCATGCATGACTCTGGCACATAATAAATACAAAAACAGAATTAAAAATGCTTACACAGAGATGTATGTTTATATATGTATTTGACAAATGAATGAAATAAAAAATGAAACATGCCTGTCTATTTGGGATGATAGCTCCCTGGACCAACTGAGTTGGATTTTAACCATTCAACTCCCCTTCCAACCATCTCTGCTAGGCTTTCCCCCAGTTTTACCCTGCCCACATTTAAAAGCTCATCCTTAGTCTTTCTAGGATTGCATTTACAATACCCCATGTAAATGTCTCTCAAATGGGGAGACAGCTTGTTTATAGAGGAATAATTGCTTCAGCTCAGTGTCCTCCTTTAGAGTACAACTGGAAGAAAATGCTGAGTAGGCAGATTCCACTCCATTTGCATTGGGAAGGAATTTAAAACCTACTTCTGTTCTTTATTGGACTTTGTGCTAAAAATAAGCTTTTTTTCACAAGCTTAGGACAAAGTTTTTTTTTTTTTTTTTTTTTTTTCTTTTTTTTCCTCTTCCCTGGTCTTCCAAAATAAGTCCAAGTGATTTGGAAACATAGGTTCTGCCTCATGTTCTTAAGTTGGGGTCATTTGTAGGTGAGCAGATGTTAACGTGCCAGCCTGAAACTGCTGTGAAAGGTGTGAACAGTGAACTGTTCATTGTTGTCTTTCTCTCTCCTCCTCCCCCAAAGGGGGTCTAATTGCTAAGTTTGGATCCTGCCAACCACACCAAGGGTTGGAGGCTTCCCTGAATTCTGGTGCAAGCCATCAGGTGGCTGATTCACCAAGGAGCCCACCAGCTGTTTGGCTTCATTACCTTTTATCATTATGTCTGCCTTTAAAAAAAATTCTTTAATCGTCTAATACTATTTTTATTGGCCTGTCAGAATGTGGGGGAGTGTGCGGGGGGGATTCATTTCATGTCTGGTGGAACATTATTTTGGTAAAATATTAGGACAAGTCTATACCATCCTCCTTTGAAAAATAAGATACAAAACCAATTAAAGTTAAGTGATTACTGAAATGCATCTAATTAGTATTAACTTACACACGTCAAACCACGGTGGCAGCTTCCACAGCAGAAATCCGGCTTGGTGTTGATACAGAAGATAATTGATATCACAGGGGCTTCTCCTTCTCAGGCAATTGCTTAAGAAAGCACCTTCACAGCTCAGAGCCTTCTCTCCCTTTGGGTTGGGGTACATTTTCGTCAACCTGACAAGATCTGTCACATATTATCAGACAATTGATCACCAACTCCTAGCAAGTCTTAATCCATCGTTTGATCACACATCAAGAAAAATTGCTTTTTATGTCTTACATCTTGGCCATGAGAAAGGGGGAGAAAGCAGGAACTTAGGCTTCTGGCTCCAGCTCATTACACTTTTGCAAATGATAGATGGGTTCACTAGGCAATTTAACTTTAAAATGATCTTTTCCCCTTTCTCAAATAAGCAAACACAGGAGCTCTGCAGCTCAAGCTGAGTGAAAAGGGAGTCTGCCTGCTGTTCCTTTCGTATTTCTATAATAGGTGCCTGTGTGTGGGTAGAGGCACGTAGGGTTAGTAAATATGTATTTACTCAGTATTACTGCATCTGCTTCTAAATAATAGGATTTAAAGTGGACACACACAGAGAAACTAACTTGCACTCTCCAGGACCTAGCTATAATCACTTTACACATTTCTTTTAGAGCATTTATGTTATATATAAAATAATTTGAAATGACTTCTAGTATACAAAAAACAAGCAAAAAATTCCATGAGTATTATATAATGACACAGTAAAACCGATTCTTAAACAATAACAACAACAACAATAACAACAACAAGGAACTGCTTTCTCTACTGGTTATATTATTGTCAAACTCTTGACTTTATGCATATAATAATATGCATTCTAGCTTTTTCAGAATGATGCAAAAAATAATAATAGAGGAACTAGTCCTGGTTTTAGTGGTTGATTGCTATTTACTATCAAAAATAAAATTATTTGTATTTACAAACAAGTGAATAGTTAAAACCTCCAAGTTTTTGAGGGATTCCATTTGTTTTTAACCTACACACAAACACACAAAACACCCTGATGCTCTTTAAATACTTGATATGCTTTGAATGCAGGGTGTCCCCCAAAAAGCTCATGTGTGAGACCATGCAAGAAGGCTTAAAGGTAAAATGGGTTATAAGAGCATTAACCCAATCAGTGAATTAATCCCCAATAGGGATTAACTGAGTGATAACTGAAGGCATGTAGGGTGTGACTGGAGGAAGTGGGTCATTGGGGTTATGCCTTTGGGGTATATATTTTGTATCTGGCAGTTGAGTTTCTCTCTCTGTTTCCTGATGTGATGTCCTGGGCTGCTTTCCTCAGTCACACTCTTCTGCCATGATGTTCTGCCTCACCAGTTTCCCCAAGGAATGGAGCCAATCTATGCACTGAGACCTCTGAAACTGTGAGCCCCCAAATGAACCTTTCTTTCTCTAATAGTTCTTCTCAAGTCTTTTGGTCACATCAACAAAAAAAGGCTCACTAAACCAATACATAGCATATCCAAGTACATAGTGTTCATTAGCATTATCTGAGGTCGGAAAGGAAAGTCTCCTAATTCCCATGGCTTTTCCTACCTCTCCTTCACTAAATACCTTCCTAGGAATCTTTTACTACTGTACATCAACCATAATTTGAAGACACAAAGAATAGAGTCAGTCTTTGCATGCATAAGTGAAATGAAAAGAATTCAGACATAACACAATTAGTGCTTTTCCTGTGTCAAGCAACTTGAGGAGATAACAGCATTTCCAAATACTAGCCACAAAATTATACAGTCAAGTGGTATGTGGCTGGTCTGCAAGCTTTTGTCAATATACTACAAACAGGCACTGGGTCTGACCCCTAGTACAGGTTGTGTCAGGCATGAAAAGAGTGCCCCCAAAATATTTATTTTAGTGAAATGCAAATAAGCTCTGTAGCATACTTAAGATTATTGTGCCAATGTCAATTTCCTGGTTTTGATCATTTGTATTTAAGTGAGATGTTGTCATTGAGGCAAAAATAAGAATAGGATACATGGAAATTCTCTTATCTCTTTTCCCAACTTCTAATTGAGTCTCAAAGTATTCCAAAATGAAGTTTTAAAAAATATTGGTTGCAAAGACAATGAATCTCTAATCCTTTAAGGCTACTGGATGTGCTGTCCATTTGAGGCACTGTTGCCTTAGGGCTGCTCTGGGCAATCTCATGCACCCGTTTTCTTGCTTTTATTTCACCTCTTTTCCAATTATAGCCCCTTGTCCTAGTCCCAGATTCTGATTCTGCCTCTGGTTCTCCGATTGTGCTCTTTATATTTTATTTGATCTTCCCGAAAGGTTAGCCCTTAGTGCTTCATGAGGAATTTTGACTCAGAACTTCCTCTTGGACTTACCTTTCTCATGTATCTTTCTCATCGGTGTTCTCAGAAAGGTGGAGATTTAGTTATGGTAACCTGCATCTCTGAAATACATTTCTTTTTGGAAGGAGACCATTTTGGTTTTGCTGTGCAAAGACTCTACCAAATTCATAACATCCATCAAATTGAACTCCTTCACCTACCTCACTGTTTATTTCTTGAAGATACAATTAGAGCCTTCAAATTTTAGCTTGTTTCATATTTGTCCTGACTGCCAAGCGTCAAAATCATGATCCTTGTCAAAATAAATAACAGAGAGAATAGAGTGGACTTGCTTGACATCCTGGGGCCAATCGGCATGGTCTGCACATTCCTCTTGAACCTAATTTGGAACCATGTGAAACCCTCCATTCCTTCCCCACCCCCTACTCACACAAAAGGTGGTGTAATAAATTGGTTAACATGGGCGCTGGGGCCATATTGTTTTGAATCCAGCTCTGCTTACAAATGGTGTGATAGACTAGTTTTTTTTTTTTGTTTCTCTGTACCTTAATTTTGCCATTTGTATGATGGGAATAAAAATTGTGCCTAAATCATAAAGATCTTAGAAAATCATGAGAGTTCTTTAAGATCACCAAGGTTTGTCCATGATTGGCACTCAATGAATGCAACTACAATTCTCTAAAGCCTTTCACTCTCCTTTCCCTGGATCTCCCTGTACTGCCTTCTAAAAGTTAAGTATGGGAACTTACATTTAAAAGTCAAAAATTTTTATTTGTTTTGGACATTTCTAGAAATAATAGAAGATAATAAATGGAGGCTCAGAGATATTGTTGGAAATTAGTCAGTATCAAAGAATAAACCTACATTTGAATTTCAAAATCTCTGAATCAAATCACCATTTCGATCCGGGCGTGGTGGCACACGCCTGTAATCCCAGCACTTGGGAAGCTGAGGCAGGAGGATCACGAGTTCAAAGCCAGCCTCAGCAACTTGGCGAGGCCCTAAGCAACTCAGTGAGACCCTGTCTCTAAAAAAAAAAAAATTACAAAAAAGGGCTGGGGATGCGGCTCAGGGGTGGAGTGCCCCTGGGTTCAATCCCCAGTACCAAAACAAAACAAAACAAACAAACAAAAAAAAACAAAAAAAAAAATCACCATTTCAACAATGACTGGGGTGGGATGCTGGTGGGCATCACTCTTATGGAGGCACACTGGCACTGCAACTGCTTCTTGGGCTGGGTTTTTCTTATAATTCGCTCACAGTGCTCTGACATGGGAGATGCTGGGAGTCTAGGCTAGATGTAACACTGCTGACAAAGGTAGGCTTAGTAACATGGTTGAACATTTTTGTTTTTGTTTTTTTTTCATTAAGCAATACTAGATGAACATTGGTACCCTGACTGATTTCAGCTCACGTCAGCTCAATATAGTACTCTTGCCCATTACTCACACTACATATAAGCCACGTCTATGAGTGAAATTACATTTTCAAAAGTCTTTGGTTTTCCCCACTTTTCAGGCATAAGTATTATTACCATTAGTTGAACGAATAGGATCCCAGTCCCACCCTAATAGAATCCCAATCCCAGCCAAATGGCCTTCAATCTACCTCTCCCTTTTAAAGAAATGAAATACCCAATAATGAAAACTTGTTGCCTAGGTACCCTCTTATAGCTATAGAGATGCAGATTTATAAAAATCATTCTTTGGGAGCATTTATTAAGTTTGTATGATCTGCTATGCAAGAAGCAAGTATAACAAACAATGACTTATAGCTAAAACCGACATGAGTGAGCAATAGATTCAAATTAGAAGAGATAAAATTAAATTTTCATGTATCGTAAATGAAATATCCATCAGGGACTTCTCAGGTGACCTTCAGGTTCAGCAAATTCTGTATTAAAATTTCCAACCTGAAAGATAACAGGGGCAGAACCTGGCCATATGCATTTCAGGTACTGTGGAGGGAAAGACCCAGCCAGCCACAGTAAACAAATGTAACTAGTTTTGGAGAAATGCTATTGACAGTAAAATTCTAATTTTACTCCAGCTCCCAGAACAGATGTACCTCCGAGTCCATAGACTGCAATACTTAACTGCAGCTACTCAGCTGTGACCTTCAGCCCCAGGCTCACTGCAATAAAATTTTCATGCAACCATATGGAAGAATATTTTAATAGAGATTTACTGTCAGTAACTGTCCCAAAGGAGCAAATAAGGAAGCTGTAACATATTGCGTACAGTAAATCAAGGGGACTTCAATGGAAAAACGAAACCTCCCGGAGGCAAGCATCTTTAAAATTACAGGCAACACTTTGTACAAATATGTGTACAAAGGACTAGATTTGCACTCAGTTAAGTAGCTCAAAATGGTTTCGATTTGCAGATATATTTATTTAGAATTTATTTATTGGATTTTATAAGTGGCAAGCACTTACCTGTCAGGGCTGAATGCGTATGTATCTCCCTTCCCTGGGGCAAAACGGAAGTGAGGGAGGATGACTTTAACCGAAAATCTTACCCAACCAGGGAATGTGGCAGGCAACATAAATTGCACCCTCTCTATAGCCGGCTTTACTTCAATTTTGGGTGAAGTATTAACACCAAAGACAAAATAGTCCCTTAGTCAGTACATAAACAATACTGGAGAAGTTAGTTGAACCGTTAAAAATTCAGCTTAAACAATGATTGGGATGACATATTGATTAAAACTCCCGGTGGGGGCAGAATACGGTCAGAGTCCCTGCGTGCATCGGGGATTATATTTAACCCCACGATTTTTACGAGTAAAAATGTCTCCTTAGATTGTGAAGCTATAAAATGGCAATTTTTGTCTAAATGGGTCTTGGGCTGGTTGGACTCAGTAAATCAGATCTCATTCTCGTCTTCTCCGGACCCTGAATCTGCTGCAGACACGGGTCCAGGGCACCGGGCGCGGGGAGCTAAGCAGCAGCGATGGGGCCTGAGCATGTCACCTGCCACGCGGCTGCACACTTGAGTTCACTTAGTTAACCGACGCGTCACCATTCCTTGCTCAGTTTCATCCCTTCCAGTTAAGAGCATTTGAACTTCAGATATTTGTTTCCTGGGGGCAAACAGGCAGCCATCTCTCCCCCTCTACTCAACTGATGGGGACTCTAATGCGAGGGGCAGTAATTCAGGGATAAATAGACCGAACACTGCCCATGACAGTTCATTTTTTATGGCGGAGAGAAAACTTAAAACTGAAAAGACTCATGTGTAGGAGGCAGAGCACAAGCGCCTCATCCATGGTACATAATGAAGGAAGACGTCTTGGCATCAGACCGAAAATCAAAATAGCCAAGTGACCGTGAATAGGGGAATCGGGTGATAAATCTTTATGTTTTGCTAAATGCTCGTGGGTTGTGGCATTTGACAAAGAGTGACAACAATAGGAGAGTTTTCATATCTGACAAATGTGTCTGAGGCATTCCATTCTTCTCTCCAAATGATCCTGGTTACTATAAAACACAGGTAACACACATGCACACACGCAAATTCAAACGGGATAGGCCACATGCTAAAAGTGGATTATCTAAACTTGGTTGGAAATTGTAATAGGAAAAAGCCAGGAGTTGTTAGTTCATGCTATAAGATCAATGCATAGGTCATGTTATGCGACCACGGACCAACCAAGTTTCCCAGTGTTTTAATTAATGTGCTTTTTTCACAGTTGGATATTTGTATTCCCTGAATCCTATAACTGCACTCTCTTTCACATGAAAACTGAAATGAGAAATGCCACCTGAAAAATGTTAGTTTGGGAACACAAATATATGTATAATATATCTACTTTGCTCCTTTGAGAGAAAGGCCAAATAGGATAAATCTCCAGAGTCTCTGTCTTATTTATCTTATGACCATTTTTAGAATCATTCTTTCTGTCTTTATAAGGAATAGAATGGGCACGTAAGGACAGTTTTTGTCTGTGTTTAATTTTGTGAATTTACCAAGAAGGGTGAGTCATGCTTACTTTATTGATCCCATCTCTAAAACAAGTGACATCAGAATGCTTACTCATTAAAGTCTCAAGTTTTCCCTCTATCTTCAGGAGGACTCAATGACCTTGGCTAGCTCCTTGCTCAAGCTGTGATAATCTGGGCAGCACAGCTTGTCCCTCCTCTCTTCAACTTATTCTCCCCCCTAGGCAAGTTCCTTTGCTCTCCATCCTCCTTGGGTTTTATGTTCAATTTCTTCACACCCTTGAGTCACATGACTCCAGTATGGAATTATTCTCCTCTCTTTACAACTCCTCCAACTTCAGCTATCTTTTAAAACTTATATCAAAGGCCCAGTCACACAAAAATTCCTATCTAACCAGTCTAGGTTCATCACTAACTGTACTGAGTAACTCGTATATTCTGAGAACATTGATAATTGTTTAACAAATACCATTGATAATTGATTTGTCAATCTTTTAATCTTCCCCTTCTTTTTGCCACTTTGTTGTGCACTTCAGACTTGGACTTCCCCAGAGAGCCGTGAAAATGTATTCTGAAGAAATCTTTAATCTTACCCTGCCTACTGGGAACATGATATGGAAAGTCATCATTACTTATTGCAATCATTTTACAAGTTACAAATAATGTGGGCAAGATATAACAACATACTCAGTCAGATCAGCCAATGAAATTGCTCAAATTAAAAGCAATATAGAGCTGGAAAGAATAAAATAATTTGTTAATTAGAAAACTATCCAGGATAGAGAGTGAGCTCCTCACAGCTGGAAGTTATCAAGCAGACTAACTCAAGAATCTGGAAGAGAGGATTTCTACAAAGGAAAGGAGATCCTACTCAATAATTCTAGGATTTCTTCCAAATCTAGTATTCTATTATAACTGAATTTAACCAAGTTAAAAGTGTTTTTGGTAGTACTGTAAGGTGAATTTTTTATATTATAAGTGCTTTAAAATCACAGCCAGAGTTAGGAGATTAATTCAGAACAAATCTGAAAATAACTGGTCATTAATTGATTTGCTGATTAAAGTCAAACTGATGGTTTTTCAAACTGGTTTGGTTGTGTGGGTATTGCTGAAGATCACTCTGAAAATCAATCTTATTCTCAGAACATGCATCTACAATTTAATTACGCTTATGCCTAAATGGAATGGCTATTGTGCACATTTTCATAAGCAAATATTTATATGCCCATCAGTCTTGTCAGTTTTCCTGTCTGTAATTTGTTAGCCGTGGGTACATAAGGAGAAGCATTGGAATGTATTGCCCTCTGGGGAGTCCCACTGTGCCACTGCAGTGGTCCCCTGCCAAGGACAGGAAGCTAGGCTGTATTTGTAGAGTCATGCTTTCAGACAGTAAGAACTGCATTTCACAAGTGAGGGACCAATACAAACATACTAACTACAAGCTGCCTGCATCTGTTCTTACTGTTCGTTATCTGAATTTTCTCAATTACTAAGTATCTTGAATGACACCAATGCAGACACTTGAGGATGTCTGAACATCGGATGTTTGAGTTAAGCAAACCAAACACCTAACAACTGCTTTGTTTTTTCACTTTACTCTTTGGATAAATGTCCAGAGAAACCATGAAATTTTGTCTTTTATTATTTGGATTTCAGTGTGGTTGGAAGAAAAAAGAGGATTTTGAGATGTGGGTGGAAAATGTACTCAGCTGAAAGCTGTCCAGATATACACAAGTTCCATTTATAATATCTATGTAAGACTTGATAAGACCTTGTTAGCTCGTAACAATTTAGGAAAGTTTTATTTATAGAATCCTGTTTTTTTCTTTGGTACCTGGGATTGAATTCAGGGGCACTCGGCCTCTGAACCACACACCCAGCCCTATTTTGTATTTTATTTAGAGACAGGGTCTTACTGAGTTGCCTAGTGCCTCAACTTTTGCTGAGGTTGGCTTTGAACTTGAAATCCTCCTGCATCAACCTCCTGAAATGCTGGGATTACAGGTGTGTGCAAGTGCACCCGGCTATTTATAGAATGCTTAAAAATTAATGCAGTGCTGCTTTCTTCAGATGAATAGAGTGAGTTTTTTTGATTTACAAATGTCTTCTAAGCAAGAAATTTGTTGCTTAGTAAATGTGTATTTTGAAAGTGCATGAAAGGAGTTAATTCACTCAGGCTAAACACTGCTTTTGGAATTATTTTTGTTCTTCTAATTGTAAAGGAATATTTTTTCTTCAAAGGGAATATAAAAAAAAAAAACCCTCCTATCTGACCTAAAAAGTACACAACTTCAGATTTAGCAATGTCTGAATGCAAACTTTGGTATATATTTCGATATATCTGGAATACATGTAGTTTAGAGTTAAAACAGAGAGATATATTGTAGTTTCATTGAATATGTTTTGATAAAAGTCTGACTCCTACTGTTCTAAGTTTCTCTGACTCAGAACTCAGTGATGTTTTATGAACGTGTGGATTTTTGCCCCATTTCCTTTTATCTGGGGTCATACCTGTGCCCCAAGATGTATCAAATAGCGAAAACTGAGTGGTATGCAAGAGATAGAGGATCTGAGCTTATTTTTGGATTTCTGTTTGGACACTTAAGAAGTGGTGACATTAAGAGGTGCACTTGACCTACTGTGCTGGTCCATGGCAGGAATGATCCCAATCATAGCCATGAAAAATTTTGGGTCTCTTTGAGATAAGACATTGGATCAATCCATAAGAATGATGGTGCTGTTGTTAACATTCTTCTTCTTAATGTTATTATAATTATTTCAGGTAATTGTATGAACTAAAATCACCCATGCATACTCCCTTGTGTGGGGGATGGAGACAGTAAAAAGCATGAACCAGCTGATCTGTAGTATTGTTTTCATTTCTCTCCTCATCCTCCTAAAGTTGGCTGCCTGAATCTTGTTCAGCATGATGGAAGATGATTTTGGAGGCTGGGAGGAAGCACTGAGGTTCAACTGGTGAGGTCATAATGAGGTATGACATGGCCTGTTGGATTTCAGAGTAAAACAGATCTTCCACAAGACCTCCCCCACACTCTCCACCTCCACTATTTCCCAACTTGTATTCCCAGAACATGAGTAACAAGATTTCATTTGCCTTGGAGCCCTTCCAGAAATTAACAGCGTTAAGAAGAACCATTCTATTAAGTCAGGATGGTGTCCAATAAAAGCAATGAATGATTGGAAAATGGACTGTTTTAATGCCGTTCAGTAAAACCATCATGAATGTTCTTAATTATGTAATTCCATCCTTCCTGTGTAATTGGCTTATTCTTTTTTTCCCTTTCATGGTATAGAGTAATCTGAATTTGGGGTCAGAGTCTTTTAATATTGTTAAATTTAACTAATATTTGAAGACGATGAGGTAAAATATGTAAGAGTGTAGGATGATTTGGACTCCCCGTGACAATCCAAAGAGCACAAAGGCTCATAGGACTGATAATAATGGAAAGATAATTGCACCCTTCAGAGGCATCTAAGCTCTGTTCTCAGGAATAAAGTGCTCCATTTTTTTTATAACTTTAATCCTCTAGTTATGAATAGTTAATACAATCACATATTCAAAATACAATCAAAATTCCAGAGGTAAAAATGCAATTGAAAATCAAGAAACACAAAAATTTAGATGGTGAAAAGTGTCCCTTTTTCTTGGCAACAAAGCAATCTCTGTTGTCAGGTGTGCATCATGCTCTTGGAGACACTTTATGCAATTCAAGCAAATATGTATAAGCCTCCATTTGTTTCTCTAATTCGTGTGAATGGCAGTGTTCTCCTCTAGGACTCTATATTGGAGCCCTTAGTTCAGGTGCTGGAGACACAATGGTGAACAAAACCCAGTCAAGTCAGAGCATTTACGTTTCTAGAGTGGAAAGCAGGCAGAAAAGCAAAGAATGAACAGGATGGTTTCAGATATTGAGCTTTTGATCCTGATTGGCAGAAAGGAGGGGCTAGCTAACAGACCAAGTGATCATGAAGACTCACCAAGGAAGTAAGAATTTGAAAGAAAGAAAGAAAGCATTTTTACCTTCTTGCATTCACCAGGCTTAAACATCAAGTTAAACTCTACATAGTCCCACAAAACACGCATAGACACGTAGATTGAAGCACAGTTCATAAACCTGCTGATTCTTCATCGTAATTTGGTAACTAAAAGTTTCAAATGCGTGTTCACCATTGCCAGATGATGCTTGAAGCTGCTGTGCTACACTCCTGTTGAATGGCAGAAGCTATCTATAGGACAGGCCCTGAGAAATGCACTCCCACATAATAATGTTTCATGCAGTTCTACCTAGAGATTGGGACTGTGTGGTTGACTTCTGCTTCTCAACTGTTCTTATTATTCTAATCATTTCATTAGGTCCTTCTACAGAACCAGCCCTTGGAGAGGGGAGGTTAGACTGTTCTGTTACTGGGGTCAGTATTCCAAGAAAACTGGGAGGGCAAGGAGAGAACCGATAGCTGAAACAACAATTAAAGAAGCACTAAGACATTAGTGAGATAAGTAGAAATTCACAGGTCAACCAATGGAGTTGGATATCTCAATTAAAATCAAAATCTGTGCACATTTAGATACTTTCAAAAATCCTAACTTTCATCATTAAATGGTTTAGTTCCCAACAAGGACTGGCTATTCGATTAACTTTTTCAGTACTCATTCAGATATATGGTAAAATGTAAAACCATCCCAAGAAGGAAACATGTTATACTTTTTGACAGATAGATGAAAACACTAACTTCCATTTTTCTAAAATAATTGAGGTGTGTTCCTGTTAGTGTAGGTAGGTTGGTCACTTCTAATTTGCAGTCTGAAGGCACAGAAATGACTTGAGATTTCTGAGGCTGTTCTGTCCTCATTGTGGGTTTCCATTGACAACTGACTGTAAAACAGATGCAAAAGGCAAAGAATACTGGGTAAATTTTGAAGCAGCTCCTCCCTTTTCTCCCCGAACACCTGAGATGTGCAGGAAGTTGCCTTTTTTTATGGTTCCTCACAGCGTATTACATGTTTGTCTTTCTCATAGTAGATGAATGGAGGAAAGAGGCCAACTCCCACCATCCAACCAATTATTTGTGCTTTCCGCTTGTTGGGTTTCAGATACATGGATTCCCCACCTTTAGTTACCATCCTCTGGAATATGCTAACATTCTTGTGCTGATTCTAAAGAATGCTGTTGCTTTTAGACCTCCTCACAAATCTCCATCTCAGTTATGAGCCCTTCCAGGTAAAAAGAAGCTGGATCTTTATTTCACTTTTATATCTAAAGTTACATCCCATCCTCAGAAATTCCAGTGAAAGAGGAAACCAAAACAATTGTACAGATGGAATAATGAAAGCACAAATAACTTGGATGTCCAGAATTAAAGGGATGAAACTGTCATGAAGCCCCTGACATAAAAGTTAGATTCCTTATGTGAGATCAGATGACCTTCCTGGAGCTCTACCAGGAAAATGCATTCCTGGGAAACTTGAAATTCTGTGATTCCGTCTAGTGCCAGAGGAATTCCAATTCTTTGCAGAAAAGAGAAAGAGCTCAGAAGACTTTGAGTCTTTCTTTGGCTATTCTCATGGAAGGGAATCTTCTCTTTTGGGGGACTTTTCCTTTGTCAGGACCTGGGATGGTGGGTAGGAGGTCATGGGGAGGAGCACAGGAGCTGATTCTGTGTTTATGTTTCTATATGGGATGATTTGGGTTATTAGTATCTGTGGACACCTCCTGGCTCCCCAGTGCAACAACAGGTTCTTCTCCCCACTCCCACTCAATCATTCTGGCCCATGACCAATTCCCAAATCAAATATTTCTCTTTTTTTTTTGCCAGACATGCACAGCTGTTTTCAGCCTGCTGTTGGCCTGTATCATGACATGCCGCCTACTGGTTCTTTTTGCAGAGAAAAAAGAGGGGGAAAAGGAACAGAAGACAAAATTCAGGGGACAATTCAGGATCTCACCACCATAGAGTATTGCAAATCCATATATGGTTTAACAAGCTGTCGTGGTGGGTATACTGTTTTACATGCTCCAAATGGCAGAAAGAAACATATGGGTTTCTTCTCAGAGGTTAGACTTCCTAGTCTGGGCAAGGGAATTATTTCCAGAAGAATAGGTCAAATCATGCCTTCTATGACAGTTATCAAAATGAGGAAGGAACAGACCCACCCTTATTCAGGGTGATAAATATTAGGTAAGAAATGAGCTAGCCCATAGTTTTGCTCCCTAGAGATAGGGAGAGGGAAGACTGAACATGGTTAAAGGTTGACAGAACACACAAATTCAGAGAAACTTCTGGAAAGTTTTCTTACAACTTTACCAGTATTTTTTCCCTTGCCTGAGGTCATTTCCTCTCATCTTATAATCCATGGTTTTCAAAGAGAAATTTCATAAAAGAGAGTCTTTTTTAATAGCCCGATGGAAGCTCATGTGATGAAAACAATAAAAATTCTCGTTTGAAAGTGATTCTTTTCCTGCTTCTAGGACAACCAGGGGAATAAGATACCAAAATGTGCAGCAGCCCAGAGCTTATGATTGTCAAGGCCAAGTGAAATTCGAATGTCCAGAGGTTCAAAAGTATCACATCTGGTTTTAAGCCCAGAAGGCTTGCTTCAGTGGGATTGTTTTTTTTTCTTTCTTTGGTAAATAGAATCTACCTCTGGTTACAGGGGGCCCTTTTTGCCATCTACCAGTATTTGCATATTCTGAGAGATTGTAGTATCCATCTCGCTTTCTTCTTCTGTCTTCAGGTTCTCCTTCTTCACTTATCTCTGCAGGTTCTAGATTGTCTATGCTGTGTTTTGTTTAATGGATGGTTATTTTTGATGAGAAAATGGAAAAAGCCAAGAATATTGAGAGATTGCAATCTTGGCAAAAAAAATGGGTCTTCAAAAATAATTGTTAATATCTTATGATATGAAGGAAGTTTACTCTGAAAATCCCAAAATGTTTATGTCTTGAAATGGCTCCTCCCAGATAGACAGTGGATTCTCAACTTTTTCCAGCTCTTACGCATATGGGAAACAGAATGGGTTAGTAAGAATGTGGCAATCCTTACAGTTCCTGGCCAATCTTACTGTTATAATAGATCCTTCCTGTTTTGAAGAATGTCATCATAAATTGGCAACCATTGTAAGTTAAATGATTGAGAGAAGAAGAGAAATTTCTAGCCTCCTCCCATCAGTTGGATATCCTGTGGCAGACTAATCAGGTATAGTTTCCTTCCAGAATATACAACACACTAGTGGGACTTTATCTGTATAATTCATTTGTACTGCTCAGGACTTTTTAAGAGCTCTGATTCTTAATACACTTGTTTGGACTTGCAGGTACACCATTGGTTTATTTTGGACTAAAACTCCCAGGTATTCTTAATTCACAAAGGATGACTTATCATTTCTAAAATATATCCTTAAGTTTCTTACTCCAATGTCTCTGTTCACCACTTCTCTTCTGAGGGAGTGCTATTTCCATCATGCATACACCCATTTCCTTATCAAATTCAGATCCACTGTTCAGTGGAAATGTCCTCTTTGACTTATGAAGTAGTCTGCAGTCACTTATGCATTGGTGTCACCAAGCCTTTCATGCATACGTGCTATCCTGGCATGGTAGATTGACTGCCTCTAGTAGGTTGGCTGCCTCTTCCTGTGAAGCAGGTGGTTCTCTGAGAGTAGCCTGCATCGCAGGCTTATTCATCTCTATATCTTGCACTCTTCCTAGCACAGGACCTTACTTGCTGCATACATTCCACACAAGTTTGTTAAATTAAATGGAATGTGAGAATACTGTTAATGATCATGCAAATGCTTAAAGGAACATCATATAAATATGCTAAAAGGAGAATGACAAGATTAAATACAGCAGGACTCTGGAAAGACACAAAGGGCATAGTAACTGACTACCAAAAAAAAAAAAAAAAAAAAAAAAAAACACTGTGGGGAAACCAAAATTATGAGGTTTTGAAAAAATCAAAATTTCCCTCTAACTTGTATTTCTAACTTGTATTGTATTTCCCTCTAACTTTATAAGGAGCTTGAAAATGGTTCTTTAAAGAGAAATCATGGGTTGGATTATCTGGGTGACAAGTATTTGCACCCTTCTCCATGATGACAAGATGTCTTATAAAACAAATCATGGGTAGATACTAGCTGATGAGGACCAGGAAGCTGATCACAGTGAGGATCCGAGAGGCTCCCAGTAGCAGGTATCTCATTGCAGGAGCTGCCAAGCATGAATAGAAGCCTGAAGAAGCACACCCCCGGCTTTTCAAATATACGAAGGGGATTAGTTTACAGACTGAGGTCGGCCAGAAATCTTCTGAAGTTGGCCAATACTCTAAATATACTTATGGGCCAAAAGGCACCAGGATAGACACATAAAAAATGAATATCATTTCTTCCCTCTCCTTCATAAAATGCAACTGACTACATTTGCCATATAGTAGTTTCTGTTAATCAAACTTTCTGTCCATGGTAAAAGAACTAACTAGTTCAGGTATTTCCAGAAGTGTCAGGAAAGAAAATATACCACTAGCCAGCAAATCGATAAAATTAACCACCTGGGAATATTAACAAAGCTGTGCCTGAATGAAGATAGTACATGTAAAAAAAGAAAGACTATGAATTCTGCACCATTCTTTGGAAATTAGGTCTCTACCTCTACATGTTTTTGAAAGCAGTTGGAGTGGGAGTGGGTAGGTCCCACCACCAAGGCTAAGTGGCTTCAAAGGTCCCCTTAGAGAGGCTGGATGGTACACTCGTCATTAGACCAGAGGAAGCTCTGAGAAAGATGACCAATTGCTATCTATTTTCCATGCTCTGCTTTATTTTTTCTCCTAACCATGGCCTCCCTAGCTCAGTACCTCAGTAGGTTCTAAATAAATATCAGCCATATTAATAACTAAGTGACAGCCATTTGATTGAGAAGGCAGAAATGTGATGTTTAGAAATGCCCACAGTTGTTCGACATGGTTAGTCATTACCGCCTCAAGGGAAAAAAGGCCATCGATCTTTGGCAGCTAAATACTATGGGAAAAGAGACATTTCTGGCCTCAGAATTTATATTTTAGATCTCTGTTGCCCAAAGTAGGTCTAGAATAAGTATCATTAATCTCCACATGATCATTAATCAGAAGAGTTGGGCTGAGGACTTACATTAGAACACACATGAATATAATGTGGAATAAAATGCAAAAGTCATAAGAAAATAAAATCTGACACTTCAGGCAAATTTTACTTGCCTGTAGGCCACAGTTTACACATTCAGATTATTTTTAAGGAGGGTTTATTGGAAATTCCTGAGAGGTGTCTACTTGTGGCATACAATCCATGCTGCTGGGTTGCTCACAGTGTATTTTCTAGATTCATGAGTCTTTTTGAAAAGTGTCCTCTTCCCCAGATCACGTGAAATTGTCCAAAATTTCTAAGGGTTCCATCTTCAGTTCTCACTTCAGCCCAACCAGTATGCCGAGAAAGAAATACAAACTATAGAAGTTATCTGGATATTTTAAACCACAATTTCACTTCTCTAGATAATTGTGACCAAACTGTTTTTAAAGCTTGATCAAGATAAATATCTTTAGTTGCCATTTCCTATATGGCTGCAGATACTTGCTCTTTCCAGGTTTCCAGAAGTCTGGTGGGAGGGGAGGCAAGAGGATGATGCTTTAGGCAAAAACACTGAAAAGTTTTTGAGTGGAGAGCTCAGGTTGACCAGATTATCATGGAAAACACCAGATGCAAGATGTGTAATTTGCAATTGGCTCCCTTCATCCTTTAGCATTATAGTTGCCTAGAGAGGATGCTTGTCATCTTAGAATGTACTCTCTACTTTCAGTTAGGTGATGCATTTTATAAAGAAGATGCATTGAAACTACCAGTTTCATTGTATTCTCAGGTATTTCCTGGGTTGGAGCTTTATGTTTCTCAAGCCTTCCCACATCAAACCCAACAAGTTGTTCTCCCTTTTGCCCTACCTGCCATTATAACTGGCTTACTTCAACATCTATTTTTCAGTATTAAAATTTTCCAAATACTATATCAGCATGATAGATACAAAGATGAATAACTCACTCCTATCCACCAGCCAATTCCGAGCTAATGGGGAAGACAGCTGATATTTTCAACGTGGTCAGCACTAAGATAGAGGTAGCAACCTAGAATGGTTTCTCAAATATAAAACTACAGGTGTCTGCCTGAAGGTATGTGCTATTGGTACTTTCTCATACTTTTTTCTTTTCTCCCCAGTTTCTCTGAAACTTCTTAAAAGGCAGGCCCGTGGCTTTGCTGCTTCCTTATCTTCTCTCTAGGATGCTGTCCTCAGTAAATGGTGGATGAAATGTTTCTCCATCCGTGGTTTACAATGCAGTCACTTTATGATTGGCTTTTTAACAGTTCTTATACTTTAGACTCAGAAATCACTGGGAGAGAGAAAAGGAGTCTTCAAAGTCAGATTTGTTGTCAAATTTATTATTTGGCATGGACTTTGTACCTTCTCTGAAATGTCAATGATATTTACTTGATTCAGTATCAAGAGCTTGGTGGAGTCCTCATTTGGAAATACCGTTGACTATTCCTGACTATCATGTTGCTCAAATGGCAGAGAACATGAGTGGGGTTTAATGTGATCTTACATATTGCTGTTATGGTTTAGGCACAAGTTGTCCTAAAAGCTAACATATAAGACAATGAGAGAAGGTTTCAGAGGTGAAATGACTAAATTATGAGAGTTACAATATAATCAGTGAATTAATCCACTGATATGGATTAACTGGGTGGTAAATATAGGCAGGTAGGGAGTGGTGGGGGAAGTAGGTCACTAGGGGAATACCTTTGGGTTTTATATTCTGTCCCTGGTGAGAAGAGTGCTCTCTCTCTCTCTCTCTCTCTCTCTCTCTCTCTCTCTCTCTCTGTGTGTGTGTGTGTGTTTTGGTTGCCTTGTCCTAAGCTGCTTTCCTCCTTCCATGCTCTTCTGCTATAATGTTCTGCATCATATCCAACCCAGAACTATGGAGTTGGCAGACCATGGACTAAACCTCTGAAATCATGAGCCAAAATAATCGTTTCCTCCTCTAAGTTGTTCTTGTTGGGTATTCTATGTAAACCAGAAAGCAGGAACCCAAGTGCCATAGGCACTGTTTCACAATGTATGAAAAGTTGCTGGGTGAAGTTCACCATTAAGAAAAGCTGAGACCAGTGCTGAACAGAGACCTAATGAAACATTGGGACCTGTGGCCAAGAGCACGTCTCCTAACTTGGAAAGTGACAAGTGTCAAGTGTCCTCACAAAGTAAAGGAAACAAGATAAATCCATGCAGGTAGAGAAATGGCAGGAATACTGCTTTTGGAAAAGTAAGTGACTTTTGAGACAGTTAAGGTTTGTACCTGGATGGGTTCCTGAAGCTTCTTGCTGTTCTGTCTAGTCATGGCTTATTTTTAAATCTTCCATTTTGTTAATCCACTGAAATAAATCCACAAATTTAGAACACAAGCAAGCAAATAAAAGCTTACTGGGCAAAAGTAATCTATAGTAGTTAGAATTGCAATGATAAGCAAGTCTTTGATCCTTTAAAGAAACACCAACAGTAAAACTCCTATTAGTCTTTTCTTCTTTTACAAACACAAGCAAGAAGTTGTAATATCTTTGGCTTAAAATGCTCCATTCAATATGTGACAGCAAATTTATCTGTCTAGTTCTAACAGAAGGCTTATAATAAGCTATTTAGAAATTTTACATCCTCTTAGGAAGATTCTTTTGACCTAAAAAGAAAACTGTTTAAAAATTCTAAAAGTCACTTGTTTAGTTAAAAAAAGAATTTCAGGGTCTATTTCTTCATGATTTCTATCTAATTGACCATGCTTGCTGCCTTCATGAATGACAGTCATATAGGTAGGAATTCACAAGTATTTCTATGACTGAAGTCCAATTCCAAGACATATTAGCCAGGTCCTACATGAACATCTCTTGAATGTGTTCTGTTGCTTTATGTAGACCCAGCTAGTAAATTGAACTGAATTCAGTGAGAAATGTGATTTCCATCACTGAAACACTTAAGGCAGGGGTGGTGAGATAAAATATAACTATGCATGGAACAATGTTTGGAGATAGGGCAAGAAGGTAAATGTCTTATTTCCTTTTTCCAAATGAATTATTCTGACAAGAACTATACTAGAGTAGAAGGGAGAAGAGTCAACTTTAGGTCCAATCACTCAGGAGTTGGTGGTGAGAAATTAGCAGTAGCTCTGAAGGAGTTGGTTTTCAAATGGCAGGGAGGGAAACAAAGTCCACCTCAGTGGAGATATGACTGAACGAATGAGCAGAGGAATGTCCAAGATGGGCTCAGGGAAGTGAAAACAATTCATAAACCAGACTGAATGGAGCAGATGATAAGGGAGTATTGTAGGATTATTTATGACAGAGGCAGAGCTTACCTTTTACATCAGACTGAGTTAGCATTCTATCCAACACTCACCACGTTATCTACTGCTAAGGATTGCACTAGTTAGGCATATTTGAAATTTTTTTTTTAAGAATTTTATACTAAAGTTGAAATGTTGGCTTCTATTCCAAATATTTTTCCACAAGGCAAATGCAACATTTGAATCTTTATGCTTTTTGTCACTGCTTATACAAAGTGCATTTAAATTTGGTTCTTATTTTGTTTAGTTGGCTATTGAATAGTGCTTGTGTGTACTAAGTATAGTCAAATCTGTTGGCAAAGATGGAAAAATGTCTGAATGCTTTCATGACAAGTGAATTTATTTGGAGAGTTGAGTAGAAGTCTCAAGATGAGTACATAGAATATTATTGATTTTATTTTTTATTGCAACTGAATATTCATTAATGGAATAGTTCACTTAAAGGAAACCTCTGATCATAAATTACTCTATGAAGGAGCCACTGCTTATGTTCTGGTAGAGCTGAAAGGACTCCCAAGTACAGTGTCCTTTGTGCATGAGACTCAAATACAATTAACCAGCTCCTCATCTTGTCATCTCCATTAAAATCCTTACCTTAAGAGATATTTTATTTTACTCTTAATATCTGAATTAAGTCAAATTATTATTATTATTATTATTTATACCAGGGATTGAATCCAGGGGGGCTTACTTACTGAGCCACACCCCAACCCTTTTTATTTTTTATTTTAAGACAGGGTCTCACTGAGTTACTTAGTGCCTCACTAAATTGCTGAGGCTGGCTTTGAACTTGTGATCCTCCTGCCTCAGCCTCCTGAGCTGCTAGAATTATAGGCATATGACAGCACATCCAGCAGTAAGCCAAATTTCTGAGGCATGGGATGTTACAAAGTAGATGGTGGACAACAAAATACATGTAGCATCAAGTAATCAAAGGGTTTAAAGTACTACATTCTAAATTCAATGAGAAGTTCTTCCTCCTTTCCTAGGCATAGCACAGCAAAGCGGATAACACCTGATGCAAATGCTGAAGGTCTGCAAACCAGGCAGATGGCAGCAGAACCAGCTTGCCCAGGTTTTGCTGTTTTTGCCCTCCAGGTCAGCATCTTTTTCTTCATGGAGCTAAACTATTTGACATTTTCTCCCCAGGTAAGAGTAGCATCCAAATTTAAACTGTTTCTGTATTTTCCTTGAATGTCAATTGAAAGCTAAAAGCAGTGGCCAGATAGTCACCTGCAAATTCCAGAAAGTCAACCTGAAATTTGTATTCTGACTCTTATGCTTCTCTGACTACACTCACACCTCCCCTTTCCTTCACTTGCCTTTCACCTCTCTTCATTCCATGGCATCTGCACTCATGTGCATCCCATGCCCAATGTGTATCCATTTGAGAAAAGAGGAAACAAGTCCAAACTTTCTTTTTCAAGTTTTGGAGTCAACTGTTAGCTTTCTGGTTAAAGCCACCAAAAGGGAAGCGTGCAACTTGTCCTTTACTTCTGAAAACTCTCAACTCTGGCAATTTTCACATTCCTAAGGTCACCTCCTAAATGTTTCCTTGTCCTTTGATTCTATCCAAATCCATGGGATTCATAAGTCAACATATTACTCAGACCCAAAGAAGGGGTTTTTAGACCTTTATTATCTTCCATAAAATCCCTAGCCCCCAAATGCATAAGTTCCACTTGGATGCAGCCAGCATGACTATAAACTCCTCAGGTTTCACCGAGCCCCATTTCCAGTGTTTTTGCATCGTCTGCCAATCTTTGGGTGGATGTGTTTTATAGCCTCCAGGTCAGCATTCATATTTCAGTATTCTCTGGTTTCCAGATTGGCACAAAACTCAAGGAGAGTGAGAAAGCATTCAGTAGCTACCTGCCAGACCTCTACCAGCTATGTTTCTCCTCAGCCCAGTGGTCCTCAATGTCTTAAACCCAGATTTCAAAGTGCTGATGAGGGTGACCTGTGATCTCTAGATGAGTCTTCAAGCATGAAAAGCTTCCTAGATGGAGCTCTGCCTATTATTCCCACGTCACTTCTTCCGGCACAACAGCAGACAGCAAGCACACATGGAGAGAGTCTCCAGAGGGCTTTTTCCAACCTTCTCGAATTCATGAGACCTCAGCTCCTATCCAAGCCTCCAGGGGAGAATTCTGGCTGTTTTCTACCATATTCTACAGTTTTCTTTTCAGGAATCCCTTTAAATAAGTGAACTTAAATGTACACAAACACTTTCTTCCTCCTCAGTTCAATTTTAATACACATTTTTAGAAGGTGGTATATATGCTTTATTGTAAGTTTATTTATACAAAAAGACAAGTTTGGATACTCTTGTTTTGACTGAGTTATCTTTTGCAAAGGTTCAAGAATTTTCTGTTTGCATTTTACTTTTCTTAAAAGAAAAAAGAGAAGAAAGAAAGAAAGAGAAAGAAAGAAAGAAAGAAAGAAGAAAGAAAGAAAGAAAGAAAGAAAGAAAGAAAGAAAGAAAGAAAGAAAGGGAAAAGCCCTTGTGATAAGGGCTTGATTTATTTATTTTTGGGGAGAGGGTGTAACCGGAAATGAACTCAGGGGCACTTGACCGCTGAAACACATCCCCAGTCCTATTTTGTATTTTATTTAGAGACAGAATCTCCCTGAATTGCTTAGCGCCTCACTTTTGCTGAGGCTGGCTTTGAACTCATGATCCTCCTGCCTCAGCCTCCCGAGCTGCTGGGATTACAGGCATGTGCCATAAAGGGCTTTATTTATATCATGTACGTTACTTAACCCTCCCAATAACTTTACGGATATAGTGGGGTTTCCCCTCACATTGTGAATGAGGAAACAAAAACTCAAAGAAGTTTAAGTGATTGTTCAGGGTCATTCAACCCATACTGAATGGAGCAGAATTCTAATCTTGCAGTTCTGATATGCAAATGAGTAAATTTAAAAAATTTTTTTAAACTTCCTTAAAAAACTATGCCCTTTTAACTGCACCATCCATGCAATCTTTCTAATGGAGAATTTGCTTTTTAAAAATGCTTATATTTTCATCTCTGAATTGGATGTTTTCCCCTTTTTTCCTCTTTGAAAAATAAAGCAAAAATTTCTTTCTTATCCTCCTCCAAACAAGGACGCTTGACATCAGAATCAGGGGATGTCAGGAGGTCAGGAGGAGTTAGCTTGAGCTCTTCCCCAAGGACACGCTGGGCTGTCAGCACACAGGCCTCCCTTAAAGTGAGACATACCTTGGAGAAGTGCTTTCTAACCATAAGCAAAAGGTGATGTGAAAATTCAGGGGCACAGATGCAATTTCTCTCTATTGAACCACAAACCCTGAAAATCAGGGCTAAGTTTGAGTTCTGATGCCCAGAGGAGGGTTGAGCAGAAGCTAGCAATGGTCCCAATGGGGCAGACCACACAGAAACTGCTCTCCATCAATACCCAGCCCCGCCTCTCCCTGCCTCTTTGAATCCTTCAAAGAGGACCATCTTATTCCCTTTTCAGAAAAATAGTGAGATGGGTATTTCTGTTAGCCTCATTGCATAGACACGGAAACTTAGGTTCAGCAAGGTAGGTACTTTGCCCATGGTGTTCAAGTTACTAAGTATTAGAGATAGATGGGAATGGGAATGTGGGACCAACTGTGAGATGTGAGAGTCCTGGAATGTGGGGGTTTCACTGCTAAATTGGGACATACCTGTTGTCCTGGGACTATTGGTCACTTTAGTATTGAAACTGGTTCTGCTTAACTCCAACATCTATGCCAAACCTTTAATGGGCACTGGTCTACAAAATTTCTCTTTAAACTCCAAGTCATGGATAACACTTGATTGGCATGAAAGAAGGATCAGATGGGCACCTACCAGATCTAGAAAAGTTTTTAAGTGAAGGGTCTGTAGGTCCTTTCTCCATTCCTCTTCAAGCCCTTTTCGTTCTGGCTGATTCTGTTCTTTATTCTTACTCTTTAAGTATTTGGGGGCCACAGGTGGGTTGAGCCTCCTACTCATTTGGACCCCTATGAGTCTTGGAAATTGCTGAGAGTTATAAAGTGTTCTATGTGAGAAAAGGAACCAGGATGTAATTTGGAATCATCCCTATGTTATATTTCTGGGAAACTGTTTATGAACTCTCAGAAAAGAACTCTTCTGAGGTTAAATACATATTCTATTGTATACCTAGTTTTATACTCACAATTTCATGTGATTTTTCCTAAAGAGAGATCTCCAAATTATATGTTTCAGACCCAACAAACACAGATCTGCTTCTTCTAGTCTCTTTGTGACTCTACTCAGGTTTTTTCCTTACTTAGATAGAGCCTCAAGTTATCTCCATTCATGCTACATACACCCTTTCAAATTTTTGAGCAATATATATACATATATATGCATATAAATAATACATATATACATATATGTGTATATATATGTCATATGAAAAATATACATAAAATAGACATTTAAAAGACAAGATTAACAATAAATAATAGAAATTTTATATAATCTCCTTCCTCTCTCCAAGGATAGTCATGTGAGCATTTTTTTGATGTGGGCAGCCAGTTCGGAGAACATGGTTTAGCCTTTGGAACTAGGTGTACCATGATCTTTCAGAGATGGTACAGACACCTATTAAATACCATGTTTTCCTTAGGCTACAGTTATTCTTTCCAACCTCCAATTAAAATGCTTTGAAGCAAGTTCGTTGATCTGATTGATAAACTTTATAATAAATGTTAGCGGATGAGGGTTTCACAATATATTTCTGAAAATAGCCTCTGCTATTAAATAATATTTAAAATCCACTTCTGTATTTTTTACATGTATGAAATTTCACCTACTAGCTACCATTACAAAAAAATATGATGGGCTCAGCCATTTTTATTATTACCTAGTATGTTTGCCAATAATTACCTAATCTCTCTCCAGAGGTAGAAAAATTTTATAATAAATCACCAACATTTCTTGAGGATTTTCAAGAATCATTTTGGGAATCACCTCACTAGAGTGATGGGTTCAAATATAGGTGTGGGAGTTTTTTAAGACACTGCCAAAACTTCACTTCCAGCTGGTGTGGAGCATCCACTTGATGAGGAGTTGGGCCTGTGAAGCATCCTTCCCTTCCAGGGTCATCTCTTCTCAGACACAGTGGGATGAACTCAAACCCTTGCTTAGTATAGGCAGGAGGAGGTGACGGCCAAAGTCGGAAGATGGACTACTGCATGAAACTGAGAAATCAAGATACAACCTCAGTCTGCCACTGACCGTTGGTGTTTAGGGAAGGCACTATCTGAGCCTCAGGTTTTGTAGCAAGAATCTCCAATGTCTCTTTGAAATAAGGATGAGCTGGCCAAGTTGCCTCGAGCTCCCCAGCACTTTAGGGTCTATGCTTTTATTACTGCTGTGGTTGCATGCAACAGAGGTCTGTGGACAGGGTTGGTGCCTGAGTTATAACTTACTTTGTCTACGCCCATGTGGGGTCCATGCCAAGTGGCTCCACCTTTAATTTGAGTTTAATCTCACAAACAATTTCCTCTTTATTCAATGAATCTGTGATGCACATCTGTCTCTGCACAGGAATTTTTAAAGCTTTTCCCATGGGCAAGTTCTGGTCTGCCTGCCTAGCCCTGAATTAAATTAATAATTAGCCATATATAATGATCTGGATACTAATCCCTGAATCATAAGACTGGAAAACTCCTTGAGAGGCCTTGTATTTTCCTGTGTGTACTTCTACATATAAAATCCATATGTGCCCTCTTAACTTCAGCTGTAAACACCCTCCCCAGCTTCCAACGGCAGGACGGTCACGCCTGACACAAAACCTTCCTGCATTTACCTAATTGTTCCCAACTTCTCCCTATGCATTGCTTCTCTTACAAGCTGCTATCCCTCATCCTTCAGGTGTCACTTCAGGTGTCACATTGCTGCTGCTTCTCTCATATCACATGCCTTGTCTTGTTCATTTTGTTTGTCTGTGTTCTCTTTAATGCTCTCTCTTCCTCTCCTTTACTTTCTCCTATTTCTCCCATATAAACAGGCAGCAAGCATCCCTCTAGTTTTACAATGGGAACTTCTTAGGCTCATCCTTAGAAACAACGTGTCAATGTTGTTTCTTGAAATGTTGTTTCTTGAAAGGTATGTTTTTCCTTACATATCAGTGGTGCATTTCACTAAAGGCCCCTCAACTGTTCTCCTGTAAAATAAAACAAACAAACAAACAAAAAAACTACTCATTGTGTCAAATTTTGCTTGCTCAACCACCTCTCAACCATTGCGCACCACACTGCAATGAGTACTTTCCCCCAAACCAGGAAACCAAACTTCTCTTCTGTATATAGGTCATTTGATGTGACATGAGGATGGAGTTTAACTTCCACTAAGTGGGTATTTTGAAGGTGACTAATAAAAGGGATTACTGAGATAATTGGTGCAGCTCTGTGGCACTATCTAGAGAGGCCCCAGGAAAAGCCGGAGGACTGCCAGTTACCTAAGATGGTAATTAACTTACAAAGCGCGGTGGTGGGAGGACCTGCCTGCGGCCCTTCCTCTCCTGTGCTAAACTGGAGAAATGCTTCTGGAGGCCAGCACAGGAAGAATTCTCCTCACCTGGAACATTTTTAAAAAACCAAGCTACTATAATGCTGAGACCCCTGGCTCTGTCCATTTTCCTAGCTCACAAACTGGGCAGCCAACCGTGGAAGCTTGTGCTGGTTATTTATTTGAGTCAAAGCGGGTCATATTTTTTTATATTTTTTTAGTTGTTGATGGATAGTTATTTTATTTATTTTTATTTGGTGCTGGGGATGGAACCCAGTGCCTCTCACATGTTAGGCATGCGCTCTACCACTGAGCCACTACCCCAGCCCAAGCAGGTCATATTTTGAATGATTTCATCCAAAAAGAACAGAAGTATAATCATTCTTGTCTTTTTAAATTTTCTTTAAGCAATAGACTAGGCCTAATGTAAAACTGAAACAGAAACTGCAAGGCCCAGTGGGGACCAAGTTGAGTATCAGCCACCATTTGTCGAGTACCTATTATGTGCCATGCCAGGACTGTGGTAGGCCTTCCAATATATCATCACTCCCCAGGAAAATGGAGGTTCTAATACTTACATCCTAAAAGTTGTACAAAGGAAGAAGTGACATTTCACACAAAATTGGCACGTGGTCTGCCTTCAAAAATGGCAGCAAACTCTCCTTGTTTCATCTTCACAAAATCTCAGTGAGGTAACAGACATCTGACCTGGGATGTCCTTTGCCCCTCAATCTGAAACCTTCAAGGTCTCAGGCATAGAAAATAGTAATAATGCTGCAGAATTCATAATGTGTTACAATTTACATAATGCATTCACATATATTATCCTCTTTAATATTCAAACCCAACTTTTGAAGTAAATAGTTTCTCCATTTTGGAGATGAATATTTGAGATGGAAAAGCCCTCAAATGACTTGCTCTAAGTCACAGGATGAGGACAGGACTCACAATTTCATAAACTCAATGGCGGAAAAGCATTCATAAGACCAGCAGTATTCTCAAGGTTGTGATTGTCTTGGCACTGGACTAGCCTATTCCTAACCGGAGGTATCTTTCCCTTCACCAGAAATGGTCCTGCAATTCTCTCACTAAAGTTGCACATTGGAAATAGGATGCCAACACTTCCCTAGAGATAGGTGACATAATAACCCAGTGTACCTTATACTTTTCCAAATAATATATTTATATACATATGAATGCATTAGATTCTGGTGTAATAAATTATCACAAACTTGATGGCTAAAGAACTCAACATAAACTTGTGAGCTCACAGTTCTGTAGGCCAGAAATCTGAAATCAGTACCATTAAACTGAAATCAAGTCATCAGCAGGGCCATGTTCCTTCTGAGGCTGTAGGGGAGAATCTGTCCCTTGCATCTTCCAGCTTCAGGTGGCTGCAATGAGTCCTGTGTTGTGACCCATTCTCTGCTTGTCTTTACCTTGCCATTTCCTCTTCTGGGTCTGTGTATCTCTTTTTAATCTTTCTCTGAGTTACCCTTTATAGGGATAAGTGTGATTTCATTTAGGGGCCACCAGGAGAACTCAGGAAAAGCTCTCTCTTTTGAGATTTGTTGACACATAGATGATACTCACCCTTGGCCATGTAAGGTAATATTCACAGGTTCCAGGAACTGAGAAGTAAATATACCCTGAAGGCCTTTGTTCAGCCTGTACAGTGACTTAAAAGAATGCCTCATTTGTAGAACACAGTCTGGGTCTTCAAAATAGCAGTTCACTTTCTCAGAATAACTGTCCATCCACCAACCCTCTCTGCCCCTCTACTTCAAGAGTCCTTTTCTACCAATTCTTCAAGGCTTAACTACAATCCTTAATCACAAAGCCAGTCCTGATCTTCACAGCTGAAAAACCATCCCTTCTACCTCTGAATTTCAATAGCATTTTCTTTTTTATATTACACATGTCACTTTTTACCTTGCATCAACCTAACATATATACTTCATCCCTCTTCCTTAATCCTGAATTCTGGGAGGTTGAATCCATTTATTACTAGGACCACTGTAATAACTTTTAACCACACTTTCCTTTTTTGCTTACCCCCCGTCAATTCTTCACTTAGCAATCAGTGTGTCTGCACTTTGCCTCACCACCAGAAATGTGTCACATGGCCACTGTGGTCACAAGGGAAGCTAGGAAAGTAGTTTCTTTTCCAACCTGTGTAGTGGGGGAGGGGGTGAGAAGGGATATGTGAATGTAGGGTCAGTCTCTACACCAGTGTGCTATGCAGGGGTAGTCTTTTCAGTTTTTTTAAGAAACTTTCATTTCTTTTGTAACTGATCAAGAATAAGAATAACAACAATAAATAAATCCTACCACCCAAAGGTAGTGGGGACTGTTATTTTGGTGCCTAATCTTTAAAATTTCCCTCTCTCTCTCTCTCTGTCCTCATGCACACACACACACACACACACACACACACACAGAGGCAGATATACATATATATACACACATATACACACACACACATATACATAAACATATATAAGAGCCTATTTTCACATATATATGCTCATGTACAAATTCATGTGTGTAGTGTGCACATATATACTTATACACACATGTGTACAGATACAGAGGTATAGATGTAACTATATATAAATAGGATCACACTCAATTTCTTTTTTGTTATCTGGGTATGTATAATATTATTATTTTAATTGCTGCACTATTATTTTACCATTTTTATTTACCAAAACACCTATTAATGGACATTCATGCTGCTTCTAATTTTTTGCTATTTTAAACAATACTGTCGTAAACATCTCTATTTTGGCACTGTAGGACAATAGTATCTCTGTTGGATGCCATGACATTGCTAAACTTTAAAAGTCCACTGATGATATGAGAGGTACATAAAGTGATCAGAAATAAAATCAAAGTCTTTTTTTATTTTCGTCCCATGGGTATTTTTCCTTTCTCCAAACAACAAAGAGCATTAAAAGAAAAACATCTCAAAAGAATCCTTTAAGAAAGGCCACCAGTGACTCAGGAGGCTGAGGCAGGAGGATTGCGAGTTCAAAGTCAGCTTCACTGAAAGCAAGGTGCTAAGCAACTCAGTGAGACCCTGTCTCTAAATAAAATTAAAAAATAGGGCTGGGGATGTGACTCAGTGGCTGAATGCCCCTGAGTTCAATTCCCAGTATCCCCTGCCATCAAAAAAAAAAAAAAAAAAAAAAAGAAAAAAAAGAAAAAAAAAAAGGCAAGAGCTGAAGCTGTGAATTCAAAAGAGATTCTAAAGGAAAGATGCTTTCTTTGCTGATATCAATTTTCTGCATTTAAAAATACAAGTTCATTTTTTAGTTGCTTTCAAGGGGAGAACTACTGTGTTATTTATATTGAAAAGGAAAGGAAAGAATACATTAAGGTCTGACACAAATTGACAAAAACCAGAGGATTCAAACTGAGCACTATCCCTAACTGAAGCATTTTAAAGGAAAAAAAAAAAAAAAGATCTTAACAAAAGAATTGTGTTCCAATTGATCAAATTGTCTTTAAAAGATAGAGTGATGACTCAATAGGGTAGTTAAAACCAACATTATATTCTTCCATTGTAGGGACTTAAAATATTCTTACAAACACACCAAAAGAGCTTAATGGAAGAGACCTGGGGAGGAAAAGATCCTGGCAAATCTGACACAGAATGATCCAGCATCTTTAAAGGGTGATAAGAAGAAGAAAGAAAAACAAACAAACAAACAAAAAAACAAATAGAAAAAAACAAAACAAAACAAAACTCCCACAACAACAACAACAACAAACTTTTGCAAGTAACCTGCTCAGACATATTTGCGTTTTCCTGTCCACAAATATCCTGAAAGTGTGGAGGGAGGTAGGAAGGGAATAGGCTGTAAGGGATCTGTGCATGTGCCCACACTGATGACTGCAAAGCATGACACCAGTATGGCACACTTGATAATCACTCACACTTGAATCTGCTGACCTCCAGTGCTATTGTCTATTATCCAATCTTTGCCAGTTGCCTTCTAAATCTACATCATTTCTAAGGGACCCACTCAAATTTACTTTACTTTCCCTCTTCAAAATCTTCACCACCTTCCCTTGCTTCTCTCTTCCACCCCAACCAAGCCTCGCATGCACACAGTGCTGAAAACTCACAAAGTCCTCCCTGGAATCCTGTGAAGACAGCAGATTTAAACTCAGTGGAAGAGCCCTCTTATCGCACGTGATGAGACCTCTTGCTAATCAGTTCATCCAAAGTTACTTTAAGTGGGGACTGATTTAAAGTGATGTTATACTTAAACATTTATTGTAATGCACATCCACTTCTTATCTAGTGAACTCCTCTGGAATTCCACATCATCTTTCTCAGATAAACCACATCTATAATGTAGTTCTATAATTCCCTGTTTGGAGTTTCTGTGAGAAAATTTAATGATACTTGCGAAGCAATTTGACTGCCAAAAAACTGTCCCCATTTTTTACAGCCTTTTCTGATCTTTTACAGTTGCTTTATCCACCCCTATTTCAACGGTTCACTTTTTAGAAAATGCACCTGCATTAAACTTTTTCAAAGTACTTAGTTCAGTTTTTCATAGATTCATGAAAACACTTTGATATTTTCTGCAATACTTTGTTAAAAGACATAATTATGTTAAAAAGTACAATGACCCAAGCACGTTCGGAGACAGACTGCAGATGCCATTGGCTCTTGGTAAGCATGCAGATCGCCTGGTGAAGAGCTACTAGCATTAGTTCTGTGGTGGGTTTTATGCAGTGAACACAGGGCAGTTTCTAACCAGGTGGGTCTGATCTGGCAATTATAGAAAACAATCTTGAATACCTTTTCATGTCTCACTCCTTAAGAAAGTTTATGGCCCGTCTGTCAAGTTGTAAATTTTGCAGCCTGAACAATTTGATAACTGATAGGGAAGCTTAGAACATAGCTGACTGCCATACACTCATCAGGTGACCACAGGTAGGGTTGATATTCAAAAGCAACCAAGAATAATTGACCAGGTCATCCTAGTCATCCTGGACACTGTCCAATCAGAACAAATGCTGTAAAGATGTACTGTTCCTCTAGTTCAATATTGGCTCTGACCATGGATAAGTTAACATTCCGGGCCTTATTCACTTGCAAATGAGGGAGAATTTTGGTCAAGCAACACTCTATTGTTCCTTCCAACTCTGAAATTCTTTATTGAGTGCTCTATGGCCCTAATTAATTTCCTCCCATGGGATTCATCAATTCTTGATTCAATTGTTTGTTCTTTCTCTGGATAGGTGTCATCACAGACTTGTCCTTGAGACACACACTTTCATGGGCAATAACAAGAAGACAATAGCAAGGGAGACACACACAGTAAGGTCCATATTAAATATAAAGAAATAGCTTACACTATTTATTTTATATATAAACAAAATACTTGCATGTATGGCCACATAGTCTCATCCTTCTGCCTGATTCTCCAGGGCTCTGTGTTCTGCATGTTTTGGTTTATTTTTTAACCTGGGGATGATGCTTGTTTTTAATGCCTTGCTTCATTTACACAGTTTGGAGCATGTATTCCACATGCAGCTTCTTGTTTGCCAACAAGCCCAGCTGTTGGGGGGCACTGAAGATCACCCAATTATAGAAAACAATCTTGAATACCTTTTCATGTCTCCCTCTCCTACCCTGGAGGATCTTTTCCAACAATTCCAATTCCAAGAGCCTCTTTCATTTACAGGAAACATTTACTCCTTTATTACTTTTTTCCCCCTTTCCAACTCATTCTAAAGGAGTTCACCATCGGGCAAATTGAGAGTCCTTTGCAATTTGCCTCTGACAGACAGACCACAGGCAGCAAAGACAAGGGGAAACCAAAGCCAGCTGACCGAATGAGAGCAGACTTTTATTTTGAATCCCTCTAAAGGGAGATGGGACACAACAGATTGGAACACTAGCCTGGAAAGGAAAAAAAAAAAAAAAAAAAAAAAAAACCACTCCACACTACTTTACAGTGTTCACCCAGGCTCCTGTATGCCAAGTCCCAGCCCATAATAAATTTTATTGCTGTGTTATAAACTCCTGAAAAGAGGAACTTGGAATGGAAGTGCTGACATAAGCTGCCAGTGCCGTGCCACTTCATTCTTGTGGGCTCTGCCCTGACATCAGCACATATCTAGGGCAAAAGCCCCAGAACCAAAACAATGCTTTACCCATCAGACAGATGCTTTGATTTTTCTCTTAAGTTAATTTTCATAAAAAGAACCAGGGGCTCTCATCAAAGAGAAATGAGCAGTCTTCCAAACAATACATGGTTGCTTGTGGACGCTTGTGGCTTACAGCTCAGAGTTATTCAGCCAAAGTTAAATTCATCTTGCAAATCAGGCCGACTTTTTTGGTGGGGAGAGGGGGTGTGATTATTCTTTTAAATGACAGCTTTATGTGCTATAATTACAGTTATTAATGAAGGCACAATTACTTTATCATACATTACCAGGATCAAAGAAGACCTTTCAAGAATCAGTTGTCAGAATATAGAGTCAATACAGAAATTAGACTAAATAAGAACTGGAAAATTTTGCTTAAATAATGCCCTAGGGGTTAAGGAAACAATGAGTTGAAGTTGTACAGTGAGAAAAATAAAAAGACACACTAGAGGTCACTGTTGCTACTTGAGCTGAAGATGTATACTTCCATCCATCCATATATATATATTTTTAAATAAATATATATGTTATATGTAACTTGGTTAGTCTACGTGCATATTGGAAAGACTTTAAAAATATCATTTACCTTTAGTAAATTAAGTAAATCCATTGTGGTATCTTTTTTCCTGTTCAGTATGTGCATAAAAGAGGGAATTTAAAAACAAATTCTAATTTGGGGGATGTCTTTCATGGCCAGGGACATATTAAATAAGGATGAAAATTCTTGCACTTATTTGGCATTTTGAAAAACATCTACACATTTCACTGGGGTACAACAGTAAATGTGATCAAAGAATCCTGGTCAGTATTCATCACCTTATTCAGGGGAAAAGATCCCATCTCGGTCCTGTGTAAAAATGCAAGGTTGTTAAATAGGGGCAAGGTATTTAGTCCCACCTTTGAAGCTGCATGGAGAATCTTTTAGGTATGACAAGTCTGTAAAAAGTCTTGGAACAAGCCTGGAAATTGTTAGTAAAGTTTTCAACTTCACATACATAAAAGGAAGTTATTTTAGGAAAACAACTGGTGTCCCCAGTGGGCTATTGTAAATGTAATGAGTTTAACAGGAAGAACTCCCCTATTTATAGCTCCTGAAGGAGACTCAGGATTTGTCTGTCTCCCACTAAGACTTCTGGTGCATGACAGGGGAGTATTGTTGATAGAGAAGGAGTAGGTCCTTCCAGGGCCCAAAGCCTGGCTCCCAAGGGTACTAAGAGAAAGGTGAAGGTTGAATCATCTATCCCAACAAGAACATCATCTCAGTGCCACAGAAGGGAACCCTAAGATGGATTAATGTTGCTTAGTCTTCTTGTTTCTCTTTTTGCTTCTTTTCTTCCTTTCCTTTCTTCCTGACTTGCATAGGAAGTGAACTCATGGCCTCTTGTAAGCATGTACTCTATCTCTGAGTTACCTGGCCCTCCTGCTCCCAGCCCTAGGTGTTCTCTTCACATGGGCAGTGCTAAGAGAAGTGTCAATCTGGAGTCAAAAGTTTCAACTGGAGGTCTTGAAACCTTTTCAGAAAGATGCCCACTTCAATTCCCAGGTACTCTGTTCTTCGTACATGAAACCTGTCTTCTGTTTGATGGAGAAAGACCTACAGAACAGGGAAATTGGAGGTTGAGGGAGAAAACTGGCTATGTTCCTTTTCTTTGCTCAACTTCTACTTTGCTCTCTATTGCCTTTTTTGCTTTGCCCTGCAGATCACAGTCCTGGGAGTAATTAAAGTTCAAAGAGACGGATAATAACTCCTCAGGAGCTGGGTACTTTCTACAAGTTTCACGACCACGGGTAAAATAGATTTTGAATTTAATTTAGTGAAGAATTCTATATTTTAATCATATTTTCCAAGTGTCCTTTGTTGAATTACTGGTAATGTTGGAAAGACTATTAGGATGCTCATGACCTCAGTATGAATCAGAGGACAGTGTTTTACCCATGCCACAGTGTTGAGGGAACAATTTGAGACCTGGACTCAGTGCTTCTTCTACAGCCCAGCCAGGGTGAACTCGGGTAAGTCCTTGACCTTGTTAACATTAATTGTTCCCTTGCAAAAAGAAGATAATAATATCTGCCTCTCCATGCAGGATTACATAAAGCAATGGATATAAGAGGTTGGCACCAGTCTTGGCACATGAAAACTTTTGGTAAATGTCAGTTGTCATTACTGTCATAGTAGAAATTCATTGAACTCCTTTACACCTATTAAAAAAGGCCAGAAGCTGTGTTTACATCCACAAGGAGGTTTAAAACAACAGCAGTAACAACATTAAAAAAACAAAACAACAAAAAACCAGTTGAATTCAACAGCTTGTTGTTTTGGGGGAAAACAGGTTTTAATTAACAGTTGTGTTTTTGTTTTTCCAAACAGTTTTATATATACAAACTCAGAAGTTGGACCTTGGGGAAAACAGAACACTTTACTGTTATAGTATGATTACCATAATTTTTTTGGTTAAGAAAATTACGTGTATTTTGTTAACCAAAAAAATAGACATTAAATGTGTTTGTGTTTTGCACCGTGTAACTATTTTTTGAAAATGCCCTATTATCCACAGCTTGGTTAGAGGATGATGGGTCCATTGAAGTCAGCCACATTTCAGAGCAGCCCCACAGTTCTTACAAGGTTGAAAACCACTGCCCTCACTGGCTCTGGTTGCAATTATAATATGCAATACGTTTTGTTTTAAATGGAAGCTTTTATAATGAAATTTGGAAGCCAGCGTCATTTCCCTTCCTTTGCTTACTACAAAAAGAGGATTTGAGGGCAAACAATAAAGGAAATGACAAGGAACCATTATGTGACCTTGGGCAAATCCTTTCAGTGGTTCAGCCTTGTACACACTCTCACACACCCTGAGTCCTTAAATTCTTTTGCAAAGCTATGTGAAGCAAAAAGTAGAATGGAAATTTGGCAATCCCTTAGTTATTTTGAATAATGAATATATTGATCAAATTGAATGAATAATTGTTACCAAATTTTCTAATTAACCAAGTAATTACTGAGTCTTCAGTGTAGTCTTACTTAATAAGCACTGCCCAGGGTAAGGGAAATGGAGTTTCTTTCTCACTTGGGTTTACTGTGAGAATTTGTAAAGAGCTACAAATAATTAGACCAAGAAATGATCAGGGAGTAGAAAAGATCACAGTAACATCTCATCTTTCTACAGTGGAAGCACCCAAGTCGCCTTAAAGCCTCAATTCAAACATGCTTAAAATCCTTCTCAAGTCACATCCTGGAACATCAGTTCTGGGTTGACTTTATTTTATTAGCTTTCTTGGTCCACGAAACAGGATTTGAGCAGAAATAAACCAGGACATCTACCACTTACAGAAACACAGCCACTAGAGAAATACTCCTAGTCAGTTTCTGCTTTGCTGCCTTCTACAGTTGTCTGGCTGTGGGTAGCTGCTGGGTCCAGGTAGGGAAGCCAGTTGGGTTGCCCACCTGCAGCCAGGGAGCCAGCGAGGGTCTGCCCTCAGCATAGACTCTGTCACTCTTCCAGTGTCGCTGTGAACTGGATACAGAGTCCTCACAACTCTATATATTCTGAGAAACTGCATGGAGAGGGTTATTTCTTTAGTTGTGTATTAGCTCTTTGACTACCATTGTCCTGGTGATGACAAAAACAAAAAAATAGGACTTTCCACTCCATTACGACTGTTAAAAATCCTTCTGTAAGAAGCAGTTGGACTCTATAATTATGTGCCCTAAAAGACATAAAGGAAGGTGCATCAAATTTAAAATACCTTAGTTGCTCACTTTATGCCATCTACCTTTTGAACTATGCATAAAGATGTGTAAGAAGAATAAATATTTAAAATAAATATATATCAGGTTAAGGAGAAAGCATACCACACGGAAATGTTTGTAAACGTTCAATAAGATAGGGCAAGGGGATATTTATAGTTCTGCAGATGACTTAATACTTACTGCAGAAGGAATTCATCCATCCTTCCAACTGGCTTGAGAGGCGTTTGAAACCAATAAAGCATATTTGTGTCTAAGCTGGGAGTGAAGTCCAGGCCCCACAGAGCAGACCTGAGACGCCTTGGCCCAAGGAGCTTAACTGATGTCAAATGTAAACCACTTTTCAAAAGCATGTTATCAGGTCTACACCAGGCTATCCATTTTGATAATCTCATTCCATTTTTCATTTTATTGTTGAAAGGAGAAATAGATTAATGAGAATCCAAATCCCCCTGGAAAGAAAACCTTCCATATATGGCATGCCTGAAGAGAGATTTGGAAAAATCACTTACTCTGTCTTTGTTTTGCCAAGTAACATTTAAACCATTTATATTTGAAAAATTCTTAACCCAGGTCAGTGTGGCCTATAAGATTAAATCTGAAAGAAAAAAAAAAAAGAAACCAAAAGTGGATGATGATGGTGAACGTGACGATGACAACAATGTTGATGATACAATGATGCATTTAGGGAAGCTATAAATCTCCTGGCCCCTGGTTTGCTTGTGCATGTGATGGGGACATGGGGACAAACCCCACTGATCCATCTCAGAACCAACAAGAAAAAAATGGCCCCCAACTGGATTTACAAACAGTGTTCCATGTGAAGGAAATATTTGCCTACAGAGAATTTTAAATGCTCAGCTCCTAACCGTACAGCACGCATTCTTTCAAGTATCCCGGAAAAATAAAGAGGAAGCACTTACAGAAAATGATAATCAGAATCATAGTGGTTTGTGTCAGAACTCAAGGAGGCTTAGAAATCATCTTGCCACATCTGCGACAATGTCACTTTCCTGACCAAGAAACTAGAGCCTAAAGAGTTGTCCTTGGTGATTTCAAAAACCTTGCCTCCTCCGTGACTCCTGCAACGCAGAGACACTAGTGGCCCTGCTCAGGAGGAAACGCCATGGCTTGAAAACTTTTTAGCCATCCAAGGTCAGAACAAGAGTCCAGTTTTCCAAACGTGGTTCAGAAGATTGCATTCCAAAGGAGGCGAGGGTGTATTTTGACAAATTCCATTTGTCAACTAATTAGAGCACAATTTGCCTTGAATGTAAAATAAAGGCAGAACAAAACATTTCTGACCAATGTCCCTGCCCTCAATGAGACTATTGCAAATCGTCTTCCTGCCCTAAGCAAGTTTACTATCCAAAGTTATTTTTCAACTTTACCTTTCCCCAAACCACAAGGTGATTTTCATTTCCATTAAAAACTCCATTTTTTCAGCAAAAGATGCCCCTGTCAATAATAACAGGACTTCAACACTGATCCTCCCTGTCACCGTCCCATTGCCAGCCCCCTTCAGTTGAACTGAGAGGCACTGATCTAGGCAGATCATCAATATCACAGGAGTTCATAAGAACAAGACCATTATTGCCTCTGGGACAATAGAGTCCAGATATGATCTAGCCTCATTGTTTACCATAAATATCTGGAGCACAGGATCCATGGTTAAACAGCTGCACTCAGTTTGCTGGCTTATGTTCAATGCCTTTTACTAGCAATATTCTTTTTAGACATTCTGATGTCGGTCTTTAGAACCATTAGATCTCTGTCACTGCCATACCCACATGACGCTGGGACTCCTTACTTGGGAATATGGGTCAATTCCTTATTTGTTTTGGAGGGTTGAAGACCGTGTAGAGCCACCAGGCACAGAGATCTGGTCTGCATCCTATCAGCCTTCAGAGACCCTCTTGGGTGCATCCAGGCACACATGCCAGTCAAGAAGCAGTCTCAACCAAGCACAGCATCAAATGAGCCAGCAAGGGTGCACCATCAGGCTGAACTCTGGCTCTAACAGAAGGCAGTCTTGGGTGCTCTGCTGGGCAGAGCCCACGTGTGCTCTCCTTAGAGTGAGTCCTGTGCCCTGGCATTTAGTGAGTCCAGGTGCCATGCACCTATAGCTTTTCCCACTAAGCTGCTTCCCAGCCAATTCAAAACCACTGTGACACAGACACCAGGGCAGGAGGAAATTAATTAAAACCCATTCTGACATTCTCTTCTGAGCTCACACCACCCTCTAGGAGGGGCCACACATCACTCTGCTAGAGAGCAGACACAGCTGTGGGAGCTGTCTAGACCTGCTGTGACTCAGAAGGACTTTGCTACCTTACTGTCAAGTGTGTTTTCTTATGTCAGCATTGTCTCCTAATTTTAACATGACTGGATTGTCAAAGGTTTGTGTTGTTGTTTTTTTTCTTCCCTTGCCTATGAAATGACATAAGTCCTCTCCTTTCTGGTTTCCATTATATTCCATTGTATGACCATGCACAGAGTCACTTTTCTTTTTTAAGGTTGTGTGTTTTCCATCTAATACCATGCAATAGCTAAATGTATGAACATATGTTTAGGCACTTTGAAAAACATTTTTAAAATTAAAATGCCTTGTGTCAATCACAGGCATGCAGTACTGAAGATGTGTATGAAGCGGAGCATGTGGATTATGTACTCCAAGGAAAACATCCCTGTAGTTATTGTGCATGCTCCATAGCCACTTTTCAAAGTGAAATGTCTCTGCCATTAATATAGCATTTTTATTTTGTCAAGACACTAAAAGCAATTAGAGGCCAGTGTTGACTGATCACTTGCCAATTTTCAATTTTTAAATCAAAGCTGTTTTTGACTTAGTATGTGTGAGCTCCACAAACATCCATAGTCATTCTATTTGCATTTTACATGCATGCAAAATAACTACTTACTTTCTCCCTTTAAAAAAAATGATCGAAGAAACATTTGCTCTCAAGATGAAAGGCATTACATTCAGAGCAATCTGTTATAGCTGAATGATGGTCCCCTTGATATAATGGTTCTTCATGAAAATTGTGAGGAATTTTCTGCACTACAAGTCTCATGGGGGTTGAGTGTGGAGGACATGGGCCCCCCACAGCAGCAATAAGAACAACACAGGCCCTCCAGATATTCCCATCTTGAGAGGTGATGATATGGACTTGTTCGCCAGTCTTCAAAGTTTGCTTCTTAATTATTTTAGCTATTTTCTCCTTAGAATTGTTTTTGGTGTCCTCAAAATGAGTAGAGAAGTAATTTTTGTGCAAAACAAAAGATGTTACCTGAGAAGGATAGGACCATAGCAATCTGCCAGCATTAGAGACTGAACCAGTTAAGACTGAAAAGCTCAGACCTTAAAATTCTTAGTCATTACTGACATTATTTTTCAAGTGTCAAATGCACACACTAATTAAACAATCAAAAGGCTAGCTTTTTAATTAGAGTTGGATGAGTTCTAGAAATTGTGTGGGAGGGGGAGTGACTATGGTTTGGGTGGCGTTTGTAAAAGGAATCCAGTGAGGAGTCTCAGGCATGTTTCTCAGTGAGTTCTTCTTCTGACCAAGTTAGAACTTCTCATTCCCATAGGATCTTGTTTAGCACATGCAGTCATTCAGATGAAGTGGAACTCTGTTCGTGACACACAATAGCTTATCTACCTTGAACCTAAAGGCCATGACGGTGATTGGAGATAGCAAAATGAGTGAAGTGATTCCACTTTCAAACAGTTACTGTTTGGTAAAAGAAACAGATAAAAAACAAAGAAATACCAGACCATGTAATATATATACAAATCTCACTTTTATCTGTACAAATATTGCCCAGAGGAGTGAGGGAATTTTTTCTCCCTTGGGTAAGTCAAAGAAGAAGCAAACCTAAGTAGGATTGGGGGGTCACAGGGAAAAATTGTACTCAGAGAATAATATTTAGAAGAGTGAGGAAGAGTGAAACCGGAGTGTGAGAATGAGGGAAGACAGATGAGGAGAGAGAGAGAGAGAGAGAGAGAGAGAGAGAGAGAGAAACCTTGAGCAGCTTGGTATCACTAGAACACAAGCAGGAAGAGGAAGGAGGTGACACCGGCCATGCTGCAGGGGCATGAAATTATGAAAAGGGTTTATGCAATACAAAGAAACTTGGATTTTATTCTGTGGGCAATGGTGGACCATGAAAGAGGTTTATATTTCTCCCATGGCACTTTGGAAGATGGATATGGATTTGTAAAATGAGAATGTGGGATCAGGAAGAGTATTTGGGAAGCCCATCATATAGTCTAAACAAAAGATGATGTAAATAGGGAGCATGCCTGTAACCCCAGCAAGTTGGGAGACTGAAATAGGAGGATCACAAGTTGGAAGCCAGCCTTAGCAACTGAGCGAGCCTTTCAGCAACTTAGGAAGACCCTGTGTCAAAAAAAGAAAAAAAAAAAATTAAAAAGGACTGGGCCTACAGCTCAGTAGTAAAATCCCCTGGGTTTAATCCTCAGTACCAAGAAAAGGAAAAAAAAAAAAAGATAATATAGACCTTAACTAGAACAGAGGACATAGGGAGACGTGAAAGACTGATCATGGAGAGCCAGAGGACTGAGCCACAGATGAGGTTGTTGCAGAGAATGTCCATGTAGCATTTGAGGAAGGGCACTGCACACATGCAGGGAAAGTTCTTCACAATTACTCATCGCCAGAAATGACTTTTTCCTTTTAACTAATACTCAGATTCTGCCTGTGGGTCCTACTTTATTCCAGAGATAGGGAAGTGGCACAGACTATGATGAACCACTACACTTGCAGATTCCCAGGAAGAACATGGGGAACTCTCCTGAAGGCTCCCAAGAGGCCAGCTCAGAAATTACAGTCAGCCAATTGCCCCAGCCAAAACACCCTGTTGGGAAGGGGAGAAATTCAGTAAGTCATTTGGTCATTAATTCTATATGATACTGCCCCTTTCTATCTCTAAACTACAAGAAAGTCAGAGAGAGAGAGAGAGAGAGAGAGAGAGAGAGAGAGAGAGAGAGAGAGAGAAACAGAGAGAGAGAGAGAGAGAGAGAAACAGAGAGAACATGTTGAGAGTATTTTTACAGCTGGGATTGGATGTTTTGACTATAAATACTATGCTCAAGGAAACTAGAGTGATCCCAGTACTGGGAAACCCACTCGTCTCAAAAGCAAGCTTTTGTTTCAGGTATGTTCTGAAATGTCAATATGTGTTAAAGGAGAATTTGCCTCTGGCTCTTTCTCTAATTTATGCTCTTTATGCTCTCTTGCCACTGCTGTTACTCCAAAATTTTTTTGCCTTTTTTTTTTTGGTGGTGGGGGGGTGTACTGGGGATTGAACCCAGGGGCACTCCACCACTGAGCCACATCCCCAGCCCCATTTTGTATTTTTATTTAGAGACAGGATCTAACTGCATTGATTAGGGCCTCACTAAGTTGCTGAGGCTTACTTTGAACTCACGATCCTCCTGCCTCAGCCTCCCAAGTGCGGGGATTACAGGTGCGTGCCACCGCGCCTGGCTATTTTTTTTGCCTTTTAAAATACTACCTAGAAATAAGAATATGTATACCTAGCTATGACCCAGGTATTGTGATATGTTTCACATAACTTATGTCATTTAATCTTCACAACAACCTGCACATATAAACTGGAATTACTCTCAATTACCGATAAAGGAGAAGCTCAGAGAGGTTAAATGATTTGCCTAAGGTCACACAACTAACTAAATGCCCAGATAGTATAAACCCCAAAGAGTCTGGCAGTTTATCCAAATTATCTTAACCACTTTCTATGACTTATTCATTTGGATTTAGAGATATCTGGGTTTTCTCATATATGAGATCACAATTCAAACATTATAGTCATTATTGCTGACACTGTCATTATACAACTCCAAAGTTCAAATCTGTAGTTATGTGATCCCATGAAAACCAAGGGAAGCCTTAAATGATGAGATCAAGCTTTGCCCAGTCTGGTGAATTTGCACTGAAATTCAGTTAAACTGCATGAATTGTCAAGGCTAAAACCAGGTCTCTTATATCTTAGCTAACACCTGCCTCTCTCTATGCTGAAATATATTATAATTAGCAGCTTTTTCTAGGAGAGAGAGAGACAACAGACTTTATAGTGAAAAAAAAGTGCTTGGAAAGATGACTAGATAGATTTATATTCAAAAAGCAATTTCAGAGACAAGACAGAGCTTCTTTGTTTTGCAATAACATTCTCAACAGCAATGAGAAGAGTCTTTTGCATTTGGTTGCAACTCCATCCTGTTCACTGGTGCTCACACAATAGGATCTGGTGGAGGACCACAGCAAGCAGGTAATCTATACCATACAGTCCATAAGCCTCACCACCTGAAAAGCCTAGTGGAAAGATCCCTGGAGGGCCAGGTGTGAGTTTGGAAATTCACAGAGGCTCCTGAGCTAATGTTGTGTGATGTGGGACCAGTTGCCTGGCTTGGTCCCGTCTTTCTATCCGTGAGGTGACCATGCTAATGCCTGCCCTATTTTCCTCAGGAGAATTGGTGAGATTTAGAAAGGGGTACAAATTGACTGCTTTATTCAAGTTTGGTTAAAGAAATGCTTACAATACAAACTTACAAGTGGTTGCAGAATCAGTTATGGCCCCAAGCAAAATTCTCAGGCAAAACTCCATGACCTAGCACAACTGCTCATCACTTTTCCACATGGGATGTAGGAACCAACAGAATCTAAAAGGTAGATTACAAAGAAAATAACAATAGCAACAACCAAAACCCATGGGCCAGTCACTGGCCACAGAAAGTTTTCTGAGTATATCAGAAAGAATCAAACTTTAATTAATGAAAAAAAAAAATCAAGGGAGATGTTGACTTCAAAACACGATAATTGGTAAAAGGGAATTTGGAGAGAAGAAATGGGGGCATGATAGGTGTTAGTAACCTCATACTAGGACATGTGAGTTTGGAGATTCCATTGACTAGTGCACAGTTGATTGAATTTAATGGTGTTTATTTGGAAAACTTTGCTATACCAGTGCTCTTTCCACATACGCTGGTGCAGTAGACCTGGAGGTCCACTGTGAACTGTGAACTGTCCAGGTGCAGAAATGCATGTTAGTTATTTGCATTTACTAGGGATTTCTTTCTTTGTACTTTGTTGCCCCCTAATTGAAACAGTCAACTTTATGCAAAGCTTTATTAGGTCCCTGGACATCAGGATGTTATAAATTAACAAATAGGAATATAATTCCTTTTGCATGCCTCCTCCTCATATCACATCTTCCAAATGAAAAGTCAACTTGGATGACAAATCAGAATAATGTAAAAGTGAATCTGGTATCATTGAACATGAAACTGAACAAACCCTACCCAAAGAATAGAATAAGCAGGAAAAAAAGAAAATTTAGAAAAATCATCTTCCTAAGTCATGCTGATTCTCCAATGCTCTATTTTTCCAGGTCAACAAAAACTTGGTCTCTTCTAGGTATTCTGAACTCGATGACTGACTTGCCATCTGTAGCAGGTCCACTCCTGGATGTCATGCCCCTGGTAATGAAATGTGGGCATGCGCTCATAAACAGACAACAGACGTGCAGAACAGTAGATGTCAGCCTTGGCGTGATGGGCAATCATCAATCATCCATTGTCAGCTATTTCTGTCCCAGCGAGTAAGCCTTTATTTAAAGCATAAAGTAAGAATGTCGCCAGACCACAGGAACAAGCCCTGAGCTGTTTGCAGGTGCTGCTACTCACAGCTGCCAATTAAACCCCTGACATTTCCATATTGGCCACCAGGCACAGCATATGCTTTTCACATAACAATTCCTAAAAAAATAAAAATCATCAATCTCAGATTATCAATACATGTGTCTCCTTTTTTTCCCATGAGGCAATATTTACCTTTTAAAAATATCTTACTTCAGACATAGAGGAAGAAGAATCATATAAAAAATATTTTTGGTGAACTGAATTATTAAGATGCACACCCCACATTCTTTGCTGTTACTGGCTGGCATTTCAGATGTGGAAAGTCTTCCCTGTTGCCCATGTCTATGTGGTAGAATCTCATCTCAGGATTTTGGCCTTAAAAAGTCTCTTCCCTGCCTTTCTTTCTTACATTTTTTTCTTACTTTTTGATTCTCATGCACCAGTACTCTTCTCACACAATTCAGGTAGAACTACATATTACAATTTTGATCATGTAGCCTCATCCTGTTCCTTTCATTGGAATTCAAAATGATTCTAGTTTGTAAGCATGTTGTGTGTTTGAAGAATTTCTGGGACTTTTTATTTAGTCTCCAATGTAACTGCATGAAAGGGTATGTCCCTCTGCCCAGTTTACATCCTGCCTTTACATATTCACATATTTCCAAGTTGGAAGTTGTGAGCATCCGACCATTCTGGGAGGGCTGCAGATATGGTGGATATGTTCATCTAGAAATACTATAAATAGGAAGGGGGAAGGAAGAAACACATAGCATGCACCTTTCAGGAATATTTTAGTTTTAATTGATTTTTTCAGTTTTTCTAGCTTTGTGAGCTCTTAATAAGAAATGAATCATGGTGAAATTTATTCTTCCTGATCGGTCTTTAGAAAATGAAAATATACTCTATATGGTTTTATTGTGCTTTGCTGAGAATTGGGTCATAATCCTCTATGATTGTAAGTATGAGTCTTTGCTTTCTAGGTTGGGCAACAGACTGATATGGGACTGCTACTTTCTTTTCCATCTTGCCCATTTGGCTGAGTTAGGCATTGTCACTTCCCTGTTTCTTGAAATTTCTGATACCCACTGCCTTCAGGGACATCTGTTGAGGACAGTAAAACTGACAAATCTAGGATCTCTTTCAAATAAACTTCGCTAATGGCTTGAGCAAGTGATCTTTTATTTTTTTCCATGGTGATAATTTCATATAATTTTTCTGAGAAGAGGAAAATATTGCCTCTTTGAGAGAGGTTCAAGAAACTTCCATATTAAAAGGGAAAGAAAAATTTGTTCCTGCTATCTACATAATGTACAGCTACTAGAAGAGCTATCTTTTAATAAAAATAGGCTTTTCCTCTGTAAATTAATTTTATCATAAAAGCTGCCCTATGAGCATATTGAATGGTGAAGATCTGAACAAGAGGGGAAAATTTTAACATTTTATGAAGAACATATGTGTGTTCAAAATGAAGAAAGAACAATTCAGTGGCTTCTGGTGGCCTTGAGCCCATGGGCTACATGAACCTTTATCACTTAACAGCACTGAGGATGCTGTGCTGTGGTACTGGCCATAGGCTACTCTTCTGGGACAACATTTGTCTACAGGTTTTAAAGTAAGAGTGAATGGCTGACTTCCCTCTGCAAGACTCTATCTCCAACTATTGCTACTGGTTCCCAGGTCTTCCGTGTGCCTCTGGCTGTATTCATAGCAATAATAATAGTGCTTTCTAGCCATGTGACCCAAGGCAAGTTACTTAATGCTCTTGGGCTTTAGATGCTTCCTCTGTAAATGTGTAGGGTAACAGCAGCTACCTCATTGGTCATCTCTCAGATGCTTGAAGTGCTATGTGCCATGTACTTCAGGAAATGCCACAGGAATGCTGAATAAAATTAATGAATATTCTTAGAACATGTCCTATGTATAGACTCTTTCATTTCATTCTAATAACATTTTGCTATGTGTATTTGTGTGTGTGTGTGTGTGTGTGTGTGTGTAAGTTAATCTCATTTTTTCACATGGGGAAACTGAGGTGAGGTCATGTGAGGTTAAAGCATTCTCCCAAGGCTGTTGGCCAGGGATTTTCCAAATCATGATTTTTTAAGCCAGGTTAGTGTGACCTCAAAACCCACGCTCTTCCCATCTATCTCTTCAGACTTCCTCCTACCTTAGGCAGTCATCCACAATTATTCACCATTGAGCAAAAGAGGAAAGGCAAGGGGGTGAAGAAAAAGGACAGCATCAGAAACATCGAAGAATAGAAGAGTTCCAGAGTGTAGGGGCATCAAGAACCACCCAAGAGCACAGAAGGATAAGCATTTTCCCAAGGTCAGAGAACCAGTTAGTCACCACACACACAGTTCCCAAATGAACTCATTCACTTATTTGACAGATATGAGTGTCATTTCTGAACAAAGGTCAGTAGCCTCATGTATAGCCACTTGACAAGTAAGAGTCTTGCATAATTTTGTTCAAGAAACAGACTTACAATTTGCCTTAGGAAAAGGCATCAATGAGAAGGTACCAACTTTTCCCCAGGGATTGAATCTGATATGGTAAATTTGGGGGTTTCTTCCTCTACCCTGTCTGGCTCTCTCAGAGCAGAGAAAACAGCACTGAACAGAGTAAGTGTGGCTGTCCCAGGCTGGGTCTCATCAGCATGTCTATGTCACTTAATGGTTGTCTTTATCAAGGTTACTGGTACTATTTCTGGCACTCTTTAACATTATGATGTTATGTTTCAAATGTTTTCAAAACTGAAATACACAAGGTCTTTGGTTTCCTTTCTGCCTACTAAGATTATTTCAGCTCTACACATGCAAAGCAGAGTATTATGCAAGAAATTAATCATATCAGAGCAAAGTAGCTACTGAAAAATTGCCAAACACCATAAACATTGGTCAAAATGGAGACCAACCATTTGCACAGAGAATAATTGAAGCTATGGATTCACTTGGGGTAACTAAGCAACTTTTCATTATGAATTATAAAGCTTTTCAAACATAAAATGATATCTGAGAGGAGTGCATTACCTAAAAGGTTTCGATAAGCAATGAAAGGAGCTTTAAAATATGCAGCAGGGATCAATCATCCAGTTGCATAGCGTTACTTAAACTTCATGGCATCACCTACATTCCTTGATAAACAATGTCCCATAACCTCTGAGCATTCCCATTATTTTTGTTAGCACCCAGACATAAGAAGTGACAAAAATGTCAGGTGATATTTTATTTACGAATATAAAACAAGTTCTGGTAGAAGTAGACGTTCTACCACAATGGAGGTTTATGAAGTGCATTTCCCAGCATCAAAAGTGATTCACATTGTCCAAGGAAGATATAAAGCCTGCCACCCGTGATGAATTTTAATTGGAGTGTTACTCATCATGGGCATGGATTTTTCTCCTTTGAGAGATGACATGCTTTTAGGGCTGAAGGACAGTTGTGTCTTCCTGGAAAAGTGGGTAGTTGAAATAGATCTTCTGATGCCCAAAAGGTGCCTTCCACCTATCTTGGTGTCATCAGCCAGAACAAGTATTTCAATGTATTTTACAGTTATCATTGTGTAGAAGACACTTTTATCAGTTACATGAGATTAAATTCTGACTCTGAAGCAGGGTAGTTCTGCCTCCCTATATTCTGTCAATAAAAAAAGAAAGAAGAAGAGAGAAAGAAAATAAAGGGAGGGAGAGAAGGAAGAAGGAAGAAAGAGAAAAGAAAGAGGAAATGAGAGCATCAGTTGGGAAAACAATTTGACAGGACAGAGCTCCCTACAGAGAGTTAGCTTCTGACTTCTAAGCATGATGCTGCAGGATAGGATGGGAAGCAGCACAGAAGGAAGATCATTGACAATTACAGATTCTCTTCTCACAGAAGTGATTTGGAATGCAGTGTTGATGAATGTTAAAGCAGAGGAGAAAGGGAACTAATATAATAAAGGTCAAAAAATGTGGAGCTGAATCTGGTGAGGTATGTGGAAAGGTAAAGTCATAGAAAGTGGAAACTGGGTGCATGAAAACTGTTTTGGAATCTCATAATCTTTGCAGAAAGAATACCACTTGCCAACCCTAATGTGATTCAGGAAATACTTTGGTTTAGTGAGGCTAATCTGACCCAAGGGACATCCGCCCAGTGCTTGTGAGAATACAAACCACCTCTCTAGAATAAGAGGAATAGGTTGGCAATGCCAGCCACTTTGGAACTCAATATGAAAATATCAATTTGCATCATGGAAACGTGGCCAGTCTGCTTTGTGGGTGTGGTAGGAAGCAGTCAGTGCTCTATTGATACACAAATTGATATCTTCAATTACCAAAATTAATTTCCAAGAATAGAGTGAAATATATGATAATGTATCTCAAAAGGTCACTTACAATTAGCCTAATAAATCCACCAGGTATTGCATTTAGAACAGCACCTTGGTACACATGGAACTGCCTCTCTGATCTGCCTTTGCCTATGGAAGGTCTAGGTTCAAAACACCCAGCTGGAACCTGGTGAGACACCCACCAAACCATATCCCTCCCTCTGCTCTCATGGATCTCTTAATAAGCACCCCTGATACAATTATTAGTGTGGACCTGCAGTTTGTTCCTATAAATAACAGGTCAGATCAGTCATGCCTCTTTTGTTTTTTTTGAATGAAGTCGGTGTTACTTGAATTGTGTTCTTTTTCAACCCACTGGCTATGTATGCTTCTGCATGTTGTAGAAAACCAAAGACTATTCTCCACTTCAGAGATGACATAAATTCACACATAGCACAGTTATCCACAAATATCTTACACAAACACTCAAAAATATGTGGGAACTTTTTTCCTCTCAAAATCCTTTCAGATTGCTCAGATGGTTTTCTTTACATGTCTTCAACTTACCTAACGGCAAACCTCACTTCATTCTACACTAGTCTAATTAATCTGACAGAACTGGAAACTTGCTCTTCCTGTTCACACTTATTATTCATCTCTTCAGAATGCCCTGTAGGGAGGACGAAGCACAATAAAGCCATATTTACCAAATGCTTCAATGCTAAATGCCCTTTTAGGCTGACTCGGCATAATGCTGGCAGTGAGAAGATCTGACTTTAGGGCAGCCTAAGAAAAAATGACATTTTCTAGAACATCATCTGCTGAAGTGGGTCTTGAGGAAGAGGATCCTGTCCATTTTCCACTGTTGTTGTAGTGGGCTTAGGGGATTCTAATTTATCCCTGCTGTATCTGAAATCTTTGCTAAAAAAATGACAGAAGGATCATATTTTGCAAGATAAGCCCTCAGTCCACAATGGCAAATGTAGAAATAATTTCAGGTTTTTTTCAGCACCGTAGATGTAACTTGAAACATATCAAATATTTTGAGGAGTGGAGTGAAATGAAGAATTGATAAATGCAAGGAGAAGAGTTTTTCTTTTTGACTTTTACTGTTGTTGTTGTTACTAACTTTGGAAATTTCCTCAGAGAACAACTTTTCATTGGGGGCAAAGATTCTGACAAGGTAGGTACAGGTGGGTAATTAAAAAAATAAGAGTGAATTTTATCTGCATACATTATTTAAATACCTAAAGCATTTCTCTGCTTTAATGATAAATTACGATCAGTGAAATCTGTTGGCTGCCTTCAAGCTAACTAATGGATCACTAATCAGCCACAGTCAAATCATCCTAGCTGAGGGGGAATAAATATCTCCAAGGTTGCTGCAGCCAATTTTTATGGTCTAAGCCTGTAAAGATGCTTTTATGTGTATCTGTATTCTTGAACTACACATGTGTATGTGAACATATGCATACACACGTGCATTAAAAAACCCTCTTCTTTGACACCTCTTGTCCACCCACAATGGCTCTATTCCCCTTGGTCTGTCGTTTGAGAAAGACTGTTCCTGGAACTAATTAATCCTTAAAGAGATCAGCTGATACATCTCATTGTTAGCAATACATTTTTAATTGTTCATTTTACTCAAGCACCATTTGAACACAAGTCAATTTGCAATTTCATTAGAGAACCAAAAAGGCCTGGGGTCTATTCCTGGCTTGAAAAAAAAAAGGATTAAAGGAGGGCAAAATTTCATAAAGAATGTTAATCCTCTAATTAATTGTATGTATCAAGCAAGAATTAATGTGTCCTGTTATTTGAGCAGAAGTCTTCTTGCCAAGAATTGTACTTTGTCATACCTTCTCCTCCATAGAAACCTCTTTATAAGCTCTGAAGCCAGATACCCTGGCAACTAATGACAAGCTTTGAAGCAACATTCACAGGCCATTTGCTTTGATGACATTTGGGGGCTTTTCTCCCCTCGGTTCCAGTTCTATTGTAAGTAGAGTACACATGCCGTAGAGCCTTTGAAAACTAATCAATACAGTCAGACCTGTCAGGGCGCAGCTGACCAACATCACATCTTTTAACTGTTTTCGTAAGCTGGCTTGTTGTACACATTCTAAAGTTAAACCTTATGAAGGGAGTTGGGTAGATGATTCTTACCATAGTCACAGGCCCACTAGTGTGACATGGTTCTTTCTTCCATATTTTAACATCAAAAGGCCATAATCTGTGTAAGTTAACCTTCCATAAAACTGAAATTATATGGTCATCATGCATAATCTGATGATTGATTACAGCTGTCACAAAGTCACAAGTTGTGAATGTTTACTACAGTTGCACAGTGAAAATCATTGCACACTTAAAAAAAAATCTACCTAGGGAAAACAGATAATTTAAACACCGAGGTTGTGGAACTGAAGCATCCTTGTTTTCTTTGTGACTTTTACCTCTCTTAAAATCAATGTTAAAATCCTTATGTCTGATTTTTCATTTCAGTGTCTTTGTGTAATGTGCCTCAACCCTACCTCATCTAATTTAATAAGATGCAAGCTAAGGAAGTACTTAAGTTACTTATCAAGGGTTTCAGATGACACGTTATTATTGTATTCAAAAGTCAATATTTGCTAATCGTGTTAGTACAGGAACTGTTCCAGGCCTACAATTCTTAAATTGCACAGATATTTAAGATTAATTAAACCTATCTCCCCTGATCCTCTCTTTCCACCTATGCAATGAGTAAATCAATGACATCCTAAGCAAACCCAAAGCCATAGCTTCAAGTCTGAAAGCCACTACTATCTCTGAAGCCTCTGTTTGCATCCATATCCAAGAGTTGAGATTTGCCATTTCTAGTTTAAGGAATAGTGCATGTTTTGAAAGCAAATTTTATCAATTCACTTGATGTAATTAGAGAATGACCATTCTTGAGCAGATAGTATTGACCCTGTTTTGTTTTGTTTTTTTTTTTAAGTCAAGAGAAGGCTGACATAATATATGGTCTGATTTCCTTTTTCTTTTTATATATGACTACTTGTGGATAAATTTGTGGCAGCCAAAGTTGAAAGGTCACATGTCTCTTCTCCTGCAGGGCTTGATGAGAACAGGTGACTGGGTCCACATCCCAGAATGGCTTATGCTTCTATGAAGCTGTTCCAGTGAACTCCTGACCCTTCTTTTATACCCTGGGGCAGAAAGAGTCAAAGTTCAAAGGCCAAGTTTCCCTTTACTCTTAGAAAGTAAACTCATTCATTATACAAGACTCATTTCATTTGTAATCTAATGTTATGTACAGAGCCCAAGACTTGGCTGAGATTAAGTGACATATAAATTTGAAGTCTTATTAGCATGTATTGACTAGAAGAAAACTGGAAAACACAGGACTTTAGTGATGACTTACAGCAGCTGCTAGTTCAGTTCCCCCAGGGAGAAAGACTAGGGCATTAACCCAACATGCCACCCAGGATATATTTACAGATGGTTAGTGAAAACAATAAGGCTATGAACACTGAATATCTGCAGCATGAATCAATGTAGATCAGCTAATTAGGTTATAAATGCATTGATTTTATTTTTAATATGTCTTCAAATAGAGTCTGAGAATAAGCATACTGAAATGGTGCTCCTGAACTGAGAAAAGCGACAATCAGATTATTCTCTGCCATTCTCCAATCAATCCAGAAGAGTTAGGTAAAATACTCTGATGCATATTCTATATAATCAGAATGACACATTCTATTAATATTCCAATTACTGTTGAACTATTGGCAATGCCTGAGTATGGTGTCTTAGAGCCTCATAGCAGCGATCCAGGAAGCTCGTGTCATCTTTTGTATTCAGTCAATTTAAAATGAGACAATTTTCTCTTTAAAGCATTTTTATTAAACATTATCTTATGCATGGATTTAACATCCTAATTGATTTAGGTGGACTCTCAGAATGAGTTGCTAACTCCTTTTGTTCTTTTCTTCACTGAAAGAGGTCAGCAGCTGATCTTATTTATGAATTTAAATGTCAATTTTTAGCACAGTGAGTTATTATTAAAATAATAGTTATTCATGTACATAAAAAGTCTCTATTCACACCGTAAAAACCAGGAACCTAATAATTTAATAAGCTAGACTACAGTAAGAATGGTCTGAAGTTGTCAACCTCATCTTAGAACACATAAAAATCATAAAATCATAGAAATGAAATTGATGTTGGCATAAAGCACCGAGATTTTCCACCCTTCTGAATATTTTTTCAATCTAAAATTTGCTTATTAAAATTTCTGAAACTCATCACACATGCATATTCAAAATCATAGATAAAATACAGTTCTGTAGGCTAAATAACCAATTACTGGTTGAAAAGTCAAACTTGCTATTATATGCATGTATGTATATCCAGCCTTTTAGAAAGTTTGCTTTATTGTAAACTGAACTTAGTTAAATTGGTTGGTGTAATAATACAGTCTATTACTATCTTAAATTGTGTAACTGCCATTGGCCATAAATTTGAATATGGTACCCAATGCTGGTGATTTGGCAAAGGATGGGAGAAGTAGAGATAGAAAGAGGTGTAAGAATTTGAGAGATGTTTTGGGGATAAATTATAGAAGATTATTATATTGATCTTGAGATGTAGGTGAGAATGAGGAGTCAAGACTGACAATGAATTTCTGGCTTGTGCAACTGAGTAGATGTCTATTTCCAAAGTTGGAAAATACTAGGGGGATAAGGTTCAAGCTTTGAGGGTGTTGGTACAATAAATAATATTCTTTGGATATATATTTCAAGTTTGAGATTCTTAAGTGAGATTTCAAGAATCTAGTTGGGTATTTGAAATTGAAATGCAGAATTACAGTCTTAATTAACTGAACAATCAACTCAAAAACTGCCAGCACATAGATGACATTTAAGGCCATGGCAATGCTTTTGCTCCCCCAAGGCCTGAGTGTAGAGAGAGAAAAGGGACTGGAACTGCATCCTGAAAATCATCAAAGATAAGCAGTGAGTAATCTTTGCAAAGTGGTCAGGGATTCTGCTCCAGAAGACTTGACCAAATATCCAAGATGAGATAGATGGTATTTCTTTCCTCATATCCTAAACTGTGCTAAATTGAAATATTTGTAAGGGATGGCTTCATTGCTCTTGCTTTCTTAAAAATTAAACTTCCAACTTAAATAGCAAAACAATTGATTTGAAAATAAATATTATAAGAGAAAAAAAAGAGGTAGAGGATCATGCTAGTCACATTGCTACCTCAGGATCTTTGTAGTTGTTGTTTCTTTTGTCAGAGATTCTGCAATCTCAGAAGACATATGGCTCCCTCATGTTCTTCTGGTATCTATTAAATGTCATCCACTCAGAATTTTGCTCACTACCTTTTGTAAAATAGTAACCCTCTTACTCTCTATTCCCCCTTCCTCTGCTTTACTTTTCCTCTTAGAACATATCACTGTGTAATACACATTTGCCTGTTGTTAGTCAGTTTTCCATCACTATAATAAAATATCTGAAGTAATCAATGTTTAAGAAAGAAAGGTTTATTTCAGCTCATGGTTTCAGAAGTTTTGGTCAGGGTCAATTGACCCTGTTGCTTTGGACTTGTGATATAGTACCTGTTGTTATATAGAGGAATGGCCAGGGTGCCAACATCAGGAGCACATCCCCAATGACCTCTAACTTCCTTCCACTAGGCCCAACCCCCTAAAGGTTCTATGACCTCCCAACTGTGCTACAGGCTGGTGACCAAGCCCTTAACACACAGGCCCTTGGGGGATACTCACAATATGCATTCTGTCTCTCCTCACTAGACTATAAGGCCCACGAGGGCAAGTCTTTTATTCTATTTCATTACTCTGACTGTAACATGCCCCTCAAAATGCTTGACACACAGTAGACACTCAACAGATAATTTCTTTCAATAAATAAAAGAATGAATCAGCAAAAGAGACAAAAAAGGAATAGCCAACAAAGGAGGAAAACCTGCAACTATCTCAAAAATTAAAAGAGAAAGTATTTGGAAATAGAGGGATCAAATGTGTTGAATAATGCTCAAGAGTTCAACGGACGATCAACCAACATGATCGTATGGAATGATTTGGCATCATGAGAGTCCCTGCTCACCTAGAAGAGCAGGTACAGTGCAGTGATGGGATAGGAGTCAAGTGACTAGGATCAAAAAGAGAATAGAAGGTGACAAAGTGGAAACCATCAGGGGTTAACTACTTTCAGAAGTTTTGCTATAAAGAAAACCAGAAATTAAAGACAGTAGCTAAAGGGGACTATGAAGTCAAGAGAGGGTGTGTTATTAATTTTTAAAAAATGATGTATTGGTTATCTCCAGACCCAAATATCCACAAAGTCTTAGTGGCATCCAACACCATACATTTGTTCTTTCTCTGTCTGGAGTGGTTAGCACAGTAGCTCTGTTCTGGGTGTGATGTGGACTGGTTCTTGGTTTACCTAGGCAGTCTCAACTGAAGTGGCTGGGATGAGACATGTTCTACATGGCTCTCATCCTCCATCCAGGGAGCAACACATAAACATAAACAAGAAGGTCCTGTAGTGCCCTAGGTTCAGAATTGGCACTATTATTTTCTTCTCATTTTATTGACTAAAGCAAGTCAGGATGCCAATCTAGATTCAAAGGGAGGTATTCCAGTACTGCTGCTATGAAACAACTATCCTCATATATGGTGACATAAAGTAACCAGTTGAGGGTTGGGGATATAGCAGCTCAGTGGTAGAGGGCTCACACAAGGCCCTGGGTTTGATCCCTATACCCTATCCCTAAGAAAAAGAAATAGCTACCCCTTCAATTTCTTTGGGTCAGGAATTCAGACACGGTATAAGGACCTTGCCTGTGTCCCATGTTTAGAGTCTTAGCTGTGAAGATGCAAAGGTAAGGGGTTAGAATCATCTGGAAGCACTGGAGACTCATGACTCATAGTGATCTTGGTTTTCACCTGGGGATACAGTTGGGGCTATTGGCTGGCACACTGACGTGTGGTTTCTCCTTGTGGGCTAGGTTTCTCACAGCACAACAGCCTCAGACTATTCAGACTCCTTATGTTGTAGCTCAGGTTTCTGAAGACTAGTGTCCTAGTGAACAAGGCCAAAGCTATGTCACTATGTATTACCTAGCCTCAGAAGGCATCCTGTGTCACTTCTGATACATTCTATTGGTTACCAATAGTAGGGGAGAAAGATTTCTTTCTTTTGACCACTGTAAAGTTCATGGCTGACAACCCTATAACCAAAGACAGATGAACAAAAGAAAAGCATACACACTTATATAATAAAAATTTGGGAAAAACTGTATTTTTATGGACTGTTATGCAGAAGAGTGACTGGAGGACAAAGGGGTCTTTATAATGGTGATAAACCCTGGTGTGGGGGTGGATTTTGCAAGACCTGTTGATTCCAATTCTTCTTGACCTCTCTGTGTGACATTCCCTCTCTTCTGGTATAATATTACATGAGGATCTTCAGGGTAGGAAAGGAGGAGAGGATCAGAGAGTGATCTTCCTAGGTTTTCTGGTCTGCTTTAAGGAAGAAGGAGGAAGGGGGATTCTATTTCTTTGGCCTGCTTCATTGGAAAAATAAGTGTTGGCAACTTCAGTTTCTACCATCTGCTTCAGGAGAAGGGACAGGAAAGACATTCCTGATTCTGAAATTTTCACAATTTCCTTTGGCTTAAAAGGAAAACAAGATGCCATATTTTGGGGTACCATTTTCTGCATTCCATCAGAATGAACCAATTGTCAAGCCTGCTCCAGATTCACTCTTGATGGGAGAGTGGAAAGTTTAGGGGAAGAGAGTCTAGCCACATATGTGAGTCTGGGAATGGAAAGAAAAGGGATCCTATGGTTTGCTTTCTAATACTTCCTTGGGAAATGTAAACTAGCTACACTTCTTGGATGCTGCTTGTCCTTGTGTATTTACTCTATCTGAGAGCAACTGGAAGAAACTGGAAGTCTCTTTACCAGACAAGAAAAAAAATGTGTTTTTAACTCACATTGGAGCTTCTCAGATAAAGAATTCATCCTAGCTCATTGAGTTTGGGGTGAAATCACTGCAGATGCTCTTAGGCAGTGCTGGTGTAGCAACTTCTCTGTTTAAAAACCCTTAACAGAGAGAATATCTATGCAATTCTCAGCAAGTATTGTGCTCTGGGGGTGGTTCTACATGTTTGACTCAGTGATACGCAGGGCTTTCTCCTGGGACATTTTTGGGGTGACCTTGATGTCCAGAAACTTCAGTATATCAGTTCCTTACAGACCATATTTAACTGTAGATTAATTTTGTAAGCCTGTATTGCATCTTTGCACTTATATGATCATCCAATTTAACTTTAGCCAAAGGTATTAACATTGAATTTCTCTGATTTCATTTACTATATTTACTTACAATTTATGCCATTGTTTCAAAAGATCATGTTTTGGATATGCTAAACCTAGCTCCTGGAAAATAAATGAAACTTTCAAAAGTAAGTTTTGACTTTTCTTATGGTTTTCTGGACTAGCTCATTGAAAATACATTGACATCTGTTATAAATTTATCATATATATATATGTACACACACAGTATGAATAGATATTCTATATAACCATATATAATGTAAAAATAAATATAATAAATTATGTGTACATATATTGATATACAATATATATTAAGTCAATTTGATTTTTAAAAGAGAAAATTCCAATTTTTTTGTATTATGTATTGGATATAAATGCAAAATATTTGCTAAATTGTTGTGAAAATATACTTCTTTGTAGTTCCAAGAGTCTATTGAATGGGTCTCTGTGTGGGCCTCTGTGGCAAGTGAAGTAGCATTATTGCTTTATGCTCATTTTACAGATGTGAAAATTGAGTGTCAGAACATTTTCACAAAGTAAAAAAGTGACCAAACTAGAATTTTAACCTAGTTTCTATTATACCCAATTATGTATGCTCATAAATATATACATAAATTTACACATATTTGTACACATATATGCACTTACATAGGTCAGATTTATGTAATCTAGAATGTACTAGTAGGTACTTACATTTTAAGCAAAAGTGTTTACATATTTTTATGGATACAAGTGAATACTTGTATCTGTTTTCCATCTATCTATATATCAAACTTCCATATGATATCTGGAAATATGTTTGCATCCAATACACATTTTGATTTAAAAAGTTAAGACCAGGGATAATAAAGATGATATTTGATTTTTGAGAGTTAATCAATCACAGAGATTTAATCTTCAAATTTGGTGTTTTACCCACTCTTTTGTAGCTAGCAGGATTCAGCAATTAAAATTCTATGAAGATTTTTGGGAAGGAGCCAAGCCAGAGAAAATAGTCTTTAAACATAAGCCACCTTTGACCTTAACAAAGCTTTGGGATAGATAGAGAGTAACATGTAAGACTCTTTCATAGAGTCAAGGGCAAAGAAGTTTAGAATAAAATCAAATGACCAGGAGTTAAAAAGATAGTTAAAAGTAAGTATAAAGAAAATAGCTGAAAGCAAAAGCAGAGAGACTCTCCAGGATTCATTACTTTCAAATAAATATAATAATCTAATAATGATCCAATAGAAAGGAATGGCAAAGAGGAAGGAGAATCAACACCACCAAATTACAAAATTCAGACATAACCCAAAAAAGCAAAATATGTTATCCCCACAAATAACTGATATTGAAGAGATAAAGTCAAAAAAAGAGTTATAATTCATCTGAAACACATGACAAAGTTCAGTGTACCTTTGATTCACCATATCAGAGTCTAGGATTCTAAGAAGCCATTTGTTACAAGACAAAGGAATGATACAGTAGCAGTCTTTGGGGAAGAAAACACTATGTGTGCATGACGCTAGAACGTACTCTGCAGAAATGTGTGTGTTAGGTGTGTGAACATCTTAAAATTAAGAAAACAAGGTAAATATTTGACTTAAATCACTTAGATTAAGAAAAAGCTTTATTTGACAAATAGTACTTAAATGATAATAAGGCTTAACAGAGAGCAGAACTCTCTGTGAGGCACAATTAAACAAGCAGTGAAATAATCGAATGTCCAAGTGATTAAGGAAGCAGACAAGTAACCAACTGCCCCATTGTTACTTGGTACAGTATGAGGCAGAGGAAAGCATGCCAGTACCATGAAGGGAAAATGCCACGTTGTGCTCAATTCTGGTTGACTTACTGCAAATGAGAATATTAAAGAAAAGGAGAAGTTTTGCAAAAGTAAATAAAGTTATTCAGTACCTCAAGAAAATTAACTATAGAGGAAAAGTTCAAAACTCATGTATGCAACCACCTCATTGAGATAAGCCAGGATGAAAATTGCTGAAAGGTTGGGGACACTGGAGGGAACTGCATTCATAAGAACTAGAAGGGAAAGCATGAAAGTCCCCAAGAGAGGGAAGCATGAACAAAATTCAGTAGATATCTCTCATTCATCCCCTGATATTAGTTAATATTGGAAAGAAATAACTCTGAGAAGTGATTGAAATGAATGCCTATGGTTCAAATACAGACAAAATTAAGAATTCAGAGAAAGAAAAATAAACAATCATGAAAGCATATATCTTAACATTTTACTTCGTCTAGACTTCTGCTGGCCCTCAATGAATACTAAAGAAAAAACATACCCCCATATTGTCTGGAACTGTTGTGTGAATTCAGGTTCTTGTTTGACTTTATCTCCAAACAAGTTTTAATATCGGACTGGCTTTTTCATTGTTAATTCTTGAGATTAAGATAATATGCAAAATGATAAAATCTAAATAGTTTCTTGTCATTTGTGTTCAGACCCAAAGTAAGCTTTGAGATTAAACCTGTGTGAAGTTTCCCAGGGGTCTATTTGTTCCCTGACTCGTTTTAGTCAGCTATTTCACTGCTGTGACTAAAAGATCTGACCGGAAGAAGTGTTAGAGGAGGAAAAGTTTGAGGGCTCATGCCCTTATTCCTCAGGTATCCAGATAAGGCAGAAGAACAACAAGGCAAAAGAATGTGGCAGAGGAAAGCAGTTCACATATGATCAGGAAGCAGAGAGAAAGAGACTCCACTTTCCAGATGCATAATATACACCCAGAGCCACATCCCCAATTCCCACCTCCTCCAGCCACACCCTACCACTTCAGTTACCACTCAGTTAATCCCTATGGGGGATTAATTCACTGATTAGGTTAAGACTCTCACAACCCAATCATTTCTCCTCTGAACCTTCTTGCACTGTCCTCCACATGAGCTTTTGGGGGACACCTCACATCCAAACCATAACACTCATCAAAGTTATCTGCTTCTGGATTAAGGAAATTTTAGCTTTAAGTGTAGGAAAGAGGGGAGGGGGGATGCTCAAACTTTATAAACTCAGAATAAACATGAACAATAACTAAACAGTCATTTGAGGTAAGATGTTGAGAGGTACAATTCTTCAGGATATTTCTATGCTGGCCACTTGAAATGGTTGGCAGAAGCCTTGGCATTGAAAGATAGATTTGTATGGTATTAAGAAAAAAAAACCTTGAGACATCCCAGAATTTACCTGGAAAATAGCTAAATGAAACTTGAATGTTCTTAAGCTTTACCATTCTCTGATTACAAGTAAGATCACATTTTACAGTAATGGCCAATATTCTTAGCATTAGAAAGGGTTTTCTTAAAATAATTTTATACTCAGAAACCACAGTGAGAGGAATGCATAACCTATTTCCAAAAATTTTAAACTTATGTACAACTAAAGGTAATATTAACAGAGTTGAGGAGAGGGAAAAAATGACAAAAAGCTAAAATATAGCTCAAAACTACATAAAAAGGTCACTATCTAAATGTAAAAGACCATTATTTTAATATATACAAGCTCTGGCAAATCAAAAAGAAAAGAACAAAAATTGCAGGGCAAAATAGACTAATAATACAGATAAAAATAGCTGTTCAACTTATAATCAATGCAATACAAAATGAAACAATTAAATGATGTGTTTTGCCTCTTATAAATATAGTTAGTTCTCTAAACTGAGTAGGGTGTGGCAAGGATGGTGAATGATCTTAGGTGAGAGAGGAGATCTTATCTTAAAACATTTCTAGAATGCAAGTTTGCAAGGTAAATAGAATATTTTCAAATACTTATGTATTGGCCTTAGCATTTCCATTCCTAGGATTATACAAAGAAAGAATTGGACAAGTACACCAAGATTATATATACATATGTAACAAATTTATAATAACGAATTACTACAGAATGACTAGAAATAATGTTTATCAGTGAAGTTTGGTTCAATAAAGTATAGTAGT